>LNAC01000028.1:4856876-4902828 GCA_002007465.1 Ailurus styani | reverse complement strand
AAATTATAATTTACTTTTTTTTCTTCTCCAACTTCTGAAAGAATAACTAAGTTTTAAAATCCATTAATTTTTAGAAAACAAGAAGTTTGCATTTATTTTGTAAGCTAACACTGTAATTTGAAATAGTATTGAAACATATAATTAAGGAAAATAATATTTATTGAGAATTGTGTGAATATAAACCCAGCTTTCTTCCTGGAAGACATTTTCATTTATCACCTAAAAGGTACTTTTGGGGACTCTTTGTAATACTTTAATAGTTTTCCGTACTTATTTTAGTAGACTGCTAAGAAAAACTTGGATAATTTTAGGAAATAAACATTTGTAACTCCTCATTTGAAAATTTTTAATTTTAAATTATTTCAATTTTGAGATAATTGTAGATTTATCTATTGTTGTAAGAAATAATACAGAGAGATCCTCCTCCCCCCTTTATTTTAAACCTAGTTTCTCCCAATGGTAACATTTTGACAACTATAGAGAGCAGTGTCATATCTAGGATATGATACAGTTGATACTGACATTGATACAGTTAAGATACAGAACATTTCTGTTGAAAGAATTCTTCTTGTTACCCCTCTATAGCCTCACTTGTTTTTCTCCTGCTGCCCTTAACACCACTCCTGGCAACCACTCATATGTTCTTCATTTCTATAATTTTATCACTTCAAGAATTAAATAAAGGAAGTCATATGCAATGTAGTCTTTGGGATTGCCTTTTTTTCCCCAGTCAGCATAATTCTCTTGAGTTTTATTCAGATTGTTGTGTATACCAATAACTAGTTTCTTTTAATGGTTGAGTGTAGTCCATGTTATTGATGGGCCAGTTTGCTTAATGATTCACCCATCAAGGACATCTGGATTGTTTCCATGTTTTGGCTATTACACATAAAACTGCTATAAACATTTGTGTATAGGTTATTTTGCAAACTGATTTTTCTGCGATAAAAATGGACTCATGGGTATGAATGTTGGTTGTATGTTAGATGAATGTTTAATATTTGAGAGCTTTTTCTGAAATGGCTGTACCATTTTGCATTGTCACACACATTGTATGAATGATCCAGGTTCTCTACATCCTTATCAGCATTTAGTGTTGTCATTTTATTTTAGGCATTCTGATGTATGTAGTGATACTTCATTTGGATTTTAATTGACATTTATCTAATGTTGAACATCTTTTCATTTGCTTATCTGTCATCTGGAGATCCTCTATGGGGAGATGTCTCTTTATGTCTTTTGCCATTTTCTGATTAGGTTCTTCACTATTGGCTTTTGAGAGTTCTTAATGTATTTTAGATACACTAGTGCTTTGTCAGCCATGTGGTTTACAAATATTTCCTCTCACTATGTAAACTTTTTTCATTCTTATAACGTGGTCTTAGGTAGAGCAAAAGTTCAATTTTGGTGAAATTGAATTAATCAGTTTTGCTTTTATGGATCATGCTTTTGGTGTCAAACCTAAGAACTTTTGCCTAGTTGTAGATCCTGCAGATTTTCTCTTACATTTCTTTCTCCTAAAAGTTTTATAGTTTTCTGTTTCACGTTTCAAATTTGTGATCGATTTAGAGTAACTTTTGTGTATAGTTGAATTTCATTTTTCTACCTGTGGATGTCCAGTTGTTTCAGCACTATTTGTTGAGACGCTTTTTTCCCCCTCCTGTTTAGTTGCTTTGCACCTTGTCAGAAGTCCTTTGGGGTACGTTTGAAGGCTGCTTTGGGTTTTCTATTTTGTTTCATTGATCTATATATCTGTCAGCCAATATTATACAGTCTTTGGTAACTATAGTTATATAATAAGTTTTAAAATCAGGTTTTGAGTATTTTTTTTTCTTCAAAATTGTTTTAGCTATTGTTGTTACTTTGCATCTCCATATAAACTTTAGAATACTGTTCTCTATATCTACAAAATACCTTTTGGAGATTTTGATAGGAATTGCATTAAATCCTTAGATCACTTTTGGCATAATTGATACCTATACTGTGTTGTCTTGCAATTCATGAACATGGTGTATGTCTCCATTTGTTTTACTCTTCTTTGATTTCTTTTGTCAGCATTTTTTAGTTTTTGACTTAAAGGCCTGTACAAGGCCTATAAGTTAAGTATTAGTATTTCTTGGGACAGTTACAAATAGTATTTTTAATTTTAGTGTCCGTGTGTTCATTGCTAGCATATAAAAGTTTTGTATATCTTATTTCCTGTGACCTTGTGGACAGAAGACCACACTGCTGCATTGTAAATCCAAAGCCAGTGCACTTGAAGAAGGCAGAAAATGAACGAAATAACTTATATAGGAGTAGATTGCTAGAGAATGGTGGTAATGGAAATGCCTCTTGATTTTAAAGATCTTGAAGGCTTTAAGTATGTCATTCATTTTCAGTTGGGGTATGTCACTTTTCATCATGTACTTTTTAAAGACCTGAAGCCAGCATTCTCTCCAAGAAGCTCTGGTCTGTCTTTCTGTCTATCTTTCTTTCTCTCTCTCTCTCTCTCTTTCTCTCTTTCTTTCCTCTTTTTCATTTGACACTGAGAGAGAGAGAGATCACAAGTAGGCTGAGAGGCAGGCAGAGAGAGAGGACGAGGCAGGCTCCCACCTCAGGACTTCAATCCCTGATTGAAGCCCTATGCGGGCTTCAATCCCAGGACCCTGGGATCATGACCTGAGCTGAAGGCAGAGGCTTTAACCCACTGAGCCACCCAGGCGCCCGAAGCTCTGGTTTCTTTTAGAGGAACAGGACGTCAGAAACCAAGATCTGGGTGCTATTGCAACAGGAGGCCATTGCTTTAAGATGCTTTCCATGGTCAGAGATAGGAAATTAAAATAATTGTGTTCACATTGATATTTTGAAGTTAGCAGATTTTTTCTCCCTTCTTTCACTTTATATTTCTATCCTTTTTCTTTTTCCCATCCCTTTTCTTATACTGAAAATACTGATTTGCGTAACCTACCATAAACATTCATGTTTTAAAATGATGCAATATTAAGACTACTAAAGTTCAAGATATTTTGCCTTTTTTTTTTTTAAAGGAGTACTTTCAATTTATACTAGTAAGGATGTACAGAGTACTGAGGGGAAATGTTTCTTCAAACAATTCTCTGTAGGTATTTTACCTATTTTATGTAAATATTAGCTCATTTCCATTTCTTTACTTCTGTAATTTTCATTTTTTAGTTCTTTATATGTGTATGTGTATATATATCTATGTATACATAGACATTGATATATGTGTGTATACAATATACGTATGTATACACATATATGTACATTTTTAGGTTCAAAAGTCAAAATTAAGTTTTTAGAGAGCCCTCACTTCCATCTCTAACCCTCCATTTTAATTTTTTTGTAAAAATAAGCAAATGTTTTTTTCTTATACAAAAGGCAGTATTCTATATTCTCTGTTCTCCATCTTGCTTTTTTTTTTATTTCACAATATAACCTGGAGATTACTCTGTAAGAATATATAGAGAGATCTTCTTCCTTTTTATAGCTGCATAAGTACTGTGTAATTTTGCATGTGTAATTTTATTAGATGTTTTATAGGAATTGTACTTTCTATCAATAGTGTTTGTGGTTTTTCAGTTTCTTTTCAACCTTGCCAAGAGAGTGGCTTTTTGTTAGATAGGTGAGAAGAGGTGACTAAGTGTAGTTTTAATTTACATTTCTCTTATGAGTATAGTTGAACATGTTAAAATGTCTAAGTGCTTTCTCTTCTGTCAACTGTTGGTTCATGTCTTTTGCCTATTTGTCTATCCAGTTTTTGGTACTTATTGTCTGGATTTTTAAAGAAGAAGGAAAATCTTCTCAGGAAATGAATTGTTACATCCCAATTTGCCATTTTTCTTATGATTTGGATTTTGGGTGGACAAGTTTTCTTTAAAATGGATCTTTTTTATAGTCGTAGTTTCATATGCTCTTGATCTTTATGCAGACATTCCACATAGATGGGGTGAAGAAGTTAGGAATTACTTTCATGTTTGCATTCTCTTGCTGCTCCCCTTTTGGGGCTATATTTCAAATCAGCTATTGCTAACAGTGCATTATTCTGGGTCCTATGTTGATTAATTTTCTCACCATATACCACAAAAATCACAGAATGCCACTACTGGCTTTTTGTCTATACTAAACTTGTCATTTTGTAAAACAGTTGCTTGTTGATGTTAATTATTTTTATAGAACTGCATTCATGCTCCTTTTTTCTTCGTAATTAATTTCCATAGTTCCTTGGGAAAACTAGAAGTTTTCATTCTTTTTCTGTAAAGGGCCAAAAGTAAATATCTTAGACTCTGCAGGCCGTATAATCTTTGTCACAATTATTTACATTTGTTGTTGAAACATAAAAGCAACCTTAGACATGATGTAAATGAATGGACATGGTTGTGTTTCAGTAAAATATTATTTACAAAAACAGGCAAATTAAGAGTGGGCAGATATGGGTCTTGGGGCATAGCCTGCCAATCCCTGGTCTAGACCATTGTATTTTAACTCCCCTTTGACCGGTTTAACTGCCTACTTCCTTGTTGTCCTTTTGAGTAAATTTAATATCACTCCCCTGAAGTATAAACTTGGATAATCGAATTATGTTCCTCTTGGGACATCAGTATATTGTTTGGATGATGATGATGATATTTTATTTACTTTTAATGTACACTATTATTACAGCTTAAAATGAGCAGATAGGAAAATATTTTTTTCCCTAGAAAATTAGAATAACTAGAACATGGTTAAATTTCTATTTATTTGATAATGCTGCTGACATACTCCTTTTGAGGATGAACATTGCAGAAAGACTGCTAAACAGTGATACTATCACATCATCACATCTCTCATCACTAAGTGATAATTTTAAGAGAAAATGACCTGCAGCCAGAAGGAGTCCTGTCACATCGTTGCAAGTATGTTATTGTCCTCAACTAAAAGTAAACTTGATAATAAGGGCATCTGTGGGGTGCCTGGGTGGCTCAGTCAGTTGAGCCTCTGCCTTCAGCTCAGGTCATGATCCCAGGGTCCTGGGATCAAGTCCCACATAGGGCTCCCTGCTTGGTGGGAAGCCTGCTGCTCCCCCCACTTGTGTGCTCTCTCTCTCTCTGACAAATAAATAAAATCTTTTAAAAAAATTAAAAAAATAAGGACATCTGTGAGTTAAAAAAATCTGAAACAGATAAAATATGTTAAATTTAGTTAAATATTCCTGAGTCACTTATATAAGATTGATCATTTTTAGGCATGCAAAGAGAAGAAGGTGTTCCTAAGCTTCTCCTTTCCTGAAAGAGCATTCGTTGGATCTGCTATTGACATCAAAATTACATGTTTCCCCGTTAGGATACTGTTTAACTGAACATCTAAGAATCACCATTGCCCAGCTCACTTTTGTAGGAAACATTTCTGTTCCAAATTTTATGAGTGGGATTGCAAATCTGATATCTTTACTACCATATTTCTACCCAGTTTTGATGGTATTGAAGAGCAGTCAGTATAGGTTAGAGGGCATTGAGGGAAATTGATAATTTGAGATTTAAAGTTGGCATGGATGGGTGGAGCTGGAGGGCTAACCAGTAAGGATAGTAGCAGACATCAGCCCTGGGAACTCTTGAGGGCTTGCAAAGTCTGTTATTTGAACCAAAGCATGTGCCATTTGGGCCTTTCACTCTTACCTTCCCTTTTATTCATTGTTTTCATATGTGGAAGTGAAAAGCAGCCTGATACCTAGTTAATGTCTTAACACTTTATTTCAAACTTCTCAATGCTGTTATGAGAACAGAATGAGCAATTAATGTAAAGTACTTAGAACAGTGCTTGACACATAAGAGCTGAATAAAAGTTAGCCATTAAACATAAAATCTGATTGCTGCTAAATAATATAAACATTGCTCCCTGTTTTACATATAAAAGAGTCAAGTCTGTGTAATTATGTGAAATTGTGTGTTGTCCCAGATTGTTATACCTCATTGCTCTATGCTGCTTCCTGCTGCCTCATTTAATAATGTAAATAAAGTTTTATTGAAACACAGTGATGCTCATTTGTTTAAGTGTTGTTTATGGCTGTTTTCTTTCGACAGTGGCAGAGCTGAATAGATGTGACCAAGATTTATGATTTGCAAGACTGAGAATATTTACTATCTGGGTGTTAGAGGAAAAGCTTGCTAACCCTTGGTACATAGGGTCTTCTAGTCCAGAGGAAAAGGAAATAAAAAGTTCTCAATTATGGAACAGCTTTCTGAGACCAATATTTAACTTGATCTCTCTTATACCTCATACTGAAGCAGATGATTTCATATAAGAGAGGATAGCATCTGACGTTTTTTTTTCAAGTCTTCATTTATGTTGCTACCAAAGAACTGATTGTGAAGAATTGTAAATTAATAAAACACTATAGATTTCAGTAAACTGTGAACAACGTAGAGATTTGTAGTTGCTCCTCTCATAATAAATGAAAAACTAAACCCATAAAATTTGTGGTACATTTCTTTTCACTTAAGAATAAGTACCTATAGCCTCATTGGCTCATAGTACCAGCTCATCCATGGGACACAGCATGTTACTACCAAATGAAAAGGAGTTTTAAAACCAATATTTGTTTTAAAATTTATCATTAATATTATCTGAATCACTCAGACTCAGAATTGTCATAAACAGAATGAACATGGACCTAAGATAAAATTTGAATTTAGATCTTATTTTAAATTGATTTATGTATATGATTTTAGAGAGTATGGTTTTGCTGGTGTAATAATGTTTCAAAAGTGAATCTGCTTTATGCATATGTGGCTTTTCAGAGCAGTCTCCTTTCTGGCAGGGGAATATCAGACAAGTGGTGTTTTTTAGACAGCAAGGCAGATGGCTCTTTTTCTTCAGTACGGGGTGTGCCAACCAAAAGAGACAGCTACATGAATGTTAACCCCTGAGGGAATGAGAAAACAATTGCTGTCAGTTGTTCTTTATATAAGCCTATGCCTTGACTTCAGAATGATGTGGAAAGTAATCTTGTCTTTTAAGAAAAATAGGCATTAAATGCACAAGTGCAGCCTATAATCTCAGTTCTCACTAAAATGATGGTATAATTACTTTTAGGTCCGACATTTCTGGGATGCTGTGGTGCAGACTACTTGGGCCTGATATACCACTTCCCAGTTCCCATTAAGAACATCCATGAAGGTGACATACATGGGCATTTTCACTATAAAGCAAATGCCGTGTGCCAGGATCGGAGTAGAAGCTTTCTGAATATTGGTTGAGACTAGTTTTGGACTATATAGCACATGTTCTACTTCTGAACGAGAACAGGGCAAATAGACCCCTACAAAGTAGGACACAGTTGAAAAATTGATTCACTGATCGTGCCTAACTTCAGGAAGCACAGGGCTTGGGCGCCTGGGTGGCTCAGTGGGTTAAAGGCTCTGCCTTCAGCTCAGGTCATGATCTCAGGGTCCTGGGATCGAGGCCCGCATCGGGCTCCTTGCTCAGCGGGGAGTCTGCTTCCTCCTCTCTTTCTCTGCCTGCCTCTCTGCCTACTTGTGATCTCTCTCTGTCAAATAAGTAAAAAAACTGCTGTACNAAAAAAAAAAAAAAAAAAAAAAAAAAAAAAAAAAAAAAAAAAAAAAGGAAGCACAGGGCTTATACTGAGCGGCAAAAGTTTGTCTTCTGCAGACTTTTGAGCCAGTCAGACCAGTGTCCCTAACCTTCCCCTTTCCCTGTCTCCACTGGTTATTTTCTATTGATTTTCACCAAAAACTGTCACTCCCAATATGTCATCAAGCAGCAGGAGCTAGGGGAAGATGGCTGAGGGTACACTACATTCCCGAATGCATGTAATTTAAAGAAAGCCTTTGTAAATAGGAAGGTCTGTGGGTGCCTATTTTTTGTGTATTATGTACTGTGCATGTGACAGCTGACAGGAGTACCAATCAGAGTAGGAAGAGTTATACTCTGTTCACATGCTAACATGAGATGGAATACGTGTCACACACTACCAGTCAAGCCGAGAGTGGGACACATCTCATTTCAAAGTTTCAATCTGAGAGCGAGAACTTGCCAGCATTTAGTGGGCATTGAGGAGACTAAGGACGTGGTACCTGTCTGCAAGAACATAAGATCTCAATAGAACACTTGCTCAATGGACATAGAAGTTGCCTAGCATGTGGCTTTTGAAAAGATTCTGAAATATAAAGAATTACTTTGAAGACATAGTGCATCTCTCTGAAAATGATTATATGTAAGCGAATTTACTATGAATTTATAACTAGTGTACATCTTGAGTCTTAAAAAAAATCGTGGCTTCCAATAAAAAAGGGAAACCAGAGAACCCTGAGGAACAGGAGGAGAGGACAGCAGAAATGTTAAAACTGGTTGAAATAAAAGAATTCAAGGAAACCAAACTTGTAATAAAATTTAAAATTTAAGAAAATCAAAAGAAGACTTGATGCTTGAAAAAAATGGAAGAATAATATGGATGACAACCTTGAGAATATGTCCAGGATGCAGGGGGAAAAATGACAAAGGTATGTGTGAAGAGTGGATGTGGATAACAGATAACAGGTCTTCAGTTCAACAGGTGTTCCAGAGCAGGGAAAGCAGAGTGGTAATCAGGGAAATTGTGATTGAACTTTCCTGTGCCAGGGAAGAGTGTTAGTAAATATCAAAAGGGTCCCCTGAGAACCAGTCAGAAGTAATGAGAAAAGGTTTCTACTTAGATCTATCCTGGAAAAATATTTGAATTGTAAGGATAAAACAAGCCCAGGAGATAAAGCAGGTTACCTACAAAGGAACACAAATTAGGTTTGTCTCACTGTCTTGTCTATTAAATGTCAGAAGTCTGTGGCCTGGTAACCATATTCAGCTAAGTTGTTCACATGGAATAAAATGGCTGTTCTCAGGTGTGAAACAACAGCATTCATAATTCATCCCTTAAAAAGCTACTTAAATATTCATCCATGGAGGTGGTCACTCTTGGATTTTAGCATATTTCTCGACTTTAAGGAAGGGTGTGAAGCCACATAGCCTCCCGACCTTTTGGGAGGTGAGGTGCATTTATGCCATGTCTGATGATTGGCGGTTAGCAACACAGGCTCTCAGGCTGGCTAGTCCAGCTCTGCTGATCAGGAAGTTGGGTTGTCCAAAGGAAAATGGATCCCAAGTTACGGTTAGAGCATTAAAAACACACCAATCAAACATAAAACTAAAAATAACCTGACTATATTTCCTTTATAAAAGCTACATTTCCGATAAAATAACTCAGAAAAACTTGAAGAAATTGGTAAATGCAAGCAAAGAGAACATAGAAGTTCTATTATTGTAAGACAAAGCATGGGACAGAAGTAATCATGAAGATGAAAGGTATAAGCCACAGTAAAATAATTTTTATGGGATAGGTTACATCATAGTAAACATTACTGGAAGACACAAAGAAAAGCAGAGTAATGAGACCTACTACTTTGTTTCTTTTGGATAGATTAAGTTAGATAAGAATGGTAGAGGTTATGAATACTCTGATCATTAATGCTGCTCTAAGAGATACACATTGAGAGCTTTACCCTGTGAAAAGAAATGATGTCTTCTTAGGGCCCCAGGGAAATTTTTCTAGATCATAAATCTAAACTTCCAACAAACTGAATATTGTACAAAATACATTAACCACAATGAAATTTCAAAAATGTACATGAAAAAAATTTTTTTTTAAAGATTTATTCATTTAACAGACAGCGAGAGAGGGAACACAAACCAGGGGAGAGGAAGAGAGAAACAGGCCTCCTGCCGAGCAATGAGCCCCATGCAGGGTTCCATCCCATGATCCTGGATCGTGACTTGAGCCGAAGGCAGATGCTTAACAACTGAGCCACCCAGGTGCCCTGTACGTGAAAATTAAGAAAAAAACCCAGATTCTTGAATGCGCCTGCATCTCCTAAATAACTTTCGATTGGATCAAAGAGGAAAGCAAAACTAACAAAATGTCTAGAAATTCCTAGAAAAAATTATGGGAAGTGTACATTAACGCAGAGTTGTGATCAAAACAGGACATAGAGGAAAGTAATATATTTAAATTTCTTAGCAAAAGTGAATAAAAAGCACTTCAACTCAGATGTTATAAAAGAAAAAAATGTATAAAGTTAATAAGCATAAAAATACTAGGGGATGCCTGGGTGTCTCTGTTTCTTGAAAGTCTGCCTTTGGCTTGGGTCATGATCCCAGAGTCCTTGGTTTGAGCCCCCACAGCAGGGAGCCTGTTTCTCCCTCTCCCTATGCCTGCCATTCCCCCTACTTGTACTCGGTTGCTCTGTCAAATAAATAATCTTAGACATAAAAATTCTTGGAAACAGAATAATAGCACAACTGATAAATTTACATGTTACTTCTTTGGAGAAAAAGCTCTAGTATAATAGGTTAGATTTTAGATAGCCTAATTGAGACAAAAAACAAAACATGAAAAATTAGTAATTAAAGGGCTACTTAGGAAAAAAATGTTTTTCATGTGACTATACAATTGACCCTTAATGTGAGATGAGGGGGTGCCAATCGTATTTAACTTTTGACGCTCCAAAAACTTAATAGCGTGGTTTACCAGAAGCCTTATTTATAACACATTCTGTATGTTACATTGTATTTTTACAAAAAGCTAGAGAAAAGGAAATGCTAAAATCATAAGAGAAAATATATATACTATATAGAAAAAAATCCTCATATAAGTGGATCCGCCCAGTTCAAACCTGTGTTGTTCAAGAGTCAACATATATTTGTAAGTATGATACTCAAATGGATACTTTTCTAGGAAAATATAAGTTACTCAAGTTGACTTGAATAGAGAAAACCCACAAAGATTTGCAATATTAATAGCAGAAAGTGAGGGTTAAAGTGTTAGCAATGCCCCTCAGCACACATATACTCAGTTTTGTTGCTAAATTATTCCAAACAGATCATAACTGTGGTACTTATTCTTTCTGAATGTAGAGAGATGAGAAACTTTTTTTTTTAACTTTTTACCATGCTGTTGGTTGTCTTTCAGTCATCAATTTTTCCCTTTTTCTAAAAAGATTCCTGATTTTGTTAGGTATCCATTCTATCCTTAGCACTGTGGGGTGAGCTATGATTAGTCTAAGAGCAAATTAATAGGAAGGAAATGATCCCAGTGCCATTTGCTGAACAGACTATTCAGTGGAAAAGAAATGGGCTTTTTAACAAGTGGGATGATTGTATACCCACATGCAAACACTGATCAACTCAATATGTATCACAGACCTAAATGTAAGAGTTCAAAAGACAAAACTCTTAGAAGACATAGGGCCAGGCAAACATAAGGCTAACACATTCCTTAGATGTGACATGAAAACAACAAGAGATAAAAGAAAAATTTGATAAATTAAACTTCATTAAAATTGAAACTTTTGTGCTTTGGAATACACCCAGTTGCCTCTTATCACCATTTTGAAAATAGAAGGAGAGCCAATCTGATGACAAATCTACGACCTTGAGAGGACAGAGCAGAGGGCAAGAACCTGAGTTTTTGAGATCTTTGGGCCCCTGACCTAAAGAATCTTAAAATGAGCTCTACCTTTGTGTGATAATTACGTGAGATGATTAGTTTCCTTTTTTTGTGAAAGTGGGAGTTGGAGGTTATGTTCAGTTGAATGGATCTTAAGGGATATACACTGAAATAAAAACAAGCTAGCCTTAGAAGATTGCACATAATGTATGATGTAAGATAGCAGACTCTGTAGATTGTATTGGGAGAATTGCAAATTATAAAGAGAGATTTTATTTCAAAATAGAGAATCACCTAAATTCTGACATTTTAGAAATTTATTTTTTGGTTATTTTCCCAACTGCAGGATTTTGATAATGAAACTTAAATTTTAGAAACTATAATCCAGCAATTAATTTAAAAATAATATCTGGGCGCCTGGGTGGCTCAGTGGGTTAAAGCCTCTGCTTTCGGCTCAGGTCATGATCTCAGGGTACTGGGATCGAGGCCCGCATCAGGCTCTCTGGTCAGCAGGGAGTCTGCTTCCCCCTCTCTCTCTCTGCCTGCCTCTCTGCCTCCTTGTGATCTCTCTCCCTCTGTGAAATAAATAAATAAAATCTTTAAAAAAAATAATATCAAGTGGAATTTTGCTCAGTAATAAGAATAATATAATTGAAATTATGAACAAATCAATGGTGGAAAACTATATGGTCTAAATAGGTGTCAGGATGTTATTTGATAAAATTTAATATCTTTGTTTTGAAAATTTAGAAGGATTGAAGAGTGTGTTCCATCTTAATGTCATCAAAGATCTGTCTCAAATATTTATTACAGTGTAACTCCATAAACACCTATTTAAATATCCCAAATAAGTTTATCAATGTCACTAAAAATTTTGAACTGTGACACAATGTTAATTTGATACTGAAAAATAAACAGAGAATGGCAAAAAGGAAGCAAAATTATTGCAATTCAAAGATATTACATGGTTAGAAAAACCAAAAAGGTCAACTGATGAACTATTAGAAGCAATTTACTAGGGTGCTTGTTTACAAATGAAGTGTATGAAAGTGTTCAGTACTTTGAAAACGTCAAGTTCTTCCCCACCCCAGGCCCTTTACATATGGTATGCCCTCTGCTGGGACCAATTTCTGACCATCCGCTCCCCACTCCTTACCACGCTCACACCCGGTCAAACTCATTCACCCTTCAAATCTCAGTTTAAGTGACACTTTAGAGAGATTTGACTTTTCAAAATTGGGTCCCTTGTGCTCACACCAGTTCAGATTCTGTTTTTCTTACATAGCACTTATCTATAATCACATATTACATGGTTTTTGTTACAGCCTGTTACAGCCTGTCACTCTCTTCAGAGACTGTTTAGTTCACCATTTTATATCTAATGCCTAGATGCTATCTGCCACATAATAGACATTGAATACATATTTGTTGGTGAAAGAATAAATGTGTAATAATTTAAAACAAATTTTATGAGTAGCATACATGTAACATGTTTGGTGATGCTATATAGCCATTTTCCCAACAGCTCCTATGAACATCCCTCAGCACTGTCATAGAGACCAATCTGGTTTCTCATTCTATTAAAGTTAACATGAAGTTCATTTGCAAGAATAAGGCGTACCTTGGAGATGTTGTGGATTCAGTTCCAGACTACTGAAATAAAGTAAATATTGCAATAAAGTAAGTCAAATGGATTTTTTGGTTTCCTAGTACATATCAATGTTATGCTTACCCTATATTGTAGTTTATTAAGTGTATAATAGCATTATGTTTTAAAAAATATGCATACTTTAAAATATTGCTAAAAATGCTAATCATCATGTGAGCTTTTCAGGGAGTCCTCATCTTTATTTGCTGGTGGAGGGGCTTGCCTCAATGTTAATGGCTGCACACCAATCAAGGCTGCTGAAGGTTGGGGTGGCCATGCCAAGGTCTTAAAATAAGACAGCAATGATGTTTGCTGCACTGATGGATTCTTCCTTTCAGGAGGGATTTCTCTGGAGCGTGTGATGCTGTTGGATAGCATTTTACCCTCAGGAGAACTTCCTTCTGACTGGGAGTCAGTACTCTCAAACCCCGCTGCTGCTTTATTAGCTCAGTTTATGTCATCCTCTGAATTCTCTGGTCACTTCAACAGCCATCACAACATCTTCTCCAGGAGTGGATCCCATCTCAAGAAACCACTTTCTCTGCTCCTGCATAAGACACAGAGCCTCGTCCATTAAAAGTGTGAGATGGCAGCAGTTTGGTCCCACGTTCAGGCTCTACTTCTGATTCTAGTTCTCTTGCCATTTCTGCCACATTTGCAGTGACTTCCTCCACAGAGTCGTGAACCCCTCAAAGTCATCCATGAGGGTCGGAATCAATGTCTGTCAAATTCCTGTCACTACTGATATTTTTGACCTCTTCCTATGAATCATGGATGTTCTTAGTGGCATCTAGAATGATGAATCCTTTCTGGAAAGTTTTCAATGGACTTTTCCCAGAACCATCAGAGAAATCACTATCTATGGCAGCAAGAGCCTTACAGAGTATATTTGTTAAATAGTAAGACTTGAAGGTTGAAAAGACTCGTTGATCATGGGCTGCAGAATGGATGTTGTGTCAGGCATGAAGATGGCATTTCTCTTGCTGCCCATCTCCATCAGAGCTCTTGGGTGGCCAGATGCTTTGTCAGCAGACAGTAATATTTTTGAAAGGAATCTTTTTTTCTGAGCAGTAGGTCTCGACAGTGGGGTTAAAATGTTCAGTAAACCATGTTGTAAATAGATACACTGTCATCCAGGCTTTGTTGTTGCATTTTTAGAGGCCAAGCAGATTTAGCATAATTCTTAAGGGCCCTAAGATTTTCACAATGGTAAATGAGCATTGGCTTCAACTTAACATTACCAGCTGTACTAGCCCCTAATGAGAGAGTCAGCTTGTCCTTGGAAGCTTTGAAGCCAGGCGTTGACTTCTCTCTAGGTACAGGTGTCCTGAAAGTCCTGGATGGCATGTTCTTGTATCGGGCTGTTTCATCTACACTGACAGTCTGTTGGGGAGTGCAGCCACCTTCAGTGATGATCTCAGCTAGATCTTCTGGCTAATTTGCTGCTGTTTCTATATCAGCATTTACCATGTGTTCATTTTGTACTTTTATATTATGGAGAAGGATTCTTTCTTTAAGTCTCATGAACCAGCCTCTGCTAGCTTCAGACTTGTGTTCTGCAGTTTGCTCACCTCTCTCAGCCATCATGGAATTGTGGAGAGTTAGAGTCTTGTTTTGGATAAGGCTTTGGCTTAAAGGGAATGTTGTGGCTAGTTTGATCTTTTATCCAGACCACTAAAACTGTCTCCATATCAGCAATAAGGCTGTTTCACTTTCTTATCATTCATGTGTTCACTGGACTAGCACTTTTAATTCCCTCAAGAAGTTTTATTTTGCATTTACAACTTGGCTATTTGGTGCAAGAGGCCTGGCTTTTGGCCTGTCTCAGCTTTTTGACAGACCTTCCTCACTGAGCTTAATCATTTGTAGCTTTTAGTTTAAAATGAGAGACTTAACTCTTACTTGAACACTTAAGGGATCTTGTAGAGTTATTAATTGGCCTAATTTCAATATTGTTGTGTCTCAGGGTATAGGGAGGCTCCCAAGAGAGGAGAGAGGTGCTGGAATAGCTGGAGCAGTCAGAACACAAAAAGCATTTATCCAGTGTCTTAAATGGATGTGGTTTGTGGTGGCCCATCTCCCAAATTACAATATTAACATCAAAGATCACTGACCACAGATCACCATAGCAAATATAATTATAGTGAAAGAAGTTTGAAATATTGTGGTAATTACCCAGATGTGACTCAGAGACACAAAGTGAGCAAATGCTATTGGAAAAATGGTGCTTAATGCAAGGTTCTCACAAACCTTCAATTAGTTTTAAAAAAATGTAATACCTTCCAAGTGCAATCCAGCAAGGTATGCCTATAAATATTTGTGAATTGTGAAGAAAATTGTAGAAAATGAACAATGAGAGCAGGCTTGCCTTTGCATATAAGAAGCTGATGATAAAGTTGTAATTATTAAATCATTGTAATACTGGCCCAGGAATAGGAAAATGAAATACGGTCTAGACGTAAACCCAAGCTTATGTGTAGATTTAATATATGTCTAATATTTTTTATTTTAAATTAGTGGGAAAAAGATAGCTGATAACCAGTCTTTAAGATGGTCTTCAGTGATCCTTGCCTCCTAGTGTTTTCACTCTTTTTAGCCCCTTCCCATAATTGGATAGGGTGATTTATGTAACCTAAAGGATATTATGAAAATGATAGTGTGCATCTTCCCAGGTTGGGTTATAAAAGACATGGCAACTTCTGTCTTGTGCTCCATTGGATCATTTGGTCAGTGGGAAGACAGCTACTGTGTCATAAGGACACTCATTCATCCCTATGGAGGGGTTCATGTGGGGAGGAACCAACGCCTTAGTCAACAGCTAACATCAATCTACCAGCCATGACAGTGTGCCATCTTGGAAGTAACTTTCTCAACCCCAGTCAGGTCTTCAGATGATTGCAGCTGTGGGTGACATCTTGACTTGAACCTCATGAGGATCACACCAAACCAGAACCATAGAGCTAAGCTGCTCCCTAATTCTAGATCTACAGAAACACTGTGAGATAATGTTTATTGTTTTAAGCCACTAAGTTTTGGGGTAATTTGTTAATACAGCAATGGGTAACTGATCATATGGATTGTTAAATAAATGGTGTTGGGATAACTAGCCAGCCAGCCATTATTTGGGGAAAGGAAAAGTTGGATTCTTACTATATATACTCATTTATAAGGATATTCCAGATAGATCAATGATTTAAATACAAAATGGAACCATTAATGTATTTAGAAGGAAGTAAAACCAAATATTTTCATACTTTTGGGGTAGAAAAGGACTTCCTAATTATGAATATGAAATATCCAAACCATAAAGTAAAATCAAGAACTGCGTTATGTCAAGGGAATGACACATGGAAGGATGAAAGAAAAACTACAAATTAGGAAAACATGATAGCAACCTGTATTATAAAAGGCAATATCTCTTAACTCTTGAAAATCGTTGATAAGACTCTTGTTATAGATGGGATGGCTGAGAACATGAACAGGCAATTCACAAAGTAGAAATACCGATAAAGGAACGAGTAATAGTTATTCAGGAAATACAATTAAGAACAAGGTAAAATATGCTCTTTCATATCAGATTGGCAGAGGTTGAAAAGACTATGAGGTTACAGAGATTTCTGGATCTGCAACAAGGTTAGAAAACCTGGGCGGAAATGTAGATTTGTCTCCCCTTCCGGAAGACAGTCTGACAGCATGCTCCAAGTGCAGATACAAAGTGATTACTCACTGTGACTTTAGCTGTACTACTTGTATCAGTGTATTCTGTGGTACAGAAAGATGTATATATTATGATGAACTCAACGAGAATCTTTGGGCTAGTCAGATTTCCTCTGCTTTCTCCCTGTTTCTTCCATTTCCCACCTCTTTTGTTTCTATTTCCCTTTTCAGAAATTCCCGTTGGACCCTCCTGGATCTGTTCTTTACTTTTCAACATTATGATCTTATTTTTAAAATCTTTGTTTTTTCTCTATATTAATAATTCCCTTTTAATTTTTTTAAATTTTTAATTTTTAAGCAATCTGTATACCAACAGGGGGCTCAGACTCACAGCCCCAAGATTGAGAGTTGCATGCTTTACCAAGTTGGTAGAGCCAGCCAGGTGCCCACAGTAATTTCCTTAACTTTAAGTTCTGTGTTGCCTACTCTCTTCTACCATGGTTATTCTAACATTTAACTCCACTTCAGAAGTTTTGTTTTGCCAATTATTTTTAACTTCTAAAAATACTTTATTGTTCCTGGGGCACCTGGTTGGCTCAGTCAGTTAAGTGGCTACCTTTGGCTTGGGTCGTAATCCCAGAGTCCTTTGATCATGCCTGGAGTCAGGCTCCCTGCTCAGCAGGGAATCTGCTTCTCCCTCTGCCCCCCGCCCCTCCCCCCACTCCTGTGTTCTCTCCTTCTCTCTCAACTAAATAAATAAAATCTTAACAACCTGTAAAAATAAAAATACCTTATTGTTTCTGATAAATTCTTTTTCCATGACTCTGTTCTGCAATGGGCATAATAGCTCTTGAATGTTTCTGAGGATACTAATTAGAATTTTTTTTTTTTAACTTCAGATTCCTTGATTTTCTTTCAGGGGATAATTGTTCGTGTGTTTTTTTATCTTCTTCCCTCTCTCATGTTGCTAGATGGTCTCCAAGGCCTGATGATCCTTGGCTAACTTCATAGTTATGAATGAGGACTAGGTTAATTAGCAGGTTTCCTCTGTTTTGCCAGGTTTCTCTTCTGAAAGGGAGGGTTTCCTACATTTTCCATATAGAGTGTGGAGCACATTGCTTGACAGTGTTCCCTGTTGGGTGCTGCCTGGGTGGAAAGTGGACAAGCGGGCTGGGTTAAGAAGGGCTTTATTTTGTTCCGAAGTGCTTCAGTGTCTTGTATTCCCAAGCACAAGTTGCTACTTCCTCTTCCTT
Source organism: Ailurus styani (assembly GCA_002007465.1). Taxonomy (NCBI): domain Eukaryota; kingdom Metazoa; phylum Chordata; class Mammalia; order Carnivora; family Ailuridae; genus Ailurus; species Ailurus styani. The sequence continues at coordinate 4,884,797 of LNAC01000028.1, read as the reverse complement.
CCCCCTCACCCCATCCCTATGTTTTGCAGAGCTTTGGAGTTGTCTTCTTCTCTCAAGCTGGAATATCTGGGAGCTTTCCCCAGATAAATCATCCACTTTGGGTTGTATGTGGAATGCTTACTTGTCCAGCTGTTTCAGACTGTATTTTTTAATCAACCTACTGACCCAGTCTTGCTTGTCTGTATTTGTTGACTCTGAGCTGGAAGCTTCTCTTGAGAATACCTTGAGAATTGCTTTCATTCTTCTGTTTGGGGCCATAATTATCATTGCTCTGACTTTTAGGAGTCCCTTATATTTTTGATCTCTCATTTTTTAAATGATTTCTAGGCATCCATAAAATATTTAATCTGCTGATGGCACCATTTTTTATGTTCCAGGATTCTTCAATTTTACTTCAATACAGAAGTCTTTTCTCTCAGTTCACAAGGCCTTTGGTGGGAGAAGTAGACACATGTGCTCAGATGAGCTGTTCTTATTTTGAGTGTTATTTCCATGAATTTTTCTGAGATTTTAAGTTTTCTTCTGCTTACTGTCTGAACTGTTTACTCAGGGGTTAGGAATGTGCACATATCCTTGTTTTACACATGAGGAAATGCTGAAATCATGGTTAGGATTCAGATCCAGACTCCAAAAATCCATCCTTGTAGCCTTAACCCCTTCACTATCTTTTCTGGGTATTAGTTCGGTGCCTCTCTTTTATGCTATTTGTTTACTTCAAAGTTTTGTGTTCCTTGCATCTCTGTTCACATCTCTTGGTAAGGAACTATGACTGAGTGTATTTCCTCAGCTCAAGAGAGAATTTCTCCCTACCTGTTGGCAAATGCAGGTTCAAATACAGGAGCTTGACTTCAGCTTCACTTTTCTGAGGAAGACAGGGTGCGTGTTGTAGGGCAGGGCGTTCACTTGGCTGGCCTGCTGGGTGAAGCAAATTGCTCCACTTACTTTGTCCCTTTGTGGGCTCAGCTGTCTTCTCTGTTAGGACCCCTCTGTCAGACCTCTGTGCCCATGGCCACCCACCCCTTTCCTGGAGCAAATATCTGAGTCAGGCATTTGAAGTAGGAGGACTAACTCAGTTCTTCTACTTTTCAGTTAATTACTTGCCTAATTATCTGTGGTCAGCTTGCTCTTCTAACCTGCACTGTACTGATAATGGGATTATTCTGAGGTTCTGCTGGGGAAACTTTTCAATTGTTACAGGTTCCCTGTATTTCTTTAGATTTGTCCTCATTGTGTCCTGTCAGTTTTAGGGTGTTTTTTTCCAGAAATTTACTCATCTGTTTCACAAATGCTAGTGTGATGGGTAGTAGGAAATAACAGGAAACAAAAAGAGAAACAGAGCCTATCATGTTGGAGTTTATAGTCTGATGAAGGAGAGGGGCATTAAATAATGGACTCACAAGTACATGTTTCTGCGGAAAAACTGGTTTGCACTGTGGGGACATACAAAAGGGCTGACTTACTGGGAGAGAAATTGCCCTGGAATTCTACCTGGACTAAGTGACAGTTGGCCTGAGACATGGAGGAAGAGAAGAACAAGTAGATGAGGGCACAGGATGTGAAAAGACCTTATAGATGAAGGGGAATGTGGCCCACTTCTGTCACTTCTGAATGACACTATGCTATTACTACTAGTAATAGTGCTACTACTAGCACTATTACTACTGCTATGTGAATTTATTTTTATAGTATATTTCTTCTCTCAGTTTTTAGAGTTTTGAAAGGAGAAAAAGTTAGATAAACTCTTGAACTATGAAGCCTCAAGGAATAATCTGGGAAACAGAGCAAAAAACAAAAAAGGATCAAACTTATATATCATAAATTGGAAGGCAATAAATACACTAATACCAAAAACATTATCGTTGGGAGGTGGATATGACCTTTTTTATACTTGTATATTTCCAGTTTTCTATGAATTTAGATTGCTTTTATAATCAAAAAAGTTCTTAAACTTTATTTTATGATTTGGCTTATGTTAAAAAATTCAGTGTGTTAATAGGTGAAGAGGAGTATACATTATGATTTTATAAAGATGTTAATATGTACTTGATGGAAATGGCATAGGTAGCAAAACCAACCAGTGCAGAAGAAAAATACTTAGGAATTCTTACTAGTGTCTTATGATAGAGTTGTTTTAAAGCTGTTAAATGGTTCATAATCATGAAAGATTTTATATCTTTGTATCCTACAAATAGTGTTTTAAGTGTGGTGCATAAACAATGAATCTTGGGTCACTGAAAAAAAGTTATTTTCCCCAAGGCAAACACTATACTGAATTTTAAAAATCAATCCTTACATTAAATTGCAATTCTAATTAAAAAAAAGAGTTACAGAAAAACTAAGTTTTGGATACCTTGACATTGAAGTGTCTGCAGAACAGCTTGTGTGTTTGAGGAGTTGGCAATTTAATTTAGCCAACTTTGGTATTTTATCAGTTGGGATTGTATTTAGCAGCAAGTAACCTAAACCCAGACAAAAAATTGCTTAAATAATTTAGAGAGACCAGTGAGTACATTCAATTTTAACTTTTCAAAGTTTAAGACATGGATGGTAGTTTTTTAATGTGCCATAAAGGAGCCAGTTTTTGTCTTGCCGATTACCATACTTTTATGGCTTCTGACTTCATGATAACAAGGTGGCTGCTGCATCTCTAGGAATTAATATTGTGATCCAGGCAGAAAGAGGAAGGATATTTCAATTGGGTTTGTCCCTTTTTATCAGAAAAAAATACCATTCACAGAAACCTTACCCATTAGACTTGTCTTTACATATCACTGCCCAGAAATGTGTCACAGAACCATCTTTAATTACAAGGAAACCTGAGAAATGAAGCTTTTGTTTTTAAGAGAGAGCTCATTGCTCTTTAAAGCAAAAGCAGAATTCTATGAATAAGGGACAGGGTGGACAAGGGTTGGGCAACTTGCTGTGTCAGCCGCAGAAGTTACTTATAGATGGTAATGGAAGTCAAGAGTGTGATTAAGATTGTTCAGAGGAGTATACAGAATAAGAAAATCAATGAAAGAACCCTGAGGAACTTGAGTGTTGAAGGAACAGAGGAATATGTATTCTCAAAGGGGACTAAGGAATGACCATGAGCGGATGTTGGGAGGGTGATTGCCTGGAGAGCGTAGTGTTACACAAGCCCAGGGAAATGGAAGTAGGCAGAATTTACATTGCCCTATGTGCTGGTGATTCAAGTGTGCTGGGCATCAAGGTGTGAACTTGAGCAAAAGGAAGCCATTGGTGATCCTGGAGGAAAGTTATTTTCAGTGGTGGCTGTGGGCTATGAAATGAAGGAGGGATAAAGCAGTGACAGTGACATCAAATGACTCTCAGAGGCAAACCGATTCTAAGTAAGGTAGAGGGACAGGAGTGATTGGGGCGGGGAGATGTGGGTGTGGGAAAGGTGATACTAGAGCATGGTTAAACTTTGAAGGTTTTTGAGAAAGAAGATTTTAGAAAAGATTGCATTTCCCAAGGGAAGTGGAAGGTGTGGAGATCCAGAGCCCAGGGGGAAAGATGAGCTTGGAGGAAGGATTGATGTGTGGATACAGAGGGAGTTTTGTAGCTTGGCAACAGCGAATAAGAGCGGTGACCTTTTGTCTTCTGTCTTCCCTGGGAAATGAGAAAGGCATCATCCTCTGTGTTAGGAGAGAGCTAGCAGGCCTGGAGTCTGGAGAGGATGGACAAGATCATTGATAACATTGTGAAGAGTTCGGGAGAATGAAAGGTGGGGAAATTGGGCTGTATTAAGAGCCTGGTCCATGGTTTGGGGACCTGCATTGAATGAAGTTCAGTCCTACCAGTCTGCTCAGTGCCATTATCTTACATAGACAGGATTGAAAAAATTTTGGTTGACATTTTTGAGTGATACCGAAGAGCATTTTAGAAGTATTGAACCATAAATTTATACAAAAAGCAGTTAAAACACATTTTTTAAAAGATTTTATTTACTTATATGACAGAGAGAGAGAGATTACAAGTAGGCAGAGAAGCAGGCAGAGAAGAGAGGAGGAAGCAGGCTCCCCGCTGAGCAGAGAGCCCGATTCGGGCCTTGATCCCAGGACCCTGGGATCATGACCTGAGCCGAAGGCAGAGGCTTTAACCCACTGAGCCACCCAGGCGCCCCTAAAACACATTTTTAATAGTTTTGTCTCTAAGACAAAGTATAATAATGACTAACATTTGTTAAGGACCTACTCTGACACAGACAAAAAGCTAAGCATATTCTTTGTGTTAGTTTTGCAGTCTTTATGAGAAAGACTTATGAGGCAGGTATTATTGTTTTGTCTCTATTTTTTTTTAAGATTTTTATTTATTTATTTGACAGATCACAAGTAGGCAGGTAGGCAGAGAGAGGGGGAAGAGGCCCTCTGCTGAGCGGAGAGCCCGATGTGGGGCTTGATCCCAGGACCCTGAGATTAAGACCTGAGCTGAAGGCAGAGGCCTAACCCACTGAGCCATCCAGGCGCCCCTTGGTCTTTATTTTTAAAGGTAGCAGAACCTAGGTTCAAAAAATTTTAAATAGCCTGTTCTAGATCACATTTGAACTGCATCTCTTGATCCAGAGTGGTGTTAAGTACTCTTGTGTAGATTGAATCGTTTGAAATTGCTTGTGATAAGATAGTGGTGATGTATATAGTTCATCCTAACATATTTAACAAAATATTTGCCAAGGTCAGTGGACTGCTTTGTGCCAGAACTTACCGTAGGTATTTTAATTGGCATAGTCTCTTGCAGCATTTATAAATATTTATAGTCTTAATTATCCTGATTTTTAAAATTATCACAATATATCACATTAATGCTAATTTTTGAATAACATACTTAATTTCCTTTAAATTTGAGTATATGTTGATAGTGATGTTAATTTTGCATGACTGTACTGACAAATCAGAATGGGGGTGGGGAGCTGCTTGGGAGTATTGGCAAAAATAAAGAAGAAAGCAGATGTTACAAATTTACTTTCTCACAACATGAATAAAACATAAAAATGAACTAAACTGTGATAGTTGGTAGCCTGCTTGTTTAATTTTCTTTTTATTACCTATATCTGTCTAATCATTGTAAGCCAAACCATAAGATAAACAACTTCTTTTAAGAACATTTTTTTCTGATCATAAAAACAATCCATAGTCATAGAAAAGTTGGAAATCAAGTAAATATAAAATCAAATATACACATATATTTGTATTCTTCATAACATCTGATTCAGGGAATGGTAGTCACTAAAGAAATGTGGATTCATTTTTAATTCAGTAGGTTTCTGACTTATTATGTACTTGTTGACTCATAATCAACCTGATGCTCTTCCATTTCCTAAGCTTGTTTTGGGTGAAGGGCAGGAATTTCTTTTCATTTTATCTCTGACTTGTGAACACCCACAGGTATCAGTCGGTGGTATTAATTAAAAGTAAATCACCCACTCTCTTACTTCACTGATAAAATATTAGTTCTTAAGTTACATTCTCATACTTCAGTTAAAAACTCCCATTTGAAATCTGAACTAAGAAATTGGATTTTTTTCCCCCGCATTAATATCTTTATTAAGAGAATACAAGTTATGCCTATGGTGGTGTTTGCTTATTTACAAAGCTTGAGGAGGATATATGGCCAACTTTTTTTGGCCTCCATATAGTCAGATTGCATGCATATTTGAAACACTTGAAAAGTGTCTAGGTAATTGTACACTCTATGTTGAAGACCTAATCTTAAACTGTATAATCTTGGTATTTTCATGTAACTTTTAGTTCAGGTTCAAGAATTCTTTACAAAAAGGCACTGACAATTAATTATGTGACTAAGAAAAATAATTTCCCCCAAGTTAATTGCACAAATTACTGTAGCCCTAAAAGGTTAATGATTGTCAAACATCTTTGATGCATAGAGCCTATTAAGTGCCAGTATCATTTAAATAAATAACTAGACTAGTCCTTCTTGGACAAATGGTCTTATCCAGAGGACATCAGTACACACTGCCCTTTCTTTATGTTTTAGAGGGACATTTTTTAAACTCTTCAGCAAAAAAAACCTAAATAAGTTAATCTCAGGAGCCACAGTAGATTCTTGTATTTCAAAATATAAGATAGTAAAATAGTTCATATTTCAAAAAGCAACTATGATTATTTATAATACACATTGTACTTTATAGAACTGAAGTTTATAGATTCCATTTTTGTATTTTATACAGACTTAAATAATTAGATAGAATTAATCTGCAGTTATCGCTATCCATGTCTGAAATGAAACTTGTTTTATAACTATTCATAGAAGAAAACTTTGATATTTTAATATTTACTATTAAATATCAAATATTAACATTACTATTACTTAAAGTTTAGCATCTAAAAATAAAATATGATTACATATTTCTTAAACCTTGTCTTTTAATCTTTTTATACTTTTTAGTGTTTTTGTAGTCTACAGCAAGTTCCAAAAGAGTTAACTGGAATATTCCTTATTTTCAATATCAGTATATCCTGAAGAATTGTGTGAAGAATACTAATTTATCTAGGAGATGGTTTCTCAAAAAGGACTCCATGGTTCAATAAATATGGGAAAGACTGCATGCTATGTGCTTTTAGAAGTGTCACCATTTACATTAACATACTAAAAGATCTGAGAAAATCTAGAGCAAACAAATAAATCATTTAGCATTGTCTCATCCAGTGTTTCCCAAAAATACTTGATGACAAATTCTTGTTTCACGTAATTCTTATGAACAGTCTAAGCACTCGCTGTGACCTTGTATTTCATAACCATTTTGGGGCATACCACTATAAGCTATAGTTCTCCTTCCTAGATCTTGAACCCCAACATTCAAATGTAGCAGATAAGTTCATCTGCTATACTTGTACATACACATGTAGATAAGCCCATCTGTATAAACAGACACATTTATAAGGTATATGCACATGTATGTAGATAAATGTACAAATATGTACATGTATTTAATCTATATGGTACCTGCAATGTATAGCAGATGGTAGAATCAGAAAATGTTTGTTGAATAAGTGGATGAGAAGATCTTACCAGTCCATGGCGTATTCCCAACTGCCTTCTTCAAGAGGCAGAAAATCACACCACCAGCCTCAACAAGGTGTGCAGTTCACAAGTATGTATATGGATATGATCTTTTTAGGGACACCTGAAACATTAAAGACAGACTCCTAACAATTTTTTGTACCTTTTCAGTATTAAGTGTGTCAAAAGTAAAGGCCCTGGATTTGAGGTCAGGACACCCAGGTTCAGGCCTACCTTCTACCATTTTCCATCCATGTGATTGTAGACAAGTTAGAGATTTTCTCTAAGCCTCAGTTTTTCTCATTGATGAAGGAAAATAATACTTAACCTTGTAGGAATATTGGAATATAATGTAATATATGGAATGTATTAGAACTTTAATTACTTGGAAGTAATGCTGTGAATGCTTATCGATCCCAATATGGCATAAAACTCTATTAAAAAAATGTGATTAACCTAAAATTTTCACTCCATGTATATGTTGGATAAGAAAACCCTATTTTATTTTCGAGGACAATTTTAAACTATGAACAAAAATATATTTTTCTGATTAGTGGAGAATAATAAATGGTCTTTTTCCATTCTTGTTTAAAAACTTAAAAGCTTCCTCTAAAGCTTCTGAAAACTAAAAACTCCTGAAGAATAGTATTGTTATGCTTTTAGTTTGAGATCCTTTGCACTTGATCTCTCTGCCTGGAATGTTCTTGTACACGTGGTGATTCGCTGCTTCGCCTTGTTTCCCTGACCACCCAAACACTGTCCCTGTAAGTATCTCTCTATCCCTTTGCCCTGCTTTACTTTTTCTTTATAATTCTTAATCACTATCAAGCATTTATTATATATATTGCTTATAAGGTGAAATAAAGTTCACACTATGGATATTAGTAAGGTATTATAATATTATGTAATTCTGAATTTTAACAAAATTTCTTTGGAGCAATTTTGTGTTTGCTTATATAGTTTTTCATACCTATTATTTTAGCACCTTAGAACTAATCCAGCTGTTATTTAGTAGTGATACTTCTGTAAAATTCTGTAGTAGAATTTGTATCAAAATACATGTGCTCTCTATTCCCTTTCTGCATGGATATATCTGTCCCTACATGAAGGAAGCTATGGAAAAAATGTTACATATATTCATAGCTGGTAATGTTAAATAAACAATGGGAAAATATTTCTCCTGACACATTGAGTTGGTAACAGTAGGAAATAATAGAGCTACTTATTTTAAAATTATATTGCTAACTTTCAAAAATACTCTGTGGTAGGAATAAGACTTTTATGCATTAGCATTCAGTCAATTTTTTTTTTTTTTTTTAAAGATTTTATTTATTTATTTGACACGCAGAGAGAGATTACAAGTAGGCAGAGAGGTAGGCAGAGAGACAGGGAGAGGAGGAAGCAGGCTCCCTGCTGAGCAGAGAGCCCGATGCGGGCCTCGATCCCAGGATGCTGAGATCATGACCTGAGCCGAAAGCAGAGGCTTTAACCCACTGAGCCACCCAGGCGCCCATTCAGTCAAATTTTAATAATAACATTTTATAATATAAGGTTACTGATATTTGAAGATGTGAAACATTTGGTTTTCCATTGTATCTCTTAGAAATGTATTGTTTTTTGTGGTGATACTTTTAGTACTATGCAGATTATCATTTTGGGTATCAGGAATTTCTTAACACTTTGGGTAAGAAGTTTTCCTTTTGAAAGGGTTAGGGTTAAGGCTTTGTAAGAACATGATTTAGCTTTATATAGCTTCATGACATAGACTTCTGCAATAATTTTAAAACATTCTCACCTTGTTGAGGTGGGGGGTGGTGCCTGGGTGGCTCAGTCAGTTAAGCATCCAACTCTTGATTTTGGCTTAGGTCGTGATCTCAAGATTGTGAGGTTGAGCCCTGTGTTGGGCTGGCTCTGTGCTGGGCACGGAGACTGCTTTGGATTCTCTCTTTCCCTCTCCCTTTGCCACTGCCGCCTTCTCCCCTGCCCCCACACCTGGCATGTACATGGTCTCAAAAAAAAAAAAAGTCTTGTTCAGGATTAGAAGAGCCATCTAGACAGAGTGTCTAATTTTTCTTCAGTCCTTCATGATGTTCAGATTCTTCTGCATGTTCTCTGTTGAGGTATTTTTTTCTTCCTCCAAAAGTAAACTCTTTTGAACATCTGTAAGTATGTTCCTTCAGGAGCTATGTCCAGTCCACCCATTCACTATTTGCAAGAAAACACTGCTTTCCTAATGAAAATTAAACTCAGACCTTCCAGTTTGGTTTGGATGACTCTAGTCAGTTCTCGGGACTCCATTTCTTCTGGGCTTTCTGTTAATTACAACTGCTTTTTTTTCCTTTTAACATTAAGATAAATTACATAATACAATAAACATTACAACGTGTTTATCTTTTGGGAGAATGTGTTTTTGTCCCTTTTAACATTTTGGCCCAAAAGGAGACACCATATGTCATAACTGAGACAAGGCTATAGTGTTCAAAGACATTTTAAGGATATCTTTACTGAATACGAAGACTAATGAAGGGATGAACACCCAGAGAGCACTTGGAATCATGAATTTAGCCATTCCATCTTGAGAGCGATGGCATATTCATCTTCAGTTATTTCAACCTCCTGATTGGACATAAGTACCTTTTTGCATTTAAGAAAAAGTTTTCCCTGTTGAGCATGTGTTTTCTCTGGACTGACAGATAACAAAGAGTTGTCCCTTTTAGGCACATGCCTTTTTTTCTAGGCTGAACCAGCTTTGGCCCATATGCATGGTGCCCAGCATGATTTCCACTGCCAGTCATGCTTGGAACATGGGCACCTTTGTGCTGAGCACATGCATATGTTGTGCCCCTGGATTGGGGTCACTTAGGTTTTTCCATCTGTCCTTTTGGCTTCACGAGACACAGACCACCTTTAACCAACCCATCCACCAACCAAGATTGCTTGCTTTTAGAGGACCCTCATCTCATCAAAGCACGTATGGGTCAGTTGTCTTCTCCTACCTCCCCTCAGGCGTTCACTCTTATGGTGCCTGTTTCACACCTGAAGCCCTCTCCTTTTTGGCACTTGACACTAGAAATAAACTCATCTTTCTGCTAAGACTGTATCCTAACCAAAATAGAATAGTATCTAACAACCTACAACATCATGCAAGACCTGCATATGCGAGTCACTGTGGAGTTTTTATCCTACACCAGGTCTCTGTATTTGAAGGTTTTCACTTTTGTGTTTGCGAAAGTATGTTAGCGCAGGCAGCTACAATAAAATATGGTAGAGTGGGTGTCTTAAACAGCAACATGTATTTCTCATACTTCAGGAGGCTAGATCAAGGATCCAGGATCAAGGAGCTGGAAAATTCAGTGTCTGATTAAGGCCCTCTTCCTGGTTTGTAGACTGCCACCTTCTTATGTATTTATGTATTTATTAAAAGATTTTATTTATTTATTTGAGAGAGCAAGAGAGGGAGGGAGCACGTGCTTGCACACATGAGTTGCGGGTGGGGGGGGGCAGAGGGAGAGGAAGAACCAGGCTCTCCACTAAAAAGGGAGCCCAATGTGGGGCGATCCCAGGGACCTGGGATCATGACCTGAGCTGAAGGCAGTTGCTTAATCGACTGAGCCACCCAGGCATCCCGCAGACTGCCATCTTCTTGATGCATCCCCATATGGTGGAGAGAGAGACCATCTCTTCTGTGTCTCCTCTTATAAGGGCACTATCACATTCATTAGGGCTCCACCTGCATGAGCTACTTATCTCCCAAAGGCCTCACCTCCAAATACCATCACCCTGGGAAATTGGGCTTCAATATATGAATTTTAGGGGGACAGAAACCTGTTATCCATAGCAAAAACTATATTGCTTAATAAAATAATGCTTGATAAAGTTCATGCATTTTTATTATATTCTGGAAACTAGTCTGAGAATTTTGCATATTGGAATTAACTGAGTCCTCATAACAATGCTGCATAGGAGCTAGTATCATAATATTTATCTTACATGCAGGTAAGGAAGCCATGTCACATGGGATATAGATAACTTCCCCAGGGTTGCCTGGCTGTTAAGTGGGAGAGCCGTATTCAAACCCAAGCTGTTTGGCCTCAGAGCTCACACTATAAACCACTGTGTTCCTACAAATCCATATGGCCCTAAGTTGATTCTATATTTATACTTTGATAGAAGGAGCTTAGGGCTAGAAACCTGGAGACTCTGGCTGTGTAACTAGACCACATTTGTGACTCTGACACGGTAGCTTCTTTGATCCTCAGTTATTTCAGGTATAAAACAGGGCAATTGTACACTGTTCATCATTAAATTCCCTTTTCATTCTAAATGCTTTGGTTGTGGTATGTTCTTATATAGGCTCAAAGGTTCAGTGGTCTCTACCAGCTATGGAGTCCCATCTCTCAAATGCTATGTGACTGAAGTAAGAAAGAAGAATGTTATCAAACCTCATTTTAAAAAGTTGTTTGAGTTTTCAACTATGAAATGTGGACTTTCTTTTTATAATACCCATCACACAGGTAATAGTTGAATGGTGGGTATAGTTTGAAAAGTGTTTTTTGGACTTTAATGGAGGTAAGATATTGAAAATTGTTCCTCACTAATCTCTTAAAATTTCAAATAATTTTATGTGTGCTTTATGTTTGTGTATATCTATCATATAAATATTATGTAATATTTTATGAAGCATGAAATCTCAGTTTAAATAAGGAATTTCTGTCATATTCATTTGACAAATATTTATTATCTACTATGTGTCAGTCACCGTGCTTGATACTAGAGTATAGAGAGGGTAAAGAGAAGGTAACTTGCCCAAATGGAGTTTACATTCCAGTGATAAATGCAGCAGATCAACAAGTAAACAAATCAGCGAATAAAATCAACAGAAGGTGTGGTACCTCCTGGGCAAGAAATAGCAAGAAATAGCTGTGTTAGAGATGGGGTCAACTTTTAAATAGGGCAGTTTGGGAAGGCCTCTCAGAGGCAGTGGGTTTAACCAAAAGCTGACAGAGGAATAAGAAGGATCCAGCTCTGGGAGGACTGTGGGCAGAGGTACAGGAAGAGATGGGAGGGAGGATTAGCATTCTCGTCCAGTTTGAAAGATTGAATAGTGGCTCCCAAAGTTGCCCAGGTCCTAATCCCTGGAACCTGTGAATGCTACCTTCAATAGAGAAAGGAACTTCGTATGTGGTTGAGGATGTTGAAATGGTGAGATTATTCCTAAGTACAAATGTCCTTAGAAGAGGAAGGCAGAGAACTGACTTGAGAATTGACGTGACAGAAGCAGAGTTAGAGAAGATGCTACACCCCTCACTTCAAAGATGAATGAAGGGGGGATGAACCAAAGAATGCAGATCTGGATGCCGGAAAAGGCAAGGAAATGGATTCTCCCCTTGACCTTCTAAAGGGAGTGTGACTCTGCCAACACTTTAACTTTATTCCTTTTATACTTGTGTTTTGGACTTCTGGCCTCCAGGATTGTTAAGAGAACAAATTTCTGTTGTTTTAATCTATAAATTTGTGATAATTTGTTACACCAACAATGGAAGACTAATTAATACAGATTTTGGTACCCGGAAGGGAGTGCTGCTGTAACAAACACCTAAAAATGTGGAAGGGAAATGGTCACTGACTAGAGGATTGAATTTTGCGGTACATGACTAGAAAAAAATCCTAGGCTGCTTTGAATGGTCTGTTGGTAGAAATATGGAGGTTCAAGGCTCTGATGCTGAGGTCTCAGAAGGAAATGAGGCACTCGTTATTGGAAACTAGGGAAGCAGATTTTTACTGTATTTGCAGAAAGTTTAGCCGAATTATGTCCTATGGTTTTATGGAAAGCAAAATGTACAAGCCATGAATTTGAATAGCTGAGGACATTTTTAAGCAAAGTGTTGAAAGTAGTGTTGGTTTCTTCTTTTTTTCTTTTATTTTTTATTTTTTGTTCAAGTATAATTAACATAAGATATTACATTAGTTTCCGGTGTACAATATAGTGATTCAGCCATTCTATACATTTCTCAGTGCTCATGAAGAGAAGTATATTCTTAATCCCCTTCATCTATTTCACCCATCTATCCTGCCTACCTCCTGGCAACCACCAGTTTGTTCTCTGTATTTGTTTTGTTTCTTAAATTCTACAGATGAGTGAAATATGGTGTTTGTCTTTCTCGGACTTATTTCACGTAGCATTATGACCTTCAAGTTCATGTTGTTGCAAATGGAAGATTTCATTCTCTTATGTGGTTGAGTAATACTGCATTGTGTGTGTGTGTGTGTACACACACACCCCAAATCTTTATCCATTTACCTGACAGTGAACACTTGGGCTGCGTCCATATGTTGGCTGTTATAAATAATGCTGCAGTAAACATGGGGTGTATATATCTTTTTGAATTAGTGTTTTTGTTTCTTTCAGTAAATACCCAGTAGTGTGATTGCTGGATCATAAGGTAATTTTTGTTTTTAATTTTTTTTAAAGATTTATTTTTTCTAGAGAGAGCAAGTAGGGTAGGAGAAATAAGGGCAGAGGGAGAAGGGGAGAGAGACTCCTCAAGCATAGTTCCTTCTGAGTGCAGAAGCTGACATGGTGCTCAATCCCAAGATCCTGAGATCAAGACCTGAGCCTAAATCAAGAGCCACATGCTTAACCGACTGAGCCACCAAGGTATCCCTGTTTCTAATTTTTTGAGGAACTTCCATGCTGTTTTCCACTGTGGCTACACAAATTTTCACTCCCTCCAATGGTGCAGGAGGGTTCCTTTTTCTCCACAAACTCACCAACACTTGTTATTTCTTATGTTTTTTTATTTTAGCCATTCTGACAGGTTGTATCTCATGGTGGTTTTAATTTGCATTTTCCTGGGGATTTATAATGCTGAGCATCTTTTCATGTGTCTTTTGGCCATCTGTGTGTTTTGGAAAAAAGTTTATTCAGGTCCTCTGCCCATTTTTAATTGGATTATTATTTTTCTGTGTAGCGTTGTGTAAGTTCTGTACATATCATAGATATTAATCCTTTATCGGATGTGTCATTTGCAAACATATTCTCCCATTCAGTAAGTTGTCTTTTGGTTTTGTCGATGGTTTCCTTCACTGTGCAAAAGCTTTTTATTTTGGTGTAGTTTAATTTTGTTTTTATTTAACTTGCCAGAAGAGACATACCTAGAAAGGTATTTTATAGCTGATGTCAAAGAAATTACGGCCTCTGTGTTTTTCTAGGAATTTTGTGGTTTCAGGTCTTATATTTAGGTTTTTATCCATTTTGAGTTTATTTATATGTGAAGGATAAGAAACTGGTTCAGTTTCATTCTTTAGCATGTGGCTGTCCAGTTTTCCCAACACCTTTTGTTGAAGAGACCATCTTTTCCCCATTCGATATTCTTGCCTCCTTTGTTTTAGATTAATTTACCAAAAAGCTTGGGTTTATTTCTGGACTCTGTTGTATTCATTTGATCTGTGTGTTGACTTTTGTACCAGTACCACATTGTTTTGATTATACAGCTTTGTAGTATATCTTGAAATCTGAGATTGTGATATCTCCAGCTTTGTTATTCTTTCTCAAGATTGCTTTGGCTATTCCAGGTCTTTTGCTGTACCACACAAATTGTAGGATTATTTGTTCTAGTTCTGTGAAAAATGTTGTTGGTATTCTGACAAGGATTCCGTTAAATCTGTAGATTTCTTTGGGTAGTATGGAGATTTTAACAATATTTGTTTCCCAATCCATGAGCATGGAATATCTTGCCATTTGTTTGTGTCACAGTTTCTTTCATCACTGTGTTATAGTTTTCAGAGTACAGGTCTTTTACCTTCTTGGTTAATTCCTAAGTATTTTGATTCTTTTTTGTGCAGTTGTAAATAGGGTTGTTTTCTTAATTTCTCTGTCTGCTACTTCATTATTAGTGTAGAGAAATGCAAAAGATTTCTGTACATTATGTATCCTGTGACTTTATTAAATTCATCTATCAGTTCTAGCAGTTGTTTTGGTGGAGTCTTTGGGTTTTCTATGTAGCGTACCATGACTTCTGCAAATAGTTTTAAGTTTTACTTCTTCTTTACACTTTGGATGCCTTTTTGTTTCTTTTTGTTGTCTGATTGCTGTGACTAGCACTTCCAGTACTATGTTGAATACAACTGGTAAAAGTGGACATTCTTGTCTTGTTCCTGACCTTGTTCCTGAGGGAAAGCTCTCAGTTTTTCCTCCTTGAGTGTGATGTTAGCTGTGGGGTTTGCATGTATGGCCTTTATTATGTTGAGGTATGTTCCCTTTAAACCTACTTTGTTGAGGGCTTTTATCATGAATGGATGGTACGCTTTGCCACATGCTTCCTCTGCATCTATTGAAATGACCATATGGTTTTTATCCTTTCTCTTGTTAATGTGATGTATGACATTGATTGATTTGTGAATATTGAACCACCCTTGCATCCTGGGAATAAATCCCACTTGATTGTGGTTAATGATTTTTTTAAGGTATCATTGGATTTGGTTTCCTAATAATTTGTAGAGGATTTTTGTACCCATGTTCATCAGGGATATTGGCCTCTAGTCCTCCTTTTTTGGGGGGGGTAGTGTTTTGTTTTGTTTTTTCTTTTTCTATTTTTGGTATCAGGGTAATACTGGCCTTGTAAAATAGGAGGTTTTCCTTTCCTATTTTTTTGGAATAGTTTGAGAAGACTAGGTATTAACTCTTTAAATGTTTGGTTGAATTCACCTGTGAAGCTATCTGGTCCTACACTTTTATTTCTAATTGTTGCTTATGATAAAATGCAGGAAGAAATTCTGCCCGTGGAGTACAGCTTCAGTGCATGCCTGAGAGTCCCAGTATGCCTTTTCTGACAGCCTGCCCTACAGACCATACTTTGAATAGCAAGGTTGGAGAGAATTGTATTTATGTTTTTAGAGTTAAACATATGTCATAGGTACAAGAGTTTGAATTTGCTCATCAGCTTTCAAAATGTTTACCACTGATAGTGACTTAACTGATCTAATTAAAATTGTCTAAGCCAGTATATAAGAAGTGTGTATTCTCTTATTATTTTAGAAACTTTATTTAGCATCTCTCCTGTACTGGGTTAAATAGTGTTCCCCTAAATACATGTTTACCTGGAATCTGTAAATGTGACCATAACTGGAAATAAGGTCTTTGCAGCTCTAATCAAGTTGAGATGAGGTCATACAAGATTAGGTGGTCCCTGATCCAATGACCAGTGTCCTTACATGATGAGGAGAATTTGGATACCATGACAAACAGGAAGAATGGCATGTGAAGGCAGGAGCAGAGGTCGAAGTTATGCTGCCACCAGCTACGGAGTGCCAAGGATTGTTGGCAGCCTCCGGAAGGTAGGGAAGAGGCATGGAACAGATCATTCTTCTGAGATCCCAAGAAGGAACCAACCCTACTGACCTCTTGATCTTGGAGTTCAGTTCTCCAGAACTTTAAGAGAATAAATTTCTGTTGTCTTAAGCCACCCAGTTTGTGGTATTTTGTATGGCAGCCCTAGGAAATGAATACATCTTCTAGCAAGTAAAAATTAGATAATGGACTCTAGCAAATTAAAAAAAAAAAAAAGAAAATGTCATTTTTTCACAGTGTCGGTGTTTACTATGGCTGCTTTCCAAATTTGGAGTTCTGGAATTTTAAGTTAGCTACCACAGCTCCTTGGTAAATGCCTAACCTTTTGCTCCAGGTAAGATTTAGAGTGGAGTAAAAACATCTTGAACACAGAATCAACATTAATATCAAAGTGAGAAGGGACAAGAAAGAACGAGAAGGAAGGTTGCATAAAGTGGTGCCGGGTCTTCCGTGATTTGTTTCTTTTCTTGTAATCTTTTGCCCTGGGCTGGCCATGGAAATAATAGACAGACTCTACAGAAGTCAACTCTTAAAAATGATTTTTCTGTCATTCTTCTCCTCTGTCCTATCAACCCCACATGAACTTTTTTTTCCCTTGTGCAGGACTTAGAAATGTACTTTGAATGTAAGCAGTTGCTTATAGCAATGCCAGAAGTAAAAGGATGCCTTATTTTGTGGAATAGAGTTGTCTCTGGAAATCTTGCTTTAAAGTACATTCAGAAGTTATTTTTTCCTTTTAGTTTTTCTGCTGTAGATAGAATAAAAGATTTTTTCCTGCAAAAAATAACTGAACGCAAAATGTATTTTAAAAATTATTTAAAAGTGGATAAATGTATCCTGTTAGCAAACAATAGAAATATTTTTAAGAGTATTTATCATATATTCACAATAGCAAAATATGCTGTAAAGTTAAAAAACACAAATCCTGGGCACCTGGCTGGCTCAGTGGGTTAAAGCCTCTGCCTTCGGCTCAGGTCATGATCTCAGGGTCCTGGGATCGAGGCCCGCATCAGGCTCCCTGCTTCCTCCTCTCTCTGCCTGCCTCTCTGCTTACTTGTAATCTCTCTCTCTCTCTGTCAAATAAATAAATAAATAAATAAAATCTTTAAAAAAAACCACAAATCCTTTATTTCTCTGCTTACTTGTAATCTCTCTCTCTCTGTCAAATAAATAAATAAAATCTTTAAAAAAAACCACAAATCCTTTATTTTTTTTTATTTTTATTTTTATTTTTTTAAAGATTTTATTTATTTATTTGACACAGAGAGATTACAAGTAGGCAGAGAGGCAGGCAGAGAGACAGGAAGAGGAGGAAGCAGGCTCCCTGCTGAGCAGAGAGCCGGATGCGGGCCTCGATCCCAGGACGCTGAGATCATGACCTGAGCCGAAAGCAGAGGCTTTAACCCACTGAGCCACCCAGGTGCCCACACAAATCCTTTAAAGAGGTATAAAAAGAGGCATAGATAAATGCGCTGATGTTCCACATTTACAGTGGAAAGTATCAATATGATAAAGATGGCAGTTATCCCTTACTTTATTTCATAAATTTAGTTCCAGTCAATAACTGAGTACTTAAAACATTTTTCAGCACAATTTTAAACTTTGCAGAAGTAAAGAGAATAGTTTGATGAACCCCATGTACCCATCATCCAGCTTTGACATTTACCAGTATTTTGGCAGTCTTGTTATAGTGCCAGGGATTTAAGGGGGGAATGTGTTGTTTTATATTCCTGGAAAATTTTAAGATTTTTATTTATATATTTATTTGAGAATGCGTGTGCAAGTGGGTGGGGTGGGGGTGGGAGAGGAGCAGAGGTAGAGGGACAAGCAGACTCTGCCCTGAGCATGGAGTCCCATGCAGGGCTTGATCTTATGACTCTGAGATCATTACCTGACCAAAACCAGGAGTCAGACACTTAACCTACTGAGCCACCCAGGGGCTCCTTCCTGTAGAATTTTAAAACAGGTCCAGAGATTGTCATGCCATTTTTACCTGTAATTGCTTTATCTGTAATTTATAACTTAGTATTTATTTTTTAAAGACGTAACTATTAGTCCATTATCATATGTAAAGAATGAATATGTCATCTAATTTCCCATCCATATTCAGATTTCTCAGATTGTCTCTAAAAAAGCGTTTTATAGTGTTATTTGGATTTGGATGTAAACATGGTCCTTACACTGGGATTTTTATGTTCCTAAGCCTCTTTTATTTTATAATGGCCTCCCCATTTTTATTTTATGCAGTTGATGTGTTGGGTGTGTGTATGTTTAAGTGGTGTGTTCTGATGGTGGAGACTTGATGCCTCTGTTCTTCTGCTTGAGGCTTTAGCATCCACTGATGATTATGGCCCCAGATCATTATTTCCTTGGGGGTTGAAAAACAGTACATTTCTGATTATGTCATTCCTTATACTTTAACTAGATAGAATTCTTTATAGATCTTATCCCTCGTCAGTTATATAGTTACCCTGAAATAGTTTATACTAGAAAGGCAGGATAAATGCTTGATTTTTTTTCTTTTAACAATTTTCAGAGTAATGAGCTGATGCCTGTTTGGCTATCTACTGTTGCATAAAAAATTACCTCAAAACTCAAGGGCCATAAAAAAACTGTTTTATTATACATCATGACTTGATAGGTCAGATATTTTGGAAAGCTTGACTGGCAGTTTTGTTCTCTGTAGAAGGTGTTCAGCTGGTGGATGGGCAGGTCTGGAGGGTCTAAGATGGCTGCACTCACATGTCTGGCATCTTGATAAGGATTGTGAGAAGTGTGGGCTCACCTGGGCCTGTTGATCAGAGAGTCTATACATGTCCCCACAGGCATGGTGGTTCCAGAACAGTTGGACTTTTTCCATGGCAGCTCAGAATTCCTGGAGAAGGAAAGAATTTGCAGCCATCTTTAATCTGCCGTGATATCCTAGCAAATTCTACTGATAACCAATGATTTAAAAAAATTTAACATCCGGCACCTGGATGACTCAGTTGGTTAAGCGACTGCCTTCAGATCATTAGGTCATGATCCCAGAGTCCTGGGATCGAGTCCCACATCAGGCTCCTAGCTCTATGGGGAGTCTGCTTCTCCCTCTGACTTCTCCCCTCTCATGCTCTCTCTCACTGTCTGTCAAATAAATAAATGAAATCTTTAAAAAAATTTAATATCATTATTGATTCATGAACTTTTATATATTTCAAGTCTTTAATCTGTTTCACTCATTAGTTTTATTGATACTCAAATTGCCACATTGTTGGCCACTTGGGGCCCCTTTAAGTTAAACCTTGTGACCTTTTGATACAACTTCATTATTTTTGTGATTAAAAAATATACATAATATATAACATAAAGTTTGTCATCTTAACCATTTTTAAATGTACACTATCGGGCAGCATTACCACTGTTTCCAAACTACTTCATCATTCCAAACAGAAACTCTGTAGCCATTTAAGGAATAACTCCCCATTCCCTCCTCCACAAACCTTTATGAATTTGCCTATTCTAGATATTTATATGAGCGGAATCATACACTATTTGTCCTTTTGTGTTTGGCTTATTTCAGTGAACATAATGTTTTCAAGGTTCATCTGTATTGTAGAGCATATAAGAATTTCATTACTTTTTAGGCTGAAAGTTCCATTGTATGTATATACTATATTTTGTGTATATCAATTCATTTGTTGAGGGACACTTGGGTTATTTATACCTCTTGACTATTATGAATGATGCTGTGATGAACATTAGCATACAAATGAGTCCCTGTTGTTAATTTTTGGGGTATACACCTAGGAGTGAAATTGCTCATTCATAAGGTAATTTTAGGTTTAGTTTTACAAAGAACTGCCAAACTGTTCTCCACAGAGGCTACACCATTTTACATTCCTACTAACAATCTATGATGGTTCCAGTTTCTCTGTATCCTTGCTGACACTTGTTATTTTCCTTCTGCTTTTTTTTTTTTTTTTTAGACTTCAGCCATTCTGGTAGGTATAAAGTGATATACAATATGGTTTTGATTTGCAGTTCCTTAATGACTAATGATGTCAAACATCTTGTGTGCTTCTCAGCAATTTGCATATCTTCCTTGGGGAAATACCTATTCAAGTCCTTTGCCCTTTTAAAAATTGCGTTGTCGGGCGCCTGGGTGGCTCAGTGGCTTAAAGCCTCTGCTTTCGGCTCAGGTCATGATCTCAGGGTCCTGGGATCGAGGCCCATATCGGGCTCTCTGCTCGGCAGGGAGCCTGCTTCCTCCTCTCTCTCTGCCTACTTGTGATCTCTCTCTCTCTGTGTCAAATAAAGAAATAAAATCTTAAAAAAAAAATTGCGTTGTCTTTTTGTTGTTGAGTTTCAGATTTCTTTAAATATTTCTGGTATTAAATCATAGTTAGATATATTATTTGCAAATATTTTCTCCCGTTCTGTAGTTTGCCCTTTCACTTTCCTGATGCACAAAATTTTAAATTCTGAACAATTGGAATTTTTTTCTTTTGTTTCTTATGCTTTTGTTGTTGTATCTAAGAATCCATTGCCAAATCCAAGTTCATGAGGACTTACCCTATGTTTTTTTTAGCAGTATAATGTTTATGTTGTCTTATAATGTCTTATATTTAGGTTTTTGAATCATTCTGGGTAAATTTTTGTATGTTAGATAAGAGAATGGTCTAACTCCATTACTTCGCATTCTGAAATCCAGTTGTCCTAGCACCATTTGTTGAAGAAGCATTTCTTTCCCCATTGAGCAGAGATGGCACCTTTGTTAAAATTCCTTTGGCCAGGGGTGCCTACATGGCTCAGTCATTAAATGTCTCCCTTCAGGTCAGATCATGACCTCGGTGTCCTGGGATCAAGCCCCACATCTGGCTCCTCGCTCAGCAGGAAGCCTGCTTCTCCCTCTTCCACTCCCCGTGCTTATGTTCCCTCTCTCGCTGTCTCTCTGTCAAATAAATAAATAAAATCTTAAAAAAAAATTCCTTTGGCCATACACGTATTGGTTTATTTCTAGACTCTCAGTTCTATTCTATTGGTCTGTGTGTCTCTCCTCATGTCAGTACCACAGTGTATTGCTTGCTCTGGATTTATAGTAACTTTTAAAATCAGAAGTGTGAATCCTCCAAATTTGCTTTTCATTTTCAAGATTGTTTGGCCTATTTGGGGCCCCTTGCAATTCCATATTAAAGTGGCTCTTGGCATTTGATAGAGTTTGCATTGAATCTGTAGATCACTTTAGCTAGTACTGACATCTTAATAACACTAAGCTTTTTGATCCACGAACATGAGATGTCTTTCCTATTATTTAGGTCTTATTTAATTTCTTTCAGTAATGCAATATTTTGTAGTTTTCAGTATATAGTTTTTTCACTTTCTTGGTTAAAGTAATTCCTAGGTATTTATTCTTTTAGATTCTATTATATATTAATTCCTTTTTCAGATTATTTATAACAGGTGTACAGATATGCAACTGACTTTTTCATGTTGATTTTATACTCCGTAGCTTTGCTAAATTCACTTTTTAAGCTCTAATGTCTTAGGGATTTGGGTGATTTTTTAAAATAAGATCACATCCTCTTCAAATGGAGATCTACTTTTTTTTTCCAGTTTGGACACCTTTTATTTATTTTTCTTGTCTAAGTGCTCTGGCTAGAACTCTCAGGACAGTGTTGCATAATTGGGCATCCTTGTCTTATTACTGATCTTAAGGGGGAAAGTTCTCAGTCTTTCACCCTTTAGAATGATGTTAGCTATTGGTGTTTTGTAAATGTGCTTCATCATTTTGTGGAACTTACCTTCTATTCCTACTTATTTTTTATTTTTTTTAGTATTTTTATCATGAAAGGATATTGGATTTTGCCTAATGCTTTTTCTTGTCAGTTGTGATCATCATGTGGTTTTATTCTTTTGTTCTATTAATGTGGTGTTACATTGATTGATTTTCTTAGCTTGAAACACTCTTGCATTCCTGGGTAAATCCAACTTGGTCATGATGATATATAATGCTTAATAGGCTCTTAGGTTTGTTAGTATTTTGTTGAGACCCCCATTCTTTTTTGATAGTTTTGTTACTTCCTAGAATAACAAGTTATCTGAGTTTCACCTTGCATGTTTCATGACCTAGTCCTGGATTCAGTCATTTCTGAAAATAATCCTTGTTCCTTTTAGTAGAAATATCATTTAGAAACCACAGTTAGGGTTATTGCTTTTTGGTGTTTGCTGTGGTCAGAGCTAGGAATACATACAAATGCATACATATCTGTGAAATCATATACATATGCATGCATATATATTCATAGTAATATAATATATTATACATTTATTTTGAATTAAGTAAAAACTAAGGCTTCTAATTCAAATGAAAGATTAGCAGGGATGCTTTGATTTTGTATTGGTATCCCTTTTCTCTTTGGCTTCAAGTCCGGCTTCCTTATGATACTACTCATTTGATTCATCCTATGATATAAGAATAATAGTTTAAAAATAACAGTACCAATATTTCTATTTACAAAAAGTCTTTAGAATGCCATTTAACATTTCTTTGTAGTTCTTTGCCTCCCCTCACCATCTTAGGTTATATCCCTGTGGAGGGAGGTGCAGTCAAAATTCAGTATTTTAAAGAAACTTGTAACGGTTTTTTCTGTGTGGTTATACTATCAATTTGATGTATAGTTTAGTTCATTTTCTGTTTCAGGAATTGCCTTTCCTTTGTTTTTATTTAATTTTTGAAAATTATATACTATTACATGATTTCAATGTCTCCATTTTAAAATAGGATATATACAAAGAGATCAATCCATGTCCCTTTTTATTTTTATTAATTTTAGTTTCTTCTTTATTCCTTCAAAAATACTGACTATAAACACTGTACTGCCTTTTGTATTTTCACTTAACAATAAGCAAAACAATATGTACATGATATGGAGATCTCTCCATAGTAGTTTGTGGAGATTGTCCTTACTAATCCAAGAGGTGTTCTTTACATGTGGTTTGGCAAACTTCCTAAAATTCACATAGTAGAGAGTCTTGAACAGTCAAGACACAGAGAAGAAAGATTGTACCTTAGTAGTTTTCAACACTGGTTATAAAATTTATTATTTAAAAGCATGTTTTTGGTATAGGGATAAAAAATAGATCAGTGGAAGAGGATAGAGAGCCAGAAAAATACCCACATAAATGTGGGAACTGCTTGGATAATAGAGGTGGCATTATAGTGTCACTGGGAGAAAGAGTGACTGTTTTATAAATTATGGCAAGATACTTTGCCATTGATAATAAAGATAAAAATTAGATCCCTACCGTATATTAGTGTCAAAAGTAAATATCACATGGTTAAGACATCAGTATGAAAAGCAGATTTCTGACATATATTTTTAAAAAGATTTTATTTTAGAGAAAATGTGAGTGGGGGGAGGGGCAAAGGGAGAGGGAGAGACAGAGAATCCCAAGCTGCCTCTGTGCCAAGCACAGAGCCTGATAGGTCCTCGAGATCATGTCCTGAGCCTAAACCAAGAGTCAGATGCTTAACCAGCTGGGCCACCCAGGAGTCCCAAACTTCTAAAATTTCTTGAAGTAAATGCAAAAGGATATGTATTTTTTGATATCTGGGTAGAAAAACTTTTCTCAAATAAGAAGCACAAGTCATAAAGGAAAAGATAAATACATCCGCATGCAGTAAAATAAAAACCTTGTATATGAACAAAACGCAGTGTACATATTTTAAAGGCAGACCATAGAGCAGATTTGTAACAAATGTAACTGCTAGATTTGTATTTAAAATGGATGATGGACCACTCATAAATCTGAAGAAAAAGACAATATAATTTTTATAATAAAAAGATTTATTACCATAAATCTGTAAGAAAAAGAGAAATGATTCAGAATCAAAGTAGGAAGAGAGTATGACTAGTCTATTTACATAAAAAGAAATCCAAATATTCAACACATATATAAAAATAAGTTCAATCTTACTCATAAAAGGTGATATGCAATTTGAAACAGCATCCATCAGGTAGTCAAAAGTGATCTGTCAATACCAAATGTTGATATAGAAGATGTGGGCAAATAGGAACTCTGGTGTATTCCTGTGCTGGATGTCTGCCCTAAAGAAACTTTTGCGCTTGATCCATAGAAGTTTATTCAGAAATATTTATTGCAGCACAGTTTTAAGAGGGAAAAATGGGTGGACATTGAAATTATGCATCAGAAAAGAGTAGATAGATAAACTGATGTATTCATACCACAAAATACCATACAGCTGTTAAAATGGACTAGATTTGTCGCTAGCATCATGGTTTAAGTTTCAAACCAAGGGTCATATGGAGATGTGGACCCACAGAATCTTAGGCATGTGGCCAGTACAAGTGCTGATTCTTTTATAAATTTGGAAAACAGCTTGATATTATATCACAGAATTGAAAAATCCATATACTTTACAATTTAGCCCTTTCAATACTAGTTATATATCTAAGAGAAGAAACTCTTGCTATGTGTATCAGGCACGTATATGTGATGTTCATGATAGCATTATTTAATAGCCAAAATTTTGCAAACAATTGAAATGTTTATTGAAAGGAAAGTAGATGAATAAAGTCTGTGTATTCATATAGTGGAATACTATATAGCAATCATAGAACATGCAATGATATGGATAATTATTAACAACTCCTTATTTAATTTTTTTCCACACAACTTTATTGAAGTGTGTCTTTACATACCCTAAAACTCACCCATTTCAAGAGTACAGTTTGATCATTTTTAGTAACTTTATTGAATGGTATAACCATTACTATAAATCTGGTATAGAACATTTTCATTCACATCTCTCTCTTGCACTAAAGTCCCTCTTGCCCATTTCTAGTTAATCCCAGTCTCCACCCTCCATTATCTCAAGGCAACCAGGATCTACTTTTTGCCCCAAACTTTGACATTTTATATAAGTGGAATCATATAATATATGGTCTCTTATGTCTAACTTCCTTCACCTCAAATAATGTTTCTGAGGTTCATCCATGACATAGCACGTCTTTAGTTTTTTCCCTTTTATTACTGAATAGTTCATTAAGTAGATAAAGCACATTTGGTGCATTCACCATTTGATGTATATTTAGATTGTTTCTAGTTTGGAGCTATTATGGACAATACTGCTTTGAACATTAGTGTGCAAGTGTTTGTATGGGACCTTTGTGTTCATTTCTTTCTTTAGGAGTATAATTGCTGGGTTGTGTAGTAGTTTTATTTTTTAAGTGTTTGAGATACAAACTATATTCCAAAGTGGCTGCACATTTTATATTTCCACCAGCTGTGGTTTTTTTTTTTGCTTCATCCTTATTAACATTTGTTAATGTCTGACTGACTTAGTGCAGTCATTCTAAAGAGTGTGAAGTGATATTGCAGTTTTAATTTGCATTCTCCTAATTAATAATGATGTTAAGCATCTTTCTATGCATTTATTAGCCATTCCTACATCTTATTTAGTGAAATGTATGTTCATATCTTTTGTCCCTCACTTGGTCATATTTCTTATTTTTACTGAGTTAAAAGAGTTGCCATACAAGTCCTTTATCTAATATCTCCTTTGCAAACATTGTTCTCCAGTGTGTAGCTTGTCTTTTCATTTGGTTAATGGTGTCTTTGAAGTGGAAATTTAAAATTTTTACAAGGTTTAGTTTATCATTTTTTCCCTTTGTGAACCATGCTTTTGGTGTCCTATCTAAGAAATATGGCAAGGCAATTCACTGGGGAATGTAAAGTATATGTTCAACAGATGAAGCTGAGAGAACCAGATATGCACATGGAAAAAGATGATCTCAGACCTTCTCACACCACACAAAAAGATTAACTCAAAATGATCACAGATTTCAGTTCAAGCTTCTAAAACTTTTAGAAGAAACATAGGAGAAAAGTTTTCAAGACTTTGTGAATTGCCTTGCCATATTTGTTAGAAATCAAGGGACTATAAATATAAGGGTTTGTTTTTAGTTTCAGATTAATTTCACCTATCATTGTTTACCTTTTACGCCAAGAGCACACTATATAGTGCTAACTTGAGTTTTATAATAAGTTTTGAAATTGAGATGTGAAATTCTTCCAAACTTGTTCCTTTTCAGAATTGTTTTGGCTAGGGGTGCCCGGGTGGCTCAGTTGGTTAAGCATCTGCCTTTGGCTCAGGTCCTTATCTCTGGGGTCCTGGGATTCAGCCTGGTGTTGTCGGGCTCCCTGCTCAGCGAAGAGTCTGCTTCTCCCTTTCTCTCTGCCCCTCTCCCTTCTTGTGCTTTCTCTCTCTTGCTCACTCCCTCACTCTCAAAGAAATAAAATCTTTAAAAAAAATTGTTTTGGCTACTTTAAATGTTTTGCATTTAATATAAATTTTAGGATCTTTCTTCCAATGTCTGTGAAAAAGGCTGCTGGAATTTGGATAAGGATTTCATTGAACCTATAAATCTACTTGGGGAGTATCGCTATCTTAACAGAATAGAGTCTTCTAATTCATGAACATTAAATGTCTTGCCATTTTAAGAGATCTTTAATTTTCTTCAAAAAAGTTTTATAATTTTCAGAGTGTCTTATACTTTTAAATTTATTCATAAGTATTTTATTCTTTGTAATGCTATTATGAATGACATGCCCTTAAATTTTCATTTTTTAGATTGTTTTTTTCTTGTACGTAGAAGTACAATTGGTTTTGTATGTTGATTTTTTTTTTTTAAGATTTATTTATTTTACAGAGATCACAAGTAGGCAGAGAGGCAGGCAGGCAGAGAGAGAGGAGGAAGCAGGCTCCCCACTGAGCAGGGAGCCCGATGTGGGGCTCAATCCCAGGACCCCAAGATCATGACCTGAGCCGAAGGCAGAGGATTAACCCACTGAGTCACCCAGGCGCCCCTTGTATGTTGATCTTGTATTGTTTGTATTATCTATTCTGCAACATTGATGTACTTATTTATTAGTTATAATAGGTTTTGGGGTTTTTTTTTGGTTTTTGGACTGTGCGTGTGTGTGTGTGTGTATTCCTGAGGATTTTCTGTGTACAAGATCATGCCATCTTCAAAAAAGATTATTTCCTTTACAAACTGAATGCCATTTACTTATTTCTTTTGAGTGAATAGGGCTTCCAGTACTATGTTAAATAGAGTTGATGAGTGCAGACATCTTGCCTTGTTCCTTATCTTAGGGGAAAAGAGTTCCATGTTTCATTGTATGTATGGTACTTGCTATAGGTTTTTCACAAATACTCTTTATCAGATTGAGGAAAAAGAAAGCAATTTCTTTTTCAACTATCCTTTCTACTTTCTACTCCAGGTTTAAGAATTTTTACCATGAATGGGTTTGGGTTTTGTCAAATGCACATTCTGCAGTTTTCATGTGGTTTTGCTCTTTATTCTATTAATATGGTGTGTTAAGTTAATTGATTTTCAGCTGTTAAACCAACCTTGTATTCCTGGGTTTTTTATCATGGCTTATAATACTTTTTATATGTTGCTGTATTGGGTTTGCTAATGTTCTGTTGAGTTTTTTTTGCATCCATAACATCCATATGTGTGAGGGATACTGGTTTGTAATGCTTT
>LNAC01000028.1:4796818-4856580 GCA_002007465.1 Ailurus styani | reverse complement strand
CCTCTCCCCCCTCCCTCCCCTCCCCCACCCTGTGATGTCTTCTTTGGTGTCAGGGTGATACTGGCCTCATAGGATGAATTGCGAAGTGTTCTATTTTCTTTTACTTTCTAAGAGTGTTTAAATTAAGTATTAGTAGTATTTCTCCTTTAAATATTTTATAAAATTCATCAGTGAAGCTGTCTAGACTTAGACCTTCTTTTGTGGGGAGACATTAAATTGCTTATTCAATGTCTGTGCTTGTTAAAGATGTGTATAGACTTTCTATTTCTTCTTGAGCCACTATTGGCAATTTGTGACTTTTCTAGGAATTTGTCCATTTCATCTCAGTAGTTGAATTCATTGTCACAAAGTTGTTCATAGTATTTCCTCGTAATTCTTTTAATTTCTAAGGGTTAGAGGTAATCTCTTTCCTGTTTTGATGGTCTGTTTTTCCTTTTTCTTGCTAAAGGTTTGTTTACTTAAGGGTTTGTCAGTTTTGTCAAGATTTTTAAAGAACCTACACTTGGTACTTTAAGTTTATTTTTTAGAAAATTTATTTCCTCTACGGGTTTTCTGTTTTATATTTCTTTAGTTTCCACTCTCATCTTTATTATTTCTTTGATTACCTTCCATGTGTCTTCCTTTTCTTTTTCTACCTTTGTAAGATAAACATTTAAATTAAGATCTTTCTTCTTCTTTAGGCATTTGTGCAGTAAATTTCCCTCTACCTATTGCATTAACTGTGTTCCATACATTCTGACCCTCTCCCCACAAATACAGTTACACTGTCTTTTATATTTACCAATGTAATTTACTTTCCTAGTGTTATTTCTTCATGTGGATTTGAGATGCCACTTAGTTTCATTTTATTTGAGATTGGAGGAATCCCTTTAGTATTTCTTGTAAAGCAGGTTTGCTAGTCACACAATCTCTCACTTTTTCTTCTTCTTCTTCTTTTTAAGATTATTTATTTACTTGACAGAGAGAGAGAGAGAGAGAGAGAGAGAGAAAGGGAACATAAGCAGGGGGAGTGGGAGAGGGAGAAGCAGGCCTCCTGCTTAGCAGGGAGCCTGATGTGTGCCTGGATCCCAAGACCCTGGGATCATGACTTGAGCTGAAGCTAGACGCTTAATGACTGAGCCAGCCAGGTGCCTCTCTCTGTTTTTCTTTATGAAATTAGGAACTTTAATTTTTGAAGGATAGTTGTTCTGGATATATAATTCTCAGTTGATAGCCTTTTTTCCCCACCACTTTGAATAGATCACCTCACTGTCTTACAGTCTTCATGGTTTCTAATGAGAAATCGGCTGTTAATCTTACTGAGGATCCCTTGTAGTAGATGAGTCTTTTTTTCCTGCTGTTTTTAAGATTCTTTGTGTTTCAACAGTTTGTACTGTAAGAGTTGTCTAGTTGTAGATCTTTTTAAGTTATCCTCTTTGGAGTTCATTGAGCTTCTGGATGTGTAATTTAATGTTTTTCATCAAACATGATTTCTGGCCATCATTTGTTACAGTGTTTTTGAATTCTGATATTTCTTTTTGACTTTGTTTTCATTTTCATCTCTCTGCTTATATTTCTGCATGTTGTACACTTTAACTGTTGAGCAGGGAGCCTGATGCAGGACTCAGTCACAAGACTCTGGGATCATGACCAGAGCCGAAGGCAGAAGCTTAACTGACTGAGCCACCCAGGTGCCCCCATACTGTCCTTTAATTTTTTAGACATGATTTCCTTTAGTTCTTTGAAAGTACTTATGATAGATTATTCATAGCCTTTGTTTGGTAAGTCCAAAGTCTGGGCTTTCTCAGGGACAGTTTCTGTTGATAGTTCTTTTTCTTTTGTATGGGCCATACTTTCCTGCTTCATTGAATGTCTTATAACTTTTTGATCAAAACAGGAAATTTTACATTATATGTAAACTTTAGAATTCAGAATTCCTCACCTCCCCCAGGATATCTTCTTGTGTTGCTCTTTTTTTGTATAGTGACTTTTTTGAACTAATCCTCTAAAGTCTCTTTTCTGTGGTGTGTGTAGCCACAAAAGTCTCTGCCTAGTTTGATTAGTGTCAGGTGATGATTAGAGAAAGATTTCCTTAAATTCCTTTGACCAGTAAGTCTTCTAGCCTTTTGTGAATGGTGCTGTGTGCTAAGTGGTGCTCACACTTTGAACACTCAGATACTTTTTGTGCCTGCCTTCACTTTCTGTAGTGTAGGGCCTCAGGGTCATCCAGAAGTGAGAGACTTGGCCCTCTTCAGCCTTTTTTTTTTTCTGGGCATGAACATAGCCCTACATATGTGCATGGAGCCCTAGGTCCCCAAGGATTTCTGTGATACATTCGAAACCTTCTGTGGACATCTTATTACATAGATATGCCTTTTAAATTTTTGGCTAGACTCTTATTTGCCCAACTGGTATGACAGATCTAGTAGTGGTGATGTTAATCAATTGCAGCTAATTGTCTTTGACAGACACCCAAGGGGATAGGGCTTTTCTTATTTAGTGAGCTCTGAGTGACATCAGATAATAATGCTTTGTGGGCTTTTCCAGGGAGCTGAGATAGATCAAATAGTGACAGTGTTCTGGAGATGGTGGTTTTGAGGGGATCCAAATCTGAAGGCTGCAGAGCTACGGTTTTTGTCAGTTACTTTGGAAGGCTGTTGGTTTGTGAGGTTGTTTGATTTTAAAGCTACTGCAGAGCTTAGGAGAGGAGAATACAGTAGACCATACTGAAATGCCATAAATTCAGCTGTTCTAACCAAGGCTCAACAGTTTTTTTAGGATAATGCTAGATTTTCATAAGCCTTTGGCTAGATTTTCACTATTCTGATAGTTCTGTGCCTCTGCCCTCCAGTATGGATGAATTTTAATAGGAAGTGAAAAGAGTAAATCCCTGAAGATTACGTATACCATTTACAAATTTTATAAACTTAGAAACAACTAAAAGAACACACACATATATAACTACAATATATATGTATATTTATATATGGGAGGTGTGTGTGTGTGTATAATGCAAAAATACATGAACATATAATTATTAAAATATAGGATTCCAGATAATGGTCATTTTAGGAAGGGGCAGACCTAGGGATAGGATTGAGGATACATGAGAATATGTATAATATACATGTAATTAAGGTCTAGTTGTATTTTGGAGTAGTGTGTTCATTTTTTATTACATCATTGAAAACATATGTACAAGCAGAAAACATTTTATGGTTGTGGTTGCTTTTGCATTAACATGTGACATGGGGAATCAGTTATGCAGTGGAGTTTTATAAAGGAGCTTTTACCTCAGCTTTAATTTAAAAGCCATTTTTATGGCTAGAGGAATTACTTAGGGGGCATATCTCTATCTAGTCTCACATGGGGGCTGCCTCAATTGGCCCACTCCTATATCAGGACAAGACAGATGATTATGAAAGAAGTGATAGCCATTAGTGCCATTCTGAGATGAGTAGTTCTCTGATACTGCCTCTCCCAAGTTTCCTGCCATCATTTGCATTCTTGTAGCCCTCAGCTTCATAATGTGCTCTGATCAGTTTAGTGTAAGTACAGGAGCTGTCAATGGACCCGATAAATACCCAGATAATGCTATCCTTACTGTATTTTGTACTTAAAGCATGATGTTCATGACTTGTGTAAGTGTTGAAAGAGTTTTAGAATTATCATGTGAAGATTTTGGGGCAATACCCAAAACTGCATTAAACATGAGTTGAGTATAATATCATGGAGGCAGGATCAGAATGGAAAGGTAACTAAGAAAATGGAAATTTAAACAATTATAGTTTTCCCATTTTTAAAGAATGGTGTTTTTAAAATTTCATTTTATTTTAATTCCAATATATGTAACATACAGTGTTACATTAGTTTCAGGTGTAGAATATAGTGATTGAACAATACCATACATCACCCAGTGCTCATGACAAGTGCACTCTTTAATCCCTATCACCTATTTCACCCATTTCCCTCCCTCCCTCCCCCTGGAAACCATCAGTTCTCTATAGTTAAGAGTCTGGTTCTTGGCTTATCTCTCTCTCTCTCTCTCTCTCTCTCTCTCTACCTCTACCTTTGCTCGTTTTTTTTTTTTCGGTTTCTTAAATTATACATACAAGTGAAATCATACAGTATTTATATTTGTCTGCCTTATTTTGCTTAACGTTATACTCTCTAGCTCCATCCAAGTCATTGCAAATGGCAAGATTTCATTCTTTCTGTGGCTGAATAATACTCCATTGTATGTGTATGTGTGTGTGTGTGTGTGTGTGTGTGTACACATATATGTACACACACACTGCATATTGTTAGATTGTTTATCCATTCATCAGTTGATAGACACTTGGACTGCTTCTATAACTTGGTTATAGTAAATAATGCTGCTGTAAACATAGGGGTGCCTGTATCCCTTTAAAGTAGTGTTTCTGTATTTTGTGGGGTAAATACCCAGCAGTGCGTTTACTGGATTACTGGGTAGTTCTATTTTTAACTTTTTGAGGAACTTCCATATAGTTGTCCACAGTGGGTGTACTAGCTTGCATTCCCACCAGTAGTGCAGAAGGGTTCCTTTTTCTCCATATCCTTGCCAACACCTGTTGTCTCTTGTGTATTTTATTTTAGCCATTCTAACAGGTGTGAGGTACTATCTCACTGTAGTTTTGATTTGAAGTTACCTGATGTTGAGTGATGTTAATCATCTTTTCATGTGTCTGTTGGCTGGCTGTATGTGTTTTTTGGAGAAATGTCTGTTCATGTCTTCTGCCCATTCTTAACTGAATTGTTTGTTTTTTTGGGTGCTGAGTTGTATAAGTTCTTTATATATTTTGGATACTAATCTTTTACCAGATACATCATTTGCTAATATCTTCTCCCATTCAACAAGTTGCCTTTTAGTTTTGTTGATTGTTTCCTTGGCTGTGCAGAAACTTTTTATTTTGATGTTGTCCCAATAGTTTATTTTTGCTTTTGTTTCCCTTACCTCAGGAGACATATCTAGAAAAAAGTTGCTTTGGCCAATGTCAAAGAAATTACTGCCTGTGTTCTCTTTTAGGATTTTTATCAGGTCTCACATTTAGGACTTTAATCTTTTTTGAGCTTATTATTGTGTATGACGTAAGAAAGTGGTCCACTTTCATTCTTTTGCATGTTGCTGTCCAGTTTTCCCAACACCATTTGTTGAAGAGACAGTCTTTTTCCCATTGGATATTCTTTCCTGCTTTGTTGAAGCTTAATTGACCATATAATTGTGGGTTTATTTCTGGGTTTTCTGTTCTGTGGTCCATTGATCTATGTGTCTGTTTTTGTGCCAGTACGATACTGTTTTGATCACAAAAGAAGAGAATTATAGGCCAATATCTCTGATGAACATAGATGCAAAAATCCTCAACAAAATACTAATAATTTGAATCCAACAATACATTTAAAAAATCATTCACCACAATCAAGTGGGATTTATTCTCAGGATGCAAGGGTGGTTCAATATTCACAAATCAATCAATGTCATACATCACATTAACAAGAGAAAGGATAAAAACCATATGACCATTTCAATAGATGCAGAGAAAGCATTTGAAAAAGCACACCATCCATTCATGATAAAAGCCCTCAACAAAGTAGGTTTAGAGGGAACATACCTCAACATAATAAAGGCCATACATGAAAACCCGACAGCTAACATCATACTCAATGGGGAAAAACTGAGAGCTTTCCCCCTGAGGTCAGGAACAAGACAAGAATGTCCACTTTCCCCAGTTGTATTCAACATAGTACTGGAAGTGCTAGTCACAGCAATCAGACAACAAAAAGAAGGAAAAGGCATCCAAATTGTAAAGAAGTAGTAAAACTTTCACTATTTGCACAAGAAGACATGGTACTCTACATAGAAAACCCAAAAGACTCCACTGAAACAACTGCTATAACTGATAGATGAATTTAATAAAGTCACAGAATACATTATTAGTGTACAGACATCTTTTGCATTTCTCTACACTAATAAAGTAGCAGACCGAGAAATTAAGAAAACAATCGTATTTACAATTGCACAAAAATAATAACGTGCCTAGAAGGTGTCGAAAGACTTATAGTCTGAAAACTATAGAACACTGATGAAAGTAATTGAAGACAACAGAAAGAATATTGTCAAAATGTCTATGCTATGCAAAGCAAGCTACAGATTTAATGCAATTCCTATCAAATACCAATAGCGTTTTTCACAAAACTAGAAAAAAGAAATTCTAAAACCTATATGGAACCACAAAGGACCCTGGATAACCAAAGCAATTTTGAAAACCAAAAGCGAAACTACCAAATTTTAGGCTTCAAGTTATTTTACAGAGGTATAGTGAAGATTGAGTGTGTTTTAATAGAAGTGTCAAAATATGCAGCCTTGAGAATGGCTGTACCCCATTGGCAAATATTTTATTATTGAAAAAAGGTGCATTGAGGCAGTATTGGTAAGGTCAAACGGTATTCCCAAAACTTTTCCTATGTGGAATCCATAGAAAATGGTAATTTTGTGGTTTGTTGGGGGAAAATAGCAAGGCGATTTATGGCCACAGTAGCCCAAACCAACCACAGTTCACTCGTGAAGAACGAAGTTTGATTTCTGGATTTACTTCTTATTTACTCTTTGGACTGTTAAATTATTTCTCTGAGCCTTCTTTTCCCATCTAAACAATAGGGATAATACTGCTTATTTGTAATGATTTTGTATCTACTAATGTTTGACTATAAAAATTACCCCTTAGTTTCTCAAATACTTAAAATGTAAAATAACATTTGAATATTGGTCAACATAAGAACAAATGCCATTTGTGCAAATGCATAGCGTTTCCATTTTTATCATTATTTATCTACAACTGAAGGCCAATGCATGGCATTTGCTAGGAGTTCATATTCATACTCTCATATATTTGTGTAGATATCTTTACTGCTTTGATCAGTTAAGACGTATGAGCACCTGCTAAATATGTACCTTGTGCTAGTCTTTGTAGGAGATATAAAAGAAGCAGAAAACTTATGGAATGCAATCTGATTTGTGAGGTATGGGTTTTACGCAAATCATGAATGGTAAAGTGGTGTCATTTACAGAAAATAATGTGCAGAAAATAAATGCAAAAAGACCTTAGAAGAATGCTCCATGTGGCTTAGTGTCTAGTACTCAGTAGGATATGCAGGGGATATGTGTAAGATCTAATTGAGATTCTTAGGAAAGGCGTTAATGAGGTCTGAAGAACTGAATGATCAGACATACAGGATGGTGAAGTTTGGCTATTCAGAGAGTAATGGGAGAGGCACTTCAATAGTTTTTATTGTGTCTTCCCGAGAAGTTCACTTGGAAGCACAATATTCATTTCTGAGGAGGCATAGACTAAGTTTTAGAAAAGAAATTTTCCTAGATACTATTATAAAGCTTGAGTATTTCTATTATGATTTTATTACTTCCCATCTGTGGTAGATGTTTTATTGAAATTATTTGGATGTTATCATCAAGCTGTGACAATGATGCTTTAAAGGTCATACACAAAACACAATTAAATTTGCCAAGTGAAATAAGAATATGCATTGTGAAAAGCAAATAATTTGAAGTAGTTCCTTTTTTTCCTAATGTAGGCCATTTTATGATGACATTTTGAGGTGTTTAAATAAATCATAATGTTGTCTTTCTTTTTGATTGCAATTTTCCCTTCACTTTTTGTGTAGGTTAAAAATAGAAACCAATGTGTTTTAAGTTTGAGTCTATTAATATAAACTTAATCTAAAGTCAACAGTAGATTGTATTATAACTGTGGAAATTTACTTAAATTATTTAGCTCTTATGTAAATGTGATGGCTTTTGATTGATAGAGATTTAATTATGCACACTTTGGTTTATTATAAATCACATAAACCAACATTTTGGTACCTCTGTCATTAGTTTACTCATTAGAAGATCTCTAAGTTTCCTTTGGTTTAAAATTTTGTGATTGTATTTTACTTTTTCCCCCCTAAAAGTAGTGAATGGTTGTTTCTTTCAGATGTTTGGGAATCAATACTAGAAAATTTTTAGTTATTATTGCCTATCTCAGATTATTTTAGTATTGTGACTGTTTGATTTGTGGTGTGGACTCAAAGTCACTGAAAATAAAGATGTTTTTGTTCTAGTTTAAGGAGTTCTTGTTTAGGTAATGACTTAGGCAAACAAAAATTCCTTTGCAACTAGGAAGAAAATGACAGATGATACCTAGCTGTCTTAATAAAGAGTAAAAGAAGCACAAGAATAATAAGAAAGGGAGATCCAACACCATATCAGGTTTTTGGTGTAAAATAGCTCAGTGGTTACTATCTGTGTAAACAGTCTGTTACTATTGTCTGTTTCCATACTGATTACTCACTTTTTTGCTGAAAGGGTAGGAGCACTGCATATCTCTGAGTACTGGAGTAGTATATCCCACGTTGCATTAAAGTAGTACGATACTTATCTGTATGTGTGTATGTATCTGTGTCTACCCGTTGTTCTCAGCTAACTGGGAATTGATAGCAGTAGTATTAATGCAGTTTGTTGTCTTCTCTTTGTTTATCTAAACAATGTATTCGTCTGCCCTTACCTGACATTAGTTTAGGGGTAGAAGAATACTTACTGGAAAAGTTGTTTGAGATGTTTAGAATTATTATATACTTCTGAACTGGATTTGAAAGCTCCTCTGGGCCAAAAGCCAGTTGACTCTTGTCAGTGTTTTTACATGACTGAGGTCAATTACTTCAGAGATTGAACTACTGCAGACTTGGTAAGTGATTCACTTCTGTCCAGTGGTACAATATAGGATCCTTTTAAATGCTGCTGTAATTGGTATTTTAATAAATGTGTTTTGATTGGACAAGAATGTAAAAGCTATTTTGGAGTATTTTCAAAGGCATGGAGTTAAAAATACTGGAACTTGTTAATTTTGTGTTCTGTAATGTACATAATAAGATTGAGGTTTCAATGTT
The DNA here is from genome assembly GCA_002007465.1 of Ailurus styani. Classification (NCBI taxonomy): domain Eukaryota; kingdom Metazoa; phylum Chordata; class Mammalia; order Carnivora; family Ailuridae; genus Ailurus; species Ailurus styani. The sequence continues at coordinate 4,847,637 of LNAC01000028.1, read as the reverse complement.
GTATTAAGTAAATGAAAATATTCAAATGAACCTTTTGTATAAGAGGAGTTGCCAAATGTAGAAAGATTCTTAGCAGAAACGGTTGGATTTAAAAATTGAGCTAGTTGCCAGAGGGCTTGGGTTCTGATTATGGCCTGCCTTCAAGCAACATTTGTGACTTTGGCAAGTCTCAATTTTCCCATTGTTTAAGAAGATCTATTCCAGGACTGGGCTCATCCAACTTACTCATTTGTAAAACCTTCCTTAGTCCTGGGATGCTTCTGAAAGAAATAAGTGTGGCTTATTGATAGCACTATCCAGTACCCTGCTATTACAGGAGTTTGAAGTTTGACGGGTGGGGTAGAGTAATTGGGAATAAAACCTGGACATGCCCTGTCCAGAAATCCTAGAGCTTTATTGCTCGACAAAACAGCAAGGTTTTATGCTATAAGTGCACGACTTGGAAACAAGTATCCACAGGGCTGAACACTGGTTTCAGTATTTATCCTGAACATCCTGTGTCAAACCACCTTTACCGGTGTGTGCCCTCCCTGTTCTCCACAATCCCTACAACTCCTTAGTCTCATACTCAACTGTTTTACCTGACTTTTACCTTCAAAAGCTTGTGAATTCATCCCATGCTGGAGTCATATGTAGACAGAGAAGGATTTTGAGAGTGGTATTATCAGATATGCTTATAAAAAAAATTCACTTGAACAATATAGTGCAGGGTTGATAGAACAGGGTCAAGAGTAGTGGCTTAGTAACTGACCCTGTAAGAAAGTTAAAGTCAGTACTCTTGATTTTATTTCATTTCTTTCTTCCTCAGTAAAGTTTTGTTAATTTTCTTAAAACAAACAAAAAAAACCCGTTGAGTAAGTTAATCAAGTGGTTGATTCAGGTGATGTTTTTGGCCCCATTTAAAAGCTATGCATTGAAATAGGAGCTTAGTCAGTTATCATCTCCTAGAGGTTCTCTTGGCATAGAACTTGGGTATGTGTGTTACACTGGAATCTTTGTGTTAAAAATGTGTACATATATTGTGTATACACACATACACATACACATATGCACATACACAATATATATAAATGTAGTATACATAAAATCTGTGGGAACACTTTTCGGATATCCCAGACAACATAAATAACAGATTTGTACCTAGGTAGCAAATATGTTTCTCATGTCTCTCTGTGGAATTACCAGTTGTGTCTAAAGGAAATTTGTTGGTTTCTTTTTTTCCTCCCCTACTGTACTGCCTTGGTGCATTATTGTCAAGATCAGATACTCTGGGCTCAGACAGATCTTGTTTACATCTTGCTTCTCTTTCTTCACCTTTGGGCCAATTCAGTAATCCACCTGAGATTTGATTTCCCCATGCGTCATTTTGCGATTGAATGAAACATCATATGGAAAGCATTTAGCTTTACCATGCACACAAGGGTGCAAAGCAAGGTTAGACTAGTCTTCCAGTTTTTGGTTGTGTTTCAGAAAAAGGGATATCTAAGAGGAAATATCATTCTCTGATCGTTTATTAAAAACTTTGTGTGAAGCCACACCCAGTGTCCACCATAAGTGCACACATACACAGGTAGAGTTATATTTATGCATGTATACAAGCATTGATATACACACAGAATGAATTTAGAAAGTCAGTTGATGAATTGATGAAGCTTCCAGTTTGTAAAATAAGCATGAACAGTACATTTATAATGTAAGCAGTCCACTTTTATACTAAAATGGAAAAGCAGAAAATTTCTAATTTTTACCTCTTTGTAGACAAGGTTGAGTAAATTGCAGAGTGGTTGAGCACAGAGAATTGGATACCCATGGAATAAAAAACCCTGGAGGAAAGGGCAGAGATTATTTTTTTCACCCCAAATTGCTGTCTTTCTATAATGGGTGAGGAAAAACAAATCCCCCAAAACACACAGTGAACTGAGACAAGGACTACTGGTTTGCTCTAATGATGTATGGGGTCGAAGAAGACCCTACAAGGTGGTTTCTGTTTGCCCTGGAGTTTACAGCCTACTCAGAATTCATTGGTCTTCCTGGAACTTCATATTAAAAATTTGATAGATCACAGCAGGGATTTTCAAATAAATAGCCATTACCAAACATATGTTCTTTCAGTGACTGATAGAAAACAAAGCTTCTGTGAGGGCCAGGCTTCCCAGAGTTTGCATCGTGTGAGGTGGTGTTTTTTGTGACCAGTTCATGGTTGACTGGTGTCAGCAACATGCTTAAATATCTGCGATGAAAAGATACAAATGAAAGAACACAAAAATGAAGGAAAAATAAACATAGCAGCATCATCTTTACATTCAGAAATATGTTTATCTCAGTGTGTCATTTTGGGCAGCCAGTCCTCTCATCTAATAAATTTATTTTCTGGAAATCAGCTTTATGTGAGGGGCATACATTATAAAATCCCAAGGTGGGTGCTATAACTTGGAAATAAAGATATCCTCCATTTATCAAAGCTTCCTTGGTGCATATTATATGTTGGGCACTGTTCTAGGTGTTTGGTATGCAAGGATAAGTAGAATTGCTCCTTCTCTTCAGGAAGTTCCCACTTTTGTGGCAGGAACAGATGTGCAAACAAATTCTTTAATGACTACTTATTGCATGACTGCTGTATGCCAGGCTTTGTACTCAGCTCTGGAGAAAGAGGCAGATGTAGTCCTGTTCCCAGCAGGCACCATGGTGTTAGGAGGTAGCATAAGTAGGAGCTGGGAAGCACTGACTGGACCTAAGAATCAGGTGAAGACCAGTGTACTGTTATGACTGAAGAATGCCATAGTTCACTCTTCTTGTTTCGTTTTATTTTTTTAAAAAGAGAGAGAGGGTGTGCATTCCGGGGGGTGGGGGGAGAGGGAGAGAGAGAGAGGATGTCGAGTAGACTGCACACACACTGTGGAGCCCAACGTGGGGCTCAGTTCCACAACTCTGAGATCATGACCAAAGCCGAAATCAAGAGTTGGATGCTCAACCGACTGCGCCACCCAGATGCCCCCAGAGTTCACTCTTTTCTTTGGGCTCTCAAAATCCACTTTATGACTAAAATGTTGTTTTCCTTTATTTTATATTATTACTTAACAATCTTCTTTATAGTCTTTAACCATAAGCTGTGGCTTTATTGATTTTTTTTAAAATTTACATTCTGGTTATTATTTCTGAAGGAGTTATGAAGAAATTCCATAAGCATCCCATTTGATAAATTACTGAAAAAATATTTAATATATGTGAGTATCTCATTTATCTTGTTATTCAAGAAGGTTTTAGCCAGTTATTCTTTGTTTTTTATATGTTGAATTGATCATCCTTTTAAGCATCTGTTTATACAAACTTATTGATTTGACCTCTACTTGAATTAACTGTTTATAGTTGATATGTTGGACAATATCATAGATTACTTTATTAATTAGAAGTTGTTTTATATTAATACAGATTTTGAATTCTGCTTTTAGAACTTTATTTGCTTTTCCATTTTCAAGTATATTCACTAACATTTGATAATAATGCATTATAGAAGGGCAGTGCTATTTATTTACCGAAGGCTTTGCAATATTTATTTAGCAGTTTCCAGTTTTGCAATAATTAAATGATGCTGATGTACAGTTCCCATTGCATTTTAAAGACCTAGCTAGTTAATTAGCTTAAGTGGTTCTGTCAGCCCTATTGACAGTTGGAGTCACATAGTGCTGGCTTGTCAGGCTGCTAAAATGAAACCTCTAAGAATGATATTACTGGGGTTAGCTTCTTTCCCTCCCCACTCTTGAGGTACAAGTTTGCTTTCTTTTTCATGACATAAAAACAAAACCAGATAATGTAAACAGACACTTTTGCATCTGATTAACATGGGTTTTTATTCAATATGGATTAGTGTTTTTCCACTCCTTTGTCTTGCTCAGGTTTTACCAGTCTTCATCATCTTCATCCCACCTTTCCCTCACAATGGTCTCTTTTAAGATTTTATTATGTTTTTGTTTTGTATGCCATCAGGGCCATTTCAACAGTGCTTTCATTACTCCAAGAACGAATTGCAGTCTGATCACATATTTGCTCCTCCGTCTATCATCAGGTTGCCTGTGCAGTCAGAGAGTCTTGTTTCTGCCTCTTATCTCTCTGTTGCCTTCCAGACATCCCTTATGGATGGGCTTTAAGGTGTTGCCACTTCTTGTTTCCATCAAACCTTATATAAGTTACAGAATTGTTCTGGAAGCATACATTTAGCGTAGTTAGTTTGGCTCTGGAATCCAGCCTTCTGGCAGGACAGGGGTCAAGGAAGTGGAAGTGGAGAAAAGAGGAGTCCAAGTAGCAAGTGAGTGTCATCCTCCCGAGAGGCTGAGAACCATGTACTGTGTGCAGGTAGGCTGGCTGGAGGAAAATGGAAGGTGGAGTTTAAGTTTTGACATTGTTATATTTATGTTGGTGAGACATGGCCTGGAAATCTCCCTGCAGAGTTGAAGTGAATGAAGATCTGTGTTTTATGGGATATGAGTTTGAGAGTCACAGCATAGAGGTATTCATGAGAGCAGCCACTGTTTGTTGAATGCCTGTTACCAACTGTGATGGGGCTTTGCAAATATGCTTTCTGTGCCTTAGTTTCTCATCAGTAAAATAGGTATAATAGTAGGATTCTTATGAAGAGTAAATGAGTTAATATGTGTAACTGCCTAACAGTATCTGACACATAATAACTAACATTTAAATGTTGTCGTCATCATCATGACCATTTAATCCAACACCCCTTTGGAGAGAGGTCTTATTATACACATTTTATAGAAGGGGAAGCTCCAGAAACCTAACTACTCTGTCAGAAGTAACTATAAGTGACAGGGTCAGAATTTGAACTACACTTATTTCTTTCCTTCCTTCATGACAATAAGCTCTTCAGCGGAAGGATGTATGGTGTAGAGGGAAGTCAGAGGATGAGATGCCTGACACAGATGTTGTTTTGAATGTTAAATGGACAGGGCCCTTTCAAGTCACTGGAAGAAGAGCTTTTTAATAACAAGTATAACAGAAAATCTTACAGAAAGATGAGGATGAGGCTTGGCTTTTGAGAGCTGCTAGGGAAAAACGAGGGGAAAAGGGAGATCAGTATAAGACAAGAGTTAGAATGAGAGGACAAGAGGACAATCATGTAGTTTCCACACTGAGGGATAGGAGTTTCCAAAAGTACCTGTTGGTCAGTGCTGTCAAGTGCTGCATACAGGTCAAGCCGGATGAGACTTGAGGAAAGGCAGTCCAAGTCACTTTTTGGTGTTAACAGATTAAATTTATTTCCCTATCAAGCTAAAACAATTACAATCGTAAGAAACAGAAACATATCCAGTGATATAAATAAATTGGGAGCTAAAATTTGAATTTCTCCTTTTGTAGTTCATATATTTTATCAATAGAACATTCTCATTTGTCATTTGTCAGCTTAGAGATCCACTCATTTTTCTCACGCAGCTATGATTCTTTTCAGCAAATCTGAAATGCAGTAGATACACTACCAGGGAACAATGAACAGTGTGTTAATGTTAACCCAGAAAAACTCCCTTTTAATGCAGTATTTTCTATTATTCACACTAATTCTTCTCATTTTTCCTCTATTTTTTGTGTCTGTTCTCTCCACAATTAAAAAAGACTGAGCTGACTTGACTAGAACTTGAGAGCAGCATACAGTGAATTCTGGAGTTTCACTTGTTTAATGTCTGCGAGGGCTTGACAAGGCCTGGAACTTGGTTCACTAGGTATGCACCTATTGTCTTGGATAGTAGCGCTTTAATAAAAGTACTTTGAATGAGGAATGAAGGAAGTCTCCATGGAGTTTCATACTGATAAAACCTATGGATAATTAATCTGACACAGTGTAATGATATACATAATTAGTGTATTGTTTCAAAGTTAACCAAAGGCAGAAAACAGACTAGGTAAATTGCCATTAAACAGATTTTCTTTTGTATAATAAAGTCAGGTTTTCTGCAATTCAAATTGTCTGTGTACATGGGTGGAAGGATTTTGGAGCTAAACTCAGGACCCTGGACAGAAATTGTCCCCCATTTCTGCCCATGCCCTACCCTCCCACCCTCACAACCTGTGACCCAGCCTGATTGAGCTCCCTGGGATTCCTTGTTGGTGGATTTTCACTATTCATCAAGTACTGGAAGATGGCACACTATGAACACCCATAATCTAGGAACACACTAAATTTAGGACGGCCTCCACCCTCTTTAATAAGAATTACGTTATCTTACTAAAATCAGAGAATAGATATAAATTCAGATAGTGTAGGGGTGAAGTTTCCAATTAATTTGGAGTAATGAGATTCTTGGTGTACATAATATTGATGTAGTAAATATATGACTTGAAAGCCTACCATATACAAGATATTTTATGGGATGCGAAAATGCTATGTCATAGTTCCTATCTGGGGCAGTTTACAGTTTAAAACATTTTTTTTGAGATATACTTCACATAGCATAAAATTCACCATTTTAAAGTGTACAGGTTAGTGATTTTTAGCTTTCTCACAGCATTATGCAAACATTCCCACCATCTAATTCAGAATACATTCATCACTTCAGAAGGAAATTCCAAAATGTTAGAAATGTCTCCCCATTCTCTCTTCCCTGCAGCCCCTGGCAACCACTAATCTTTACTTTTCATTTTTATGAATTTATCTCTTCTTTATGATACATTATTTTACATAAATGGAATTATAAATATGTGACTTTTTGACTGGCTTTCCCACCCCCCTTTTTCCCCTTAGGATAATGTTTCCAGGGTTCATCAGTGTTGTATTGGGTGTCAGTACTTTACCCCCTTTCAGTGCTAAATAATATTCCGTGATATGGGTATGTCACATTTTATTTATTCATCAGTTGACAGACATTTGAATTGTTTCTGCTTTTGGGCTATTACAAATAATACTGTAATATTGCTGTGAACATTCATGTACAAGTTTTTGTGCGAAGATATGTATTTGTTTCTCTTGGTTATAGATCTAGCAGTGGAATGGCTGGGTCATATAGTAATCTGCATTTAACTTCTTAAGGTTATGTAGAAATTGACTATTTAGAAAGTGCTTTATAGCCCTGGTATTTTCTATTTATCACAGTAACTGACTGAGAAAGGAAACAAGATCTGGAAGGTTAGATGGCCTCAGGAAAACTTGCATGTGCCACAGAAATAGATAAAAATGGGGTTCCTGGATGCATCCTTTGATTCAGGGCACAACTGCAGCCTCAGTATATGTTGGTCATGAAAGGTAGATAAAATGTGTGATAATCCTGTAGTGGAAGACTGTATTGCAGGTGTGTCTGTGTGCAGCAGCTTTGTGTATGTGTAAGCAGAGGATGACTTAAAACCATAAAACATGATGTGAGTGGAAAAATCTGAGTTGCAGAATGATAGATACAGTATAACATCATCTACGTAAGTCAAGAAGACCATCAAGTAATACAGTGTATTGCTGTGCACTTGGAAGAGTATACAAATGGATGTGAAGGACATTCACCAACCTGTGGACTGTTTGCTCTGCATCCTACCTACTGAAATTTAAAACCTCTGCCATTTCTCCTTACTGTCTACTGGGCAAATTATTTCTCTTATAAGACTGTCAGTTTCTTTAGAATAAAAAACCATATTAACCATGTTTTCATTACTGTTTTATCTCCATTGTCTGGTACAATATGCCTAGCATATAAGTGTAAAAACATATTTTTGAATGGCTAGGCAAATGAATACTAGGCCACTTAAGTTATTTTGGGACAAGGTAGGGCAAGACTAAATAAATTAGTTGTTCTTTCCCTCTCGGCGTATTGTCTCTTCCATACCTTCATATTCTGCTAGTGTTATCATAATATGAGGCTTGCAATTACAAGAGCAGTTCTGTGTGACATGACATGCTAATAAAGCAGATGGTGTGTGCAAATAAGCAGGATAAAAGATATCTTTGCTGCAAAAGTCATTGCTGTCTCCTTTAAAGTATGGAGTATTTTATGATAGTAGATTTTATCTTCGTTGTCAAGGTAATGATTATGGATCCTATAAATCTTTATGGCTTTGTTGTATCAGTGTCAAATTACACAGATTAGGTAGCTGTAGAAAGAAGGATATCTATGATCAGATTTGGAAGTAGTATTACTAAAATTTTCACCTTTTGGGAAGGTGTAGGTGTCACTTTTTGTGTTACAGAGGAGAAGAACTCTGTTTCCACTTTAGGTCTCTTCCTCGTTTCTCTTTATTGGCTTCTCCCCATGGGAAAAAGAATGGCAAATGGTAAAGTTTAGAGCCTGACACTAATATGGGTGAAAGTATTGTGTCTCTGCGTAGCCTCTGTGCTGTTCCTCACTAAGTGCTTCACAGGTAGACAAGGCTCTCCTTCACTTCTTGCCTTTTGCCTCCAGGCAATAACTAACAGGGGAGAGGGGGTCCTGGCAGCAGCAGCCTGATCTGTACTGTTTCTGGTTCTGTTTCTGGTTCTCCCCAGACTTCCTGTGGGTGGGTACATCAGTGAAGTCTTTTCAGCACCTGCACAGGAGGAAGGAACCCCATTTTGACTTTAGGCCTAAGCTACATCCTTTAACAGAGTTTACCGGAACCTATTGGGAGTATTGTATGCTACCAATTCTCTGCTAAAGCCCATGTTTTAATGACCCATCTGCTTTAATCCCTGTCAGTTATTTGTGGTTATGCTTAGTTGTTTAGAACCAGGAGAGGTGGTAGAAGTAAACCATACATTTTCTATGCATTCCTTTTTCTCCCTTGCTAGTGGTGATCCTCCTGATTTTTACCATTCTTGACAATTGTTGAAACTTGTTTTATTATAATTATGTCTTGCAGAATCTTCAGCCAATGTCTTGGCAGTATAGGAATGTACTCAGCTTTTTAGGAGAAATTTAACCTATCTGAACTCGTAAAAGCAGTTACAATCCTAAGGGATTCTGTCAGAGCACATTTTTGGTAGTTGTTTTTATAGGCGGTAAAGCCTTTTATTTTCACATATGAAAGTACCACAGCGGTTTGTCTTCCTTCAAATAAATACCCACTCAGCATCAGAGCATTTTACTTCAAAAAAATAGATATTATATTTAATTGAATCTCAGTTGCCACTAATTAAAAAGATACACTGTTATTTTATGTCTCACTAAAAAAAAAGGCTGCCAATTAATTGTAAGATGTCATTGGTTATAAGATACAACCCATTTCATAGATGTTAAATATAAAGAAAAAGAACTATGAAACAAATGAGTTATGGATGAATGATTCTTCATTTGTGGGATAACTCAGTAGAGGCAGGTTTGATGTGTTAGAAGAAACACAGGATGGTGAACTAGACATTGGGAGACTGAGGCTGTAGTTGTGGCTGTGGGGTAAAATGTATACCATATCCTTTTAAAACTGTATAACTGATAGAATTCGGAGCACCTCCTTGTCTTTGCCCACATCTCCAGCATCTTCTCATGACACTTTCCCTTTCTGCTTCATGCAGTTGGACGTTCTTTTAGTTTCTCCAGCTGAGCAAGCTTCTTTCAGCCCCTTATCCTTTGCGTATGCTGTTTTCTTTCCATGAATCCCATTTTGGTTCTTTCTGTGGCCAAGTGCTACTAACTCTTAAAGCTTATACTTAAATATGACTTTCTCTGACTCTCCAGGCTAGGTTTGATTGCTTTAGTGTACTAAGGCAAATATAAATATATGTACTCATTACCCCCTTGTATCTCTCTTTAGTAACACTTGTCAGATCAAATATTTTAACACAAATCAAATATTTACTTATACAATTATTTATTTGTTGTCTTTCTGCCTGCCATGACAGTCTCTTTCATGCTCTATCCACTGTGTGTAGTATGGTGCCTGGTGCATGGTCTATACTGAATAGATATTTGTCGAGTGAATAGAATAGTAGTGTCCAACAGTGACATATATGGCAGTCAAAGTCTGAAAGTTGTCTCTTGGATTTGGCAAATGGAAGTCATTAGATATTTTAGAAGGCATAGTTTTAGTAGGGTGGTAGGGACAGAAATGAGATTGCAAAATAGGCTAGAATGAAAAGAAAGACATAAATACTTGCTGTAAAACACTAGAACACTTGCAAATGATTTCTCTGATGATAGCACCTTTTCTTGAGTTTTACTAATTTGGTAGATGCTGTCAGACTCCTCCAAATTACAATAGGATAAAAAATAAATCCCAGAGCATACAGTGGTTTCTTTATTCAGCGGTTGTGAATGGAATGGAATATTCACTTTAGTACGGATAATCACAGGCAGGCAGTTCAGAGCATTCTGCTCCAGAAAGAGCAATGAGTAACCCAGACGTTCTTGATCCCCTCTGCTTAGCACTAAGCCAAAAGTGGAGTCATAAAAAACAAAACAAAAAAAACCAACTACCAGTTGCATCAAAAAATATGTATGCTTTCATCTCTATGCTCAAGGGGATTTGAAATAGAACCTTAATGGAACCAACTCTCCACATAAGGATAAAATAATTTGAAAGTACTTAAGTAGTGGAAGTGGCCTTGTGAAGACGTTCATTGTGAAGACCTTCCGGACTGTATTCTGAGAGCTGCTTTGGGCAGTGCTCTAAGTAGTCTTGGTTTGTTCTACTTAGGAAAATTAATCGTGGTAACAAGTATGCACAACACTTTGGGCAAGTTCACTGTTGTAAGCACTTGATGTATGCTTACTTCCTCCTCACAACAAATCCTGTGAGGAAGCTGTCCTTGTTCTTTTTTTTTTTTCTTTTTTTTTTAATGATCAGGAAACTGAAGCCCAGAGGGCTTAAGTAACTTCCCCAGGGTGGCAGACTTGGCATTCATGTGCAGGTGTTCTGACTTCAGGATCCATGTTCTTACCTACTGTAATGTACCACATCCATGTGGGAACTTGATTATTAAGTCAGTACTTTGGATTGGCTACCATTCATTCTCTCCTCTGCTTGTGTTCTCACCCGTGAAGCTAGAGCACCTGTTCCCCCTTCACCCCTAGTGTGACTCTATAGAGAAACACCCATGAGAAACTTCCACTCTCTCCTACCAGGACAGCCTACAGGGAAGTTGCTGTATTGGAACGGATGAGGCTTTCCAGGACACCACCCTCAGCTCTGTAGAATTCTTTTGTGATAGGGGCTTCGTTGTGGATTCGGTTGATTTTTGAATGCTGGTCAGGAATCCTTGTCATCCTTCAGTGTCCATCACGTGGGAAAATATGTTCCTAGTTCCAACAACTGATTTACACGTTCACTTTTGGAACATAATCTGTCTTTAGGTTGATAACTACCTGTGTATGAATTAAGTACTGAAGTTCCCAGTGTTGAAGAAATATGCTATGCTATTAAAAGAGAATTAACAGCTTTCTGTAAAGAACAAAACTAAGCTCAATGTGACCCGGTAGTAATCCCTGCCTAGAAGTTCTACAATCAAAAGGGCGAAATGTGGAAAAGCAAAGATAAATAAGCAAAACTGGAAAATATGCAAAGCCGTTTGAGATGTACCAATGACTCAGAAGTAGATAATAATGAGAAATGCATCCAGCCCCTGTGGTTGTGAACATGCCACCAAAGCATTAGGTTTTTGAAGTATTTCTCTGGCACTCCACGCTCTTTGTCAGTGGCACTCTGGAGCACCTTCCATAGTTATTGCAAAGAAAAGAATGCCCTAGAATGAAAATAAAATGCTACTTAATATTCAATTTGATATCCTTTAAATTTAAAAGTGTTAGAAATAATATTATAGTAGGATTAACAGTATTGTCATATTAGCATTGAAATTTTCCCATTATTTTTTGGGGTTGGTGAATTTCAAGGTATCATTTAACCTAAAGGATTTTAAAAGATTAGGTGAAATAGCATTTATTTCACACAGTTTGATGGATTGGCAGCAGCAGGGAAGACTTTACAGCTCAGATGGTTTCAACACCCTTCTGATCTTCTTTTTGCATTTTTCCTTTCTCATTAATTTTTCTTTCAGAGCAGTAATCAAGTCATTTTACTGTATATGGAAGAGATGCTCAAGTAGTTAGGTGTTAATGAACATCTCCTGTGCATTTCGTATATCTGTGCATCTTCTTTATCATAGAACTTAATCGCCTTAACAGCCTTTTGGGAAGAGGTAAGGGGAAGTTTTGCTTAATTTGGGGACATGCATTGTCTTTTATAGAGCTTGGTATGTGGCTCCACAGCAAGTAGGATTATAATAAGTTGTTTTAAAGAAACAATGTTTTCTCATTGTATTTGTTTAAACATAAGGAGAATTTTTCTGGAAGAATTTATCACATCTCAAAACAATTGTTTTAAAGCATAAGACTTAATATTTTATGTCATTGTTTAAGTGGTAGTCGAAAGGAGAAAGGGCATATTAAAGCCTTTTATCAATGATTTTTTTTTTACAAAAAGTTTCCTTGTCTGTACACCCACCTCTAGTTATTTCAATGTTAAACTTAGTTTGTTACTAAATAGTTATCACGTTCACAATTACTCAATCTTTTAAAACTGCATTTCAAAATTTTTGCTGCTTTCTGATAGAAAACCTTTTGACCTAAATATTTTATGAATATGTTAAAAATTTCATATTTTTGATATGAGTTTAGGTATGTAAAATTTAATTTTCAGCATTGACTACCATATGTAAACTGGTTGTATGGTGAAATGAAATCAAAAGAGAATGGACATTTTCTACATTGTGTAAGTGTTTGAAATTAAGGAACACCACTAGGTGGTGAGGTACCTTTATATTAGTTCTTGGTTGGGTTGATGCTCTTGTGGACTTGGCAATGGTTGTTACACTACAAGACTTACCTTTCATCCTCTAATTTAGAGATGACATTTAGAGTACTGTGGGTTTATGAGAAACTGCTCTTAAACTCAAGTAACAGAGTTTCTCCAAGGGCTAAGTCTTTCCTTCTTGATTTTTGAGTACTTGAGACCCTTATGGAAAGTGGGCAAAGTTCTTCTTAAGATGAGATATCAATTCCGTCAACTTAAGATCCCTAGAGTGGCTGAGCCTCTTCTGTGGAATCTAAGTGCTACTTCCTTACTTCCACAGAGATGACCTAGTTTTTTATGACTAGCCTGAAAAAAAGCCAGATGGCCTAGGTTTTAGTTTGGATCCACATTGGATAGTACACGAATGGCATTTAAATTGAAACCTAGTAAGTTTTTAATGAAATTTGCATTGTGCTGAGTCTATAAAATAAGAGACTGATGGAGACTGATGTCAAAAATAAATAACCTGACTTTGGAAAAGAATTCTTGAAAATGGAAGGGGGAATTAAATAGAATGGATGGTGCCTGAAATCAAAGAATAAATCAGAAAGCATGAAGCCTGATTAATAACAGCAGTAACAATAGGCATATAATGAAATAATTATTGATATACCTGTAATGAGATTTCTGAATTTCAAAATAAAAAGAAAATTCCACAAGATTCTGATCACAATAAAACATATTACCTTCAAGTGGAAGAAGCTCAGACCCTAGAATTCTATACCTAGCTAAACTACTGTTAGGTGGTTTAAAGGATCAGTATTTTCACACATGCTATTGTTCTAACTATGAATCCTTTCAGAAAAAATTAAACTATTGCAGGCAGTGACAAAATCAAAGGTGAAAACCCCACACACTGTAATAGAAAAGAACTCATAGCTTATATGCAACCAGTGGAACTTGAATTGAATCTAAATAATTGTTACTTGATTGTGAAGCTAAGTGGATTCCTTGAATGAAGACTACTGTAGAACATAAACAGTTTTTCTTTCCTTACTAACACCTTTACAAAAGTTATACATATATCATATATATATATCATTCATATATATATGTGTGCATATATATATATATATATAAATTTTGTTTTTGTTTCTTTCTGTAGCTCTGAGTTCATGTGCATTTCTAATTAATTGAAAGCTCTACTCTGGCAAAACCCAGGGCCTGAGGATTAAAGGTGGGAGTAAAGTGGGGATATTTAAGATGTGGGAAATGGTACAAATATGATAGACTAGCCATTCCAGGGAAACATACCAGAAACAATTGATCTGATTTTCAAAAGTAATCATAAAAATAGGTAACATTTATTAAGTATCCTAGGGTTCTGTTCTAAGTACTCATTTTATCTCATTTTATCCTGCATATCATCAGAGATATTCATGGGCAGGCCAGTTTCGTATACCTGCAAAAGTGTAATAAGCATTCATTACTATTATAGATTAATTTCAAAGTTTCTTCTTATTATTATTTTAATTTTTTTGCTGCTTCCCTTTTCTCTTAAATTGAAATGTCTAGGGAGTAATCATAATGAGGAGTCAAAGGAAACTATTATAGATCCAGCATGTAAAGAGAAAAGAATAATTTGGTTGGTGAAAGCTGTCATCCTTTTCTCAAGAAAATTTAAGCACAAATGATTCCAATAATTTACATTTTTTATGGCCAATATAGTTGGCTTGGTTTCTATCAGATGGTAGAGAAGAGTAAAATTTTTATTGAGGAACCAGGACCTGAGCTTTCTGTCTCTGAAAGAGGAGAATTTGTAGTTAATTTTCATGATTCCTATCAAAAGAACAATGAACTTTTGAGCAGATTGGCCTCTGAGCAAAGGGAGTGCAGAGCAGAGCTAATTGAATCTTCAACAGGGAGAATTTCTTGAGATAAGCTAGTTTCTATGATTCCATAAGATGGATATTTTTGGGCAATGAGAACATAATAAATTCAGGAATGAAGTCAATCAGTAAAGACCCTGAATTGTGTTTTAATGATGGAGTCAATTGCTTTTTATTTTTCATTTTTATTTCCCCTACAAAGAATTCTAAATATAAAAGAAGTATATTTCTAGGTAATAATGTATTATAGGACTCAGTAAATTAAACTGGGTTTAGTTTTGCTTTTGATCTCTGAATGGATTAGGAAAATTCCTTTTGGGTAACCAGGGACCAGGAGATCAGACAGACACCATATCAATTTATTTGCTATGAATATTATAATTCAGTCTTGTAAAAGTGTTCTAATGTTATGTTCTTGGTAAATAGTAGAATAAAAGTAGGTAAAACCATTATACATTCTAAACAATAAATGTTTTTTGGCAAATATATATTAATTTTAGGAATGTTATTTTATAGTTCATTTTGAAAAAAATTGTAAAAAGATGAATTTTTTAATGCCCAAATGTGTGCTAACTAAGGCAGCTTACTGTAGACATTTGGTGCCTTTCTGGGAAACCTTTGTTTAGATAAATCTTTTCTCTGAAATTGTGTCCTTAAACATTTGAACCTAGCTATGCCACCCTCAAGTATAAGGGATTTATGAGTTTAGACTTGTGTAGGATACTTAGGAAATCTCTTCATGCTGATGAAACAGGAGACTTTAGTATTATCAAGGAAAGAAAAAAAGGTGAGATTTGTGAGGATATGTCTCAATAATTTTACCGCATCAAAATTTAATCATTTTTCTGCTGATAATCTGGCTGATGTGCAGTCGAGTTTGCTTTTCTAAGAGTTCCCCTTCAAAAACAAAATACATTTATATTTAACACATTTTATTCTTAGAAAAATAAAACCTAAAATATTTAAGATGGACAGAAAAATGTTTTTAGTTTTTTGAAAGTAGCCACGTCTGATTAAAGCCATTTCTAGCTAAATCAAGTCTTTATTTATTAATGTCTTTATTACATCTAATATATGGAAAAAGTATTCAAACCTTGAGGTCTTTGTTTTTCCATTCTTGAATGTCATAAAATTGCCAGCTCTTTTGCAAGTGATAGAAAAGTTGTAGGAACTACTGAACTAAAAATTATCTTCTCTTTTTTCCCCATAAGCTGCTGCTCAACAGCCGAGTGATCTCAGGGAGGCAGGCCTGTGTTACCCTCCTGTGGCAATGATTTACACTTTACTGAGAGCAGATTTATGATCCTTATCTGTTGAAGACTTTTATGAATGACTGGTATAAATCACGAAGTGAATGACTATTTTTCCCTTTGAGCATAAATCTATGATTGGGAGATTGATTTCTGAGAAGCTCTTTGGTAACCCATTTAAATTACCATCTTCTACCAGTTTTCTGTGTTTTGGCATAAACTGAATAAGTAAAATACAGCTTAATACCAGTGTGATAGATTTGTTTTTCTTCTGTTAGATAGTTCTGGAGTTCACCTGGACCCCTTCTATAACTCAATAAATAACTCAGTTAATATTAGTAGAAAACAAATTTATACAGTGGGAGTCCCATTGATGGAAATAACTGAAGCAACTCTATCTACCTTTTAGGCAGGAAAGGGAAAATGAAATATGTATTTAATTTTAAAGGTTCTTATGATAAAATGTGCCATTAATTGGGGGAAAATGAGAAGTTGGAGAAGCCAGTCCTATCTAGGACTTTAGCAGACTACATCACAAATCCTAGAAAAGTATAAAAACATGTCAGCCCAGGATCTTTTGCACACAGTTTCTTAAGAGGCTTTCTTTCAGGAAGACCCGTCTTTCTGAAAACAGCATGAAGGAGGTAGGAGCCCACCTAGAATGGAAAGCTAGATTCAGGTGGTTTAAAAAATAGTTTCATGGACAATGCTTTTCTTCCTCCCACAATTTTTTTTTAAGATTTTTTTATTTATTTGACACAGAGAGAGAGAGATCACAAGTAGGCAGAGGCAGGCAGAGGGAGAGGAAGAAGCAGGCTCCCCGCTGAGCAGGGAGCCTGATTCGGGGCTCAATCCTAGGACCCTGAGATCATGACCTGAGCCCAAGGCAAGAGGCTTAACCCACTGAGCCACCCAGGCGCCCCTCTCACAAAATTTTTTTATCTATAAATGACAACTTAGAGGTTAGAAAATGCATTAAATTATAGTATTTTCTTCTCAGATAAATGGTCCTTTCCTTCTTTTCCTCTTGTTCTGTGCAATTGTACAACTTACAGTGTGGAAGAAAAGGTTGGTCAGGAGATAAGCAGTTGATCCGGGCTAGATTAAAATGGAACTTTTAAAAAGGACAGTTGCTGGTCACGTAGTGGCTGCTTAATAAGTATTTGCTCAAGGGCAGAAATAAAGCAGCCTGCTGGGGAGGGAAGACAGCACCAGAGGGCTCTACATGCAGCAATAGGGTGAAAAGAAGGTGGTCCCCTGGGTGAGTGGGATAAGGGTGGGTTCAGATTGTGACTCTGGACCTGGGCACTGTGGTCCCAGTCACAGCAGCATTACTGATTACCTCTATGAGCCCAGGCAAGTTACCTTCTCTGCCTCCTTTTCCTAATCTCTCAATGATAATAGTAAGAGAACCTGCCTCTTAAATTTGTTACGAGCATTAGCTGAGTTTACTGTGTAGGTGGATTAAAGTCCTTAAGATAGTAGCTGGCACATGGCTTTCAGCAAATGTCAGCAAATATGACACTGACTAGACAGCCACAGACATTCTCGGCACCCCTCTCTAGTCAGTCACTGCCTTTGGTCAACTCTACATTTAAATATTTCTTAAAGATGGTTTCACCATGCTGAAGACCACAGCTTTAGTTTAGAGATTCTTAATTTTAATACAGTTGCTTCTTTTAGTAAAATTTTTCTAAAGCCCATCCTGCCGAGTATGAATAGGTATTTTTCTAACGTGCAGATCTTGTCCTACCACTCTCCTTAAATCAAACCTTCCATGGTTCCCTGTCATCCTTAAGGAATTTGAATTAATCTTCAGCATAAAAGACATTTAGCCTTCTTCAGAATTTAGCCCATCCTTGCCTTCCCAACCTCACCTCCTGATAGATACTTTATGAATATCATGTCATTTAATTCTTACTACAGCCTTCCAGAGGACATGCAGCAGTACTTGCTTTGCAGGGTGGAGCAGGACCATGATGACAAGAGTGCAGGCTAGACTATCCAAAGTGATCTTAATAACCAATGGGAAAGATTATAGTAGTTCCAGACCTTTAAACATTTTTGTTAAAATGTTAAAAACTCCCTTGGTATTATTATAAATGTGTAGGTAAATGAACTAATACTGATTTAGTACACTGTAGTGTAACATATTAGAAACGTTGGCAGTTGAAAATGTCTCAGGAGCGGTGTGAACACTTTCTCCCTTCTTCATCTCATCATGTAACATATAATATGGAGCACCTTTGATATGCCTTAGTGAATTTTCATACACCTTTCTAGGTTTGGCTCAGCTTCCAGCATTTTAATCCTTTTAGCTTTCAGTGTTATGAAATACCTTCTGGAGTTCCTTTAATGTAAAGTTTCTTTTTGCTGGCATCACTTCCTCTGGACATCTTCATCCTTTTGCTCATTTATGTTGATAAATGAGTTGACTTCACTAAGTCCCTATGGCTGCACATCTAGTCTTTTGAACAGTTATGGTGTTAACATTCCCATGGTCAGCTGTTGCTTCTGTAAATCCCATTTTTGTTTGATTCAAATTTCAATTCCTGTTTTACCACTGTTTGTTTCTTTGTTGCACTTTACTCTGTGTTTGGGCCAATAATCTCTTTGGATTACCCATTTTTGAAAGATGTTGAGTGGATTTATCACTGGGAGAGACGGAGGCAACACGGCTGCATGCTTTGCTGTCTGTGCATGAGCTAACAGAGGCACAAGGACCAGTCGCCCACAGGCTTTGAAAGAGGGATGTGATTGGTTCTGGATCACAGTGATACACATCTGTTATGTAGGGTAGTGATTTATGGACTGAAGAGTTAGTGGTGGTTTGTCTCTTTATGTAATCATTCATGGTTATATGCCATAGTAAGTGACATTTGAACCTTGTTATGGGGTGGGTGGGGAATGCTGTTATTTACCCAAACTGTGGTACCTGAAATGCAGACATCTCAGAACTGTGGAAAGCAAGGACTGCCTGCCTGCATATTATAACCATTTTACAAAGAAACTGAGTCTCAGGAGCCTAACATCACATAGCTAAAAAGTGTGAGAGACCCACTAACTTTTTGACTGTCTCTGGCCTTTAATGTTGTAAGGAGACACAGCCTCTCTCTTGACGCTTTTGTTAAAATATTGATGGGATCTGAATTACTAGTAGATTGTTTAAAAAAAAAAATCAGCAGCAGGTCTGATCTGGTCTGTAGCCCTGTAAGGATCCTGTCTCTTTGTAACTGGGCTGACTGTGTAATATTGCCTGGGCTTGCATGAAAAATGAATTATTATAAAAATCTTCTGGGGCGCCTGTGTGGCTCAGTGGGTTAAAGCCTCTGCCTTCGGCTCAGGTCATGATTTCAGGGTCCTGGGATCAAGGCCCGCATCGGGCTCTCTGCTCAGCAGGGAGCCTGCTTCCTCCTCTCTCTCTCTCTCTCTGCCTACTTGTGATCTCTCTCTCTGTGTCAAATAAAATAAATAAAATCTTAAAAAAAAAACAAACTTCTGGAAGCTCAGGACACACCTGACTTTTTACGAGTTTCTTAGAATGAGTCAAGAGTCTTAGTTCACTCAGTCTTGGGGGGGGGGTGCCTGGGTGGCTCAGTCCCCGCATTGGGCCCCCTGGTCAGTGGGAGCCTGCTTCTCCTTCTCCCACTCCCCCAATTGTGTTCCCTCTCTTGCTGTATCTCTCTTTGTCAAATAAATAAATAAATAATAAAAAAAGGGATGGGGGGGACACATCTGGATGGCTCAGTCAGTTAAGTGTTTGTCTTTAGCTTGGGTCATGATCCCAGGGTGCTGGGATTGAGCCCCGCATCAGGCTCCCTCCTTGGCGGGAAGCCTCCTTCTCCCTCTCCCATTCCCCCTGCTTGTGTTCCTGCTCTTGCTATCTGTCTCTCTGTCAAATAAATAAAATCTTTAAAAAAAAATCAAGAGTCCTCAGTCTTGGAATGAAGGAGGGACTGACCCATAACAAACCAAAAATCCCTGAGAAGGAAAGGAACATCCCAGCAGCCAAATGGAGAAGAGTGGCTAGTTAGCAGTGGAGGTACTGGTTAGGATGGGAGATAAGCAGAGTGGGTAGGGATATCAAGTGATCTGACCCTCAGCTTCTGGGATTCAAGGATAGCTACTAGGGTCTCTGCTTCACTCATTGGCTGGCAGGTAGTAGGAATCCACATTAAATAGTTAAATCTGAGTGAGTCTGATTCTGCGATGGCAATCTGGCTTCTAAACCTGAGGAGGCCTGGTTCGGAGCATCTGAAATTGTTCAGGGTAGAGCAGAGCTGTGATAAGGAGATGGAGTGAAAGGGTTATTACTAAGGCTTGAAAAGATGGAGACTGAGAAAAACTATGATTAAAGAAAAAATACGAGGCATTATTTAGTGTCTCTAATATGCTAGGCCTTGTGCATGGCTTTTACTTATTATGTAATTCTCATAAAAACCTTGTTAGCAGTTGTTACAGTGAGACTCAGAAAAATAGAGTAACTTTTCTAAGGTCACAGAACTACCAAGTGGTAAAGCTCAGATTTTTTTTTTTTAAAGATTTTATTCATTTATTTCACAGAGGGAGAGAGATCACAAGGAGGCAGAGAGGCAGGCAGACAGAGAGAGGGGGAAGCAGGCTCCCCGCTGAGCAGGGAGCCCGATGCGGGCCTCGATCCCAGGGCCCTGAGACCATGACCTGAGCCGAAAGCAGAGGCTTCAACCCACTGAGCCACCCAGGCGCCCTCAGATTTTTTTTTTAAACCCAGACTCCTTTTAAAGAATTTGTTTATTTACATTAGAGAGAGGAGAGAGGGGGAGAGGAGGAGAGAGAGCAAGTGCAAATGCGAGCTGGGGGAAGGGGCAAAGGGAGAGGAAGAATCCTAAGCAGACTCTGTGCTGAGTGAGGAGCCCAGTGCAGGGCTTGATCTCATGACCCTGAGATCATGACCTGAGCCGAAATCAAGAGTTGGATGGTTAACCACCTGAGCCACCCAAGTGCCCCCAGACTCCTTTTAATATATCACATAAATCTTAAGTAAATAGTACCAGACTAAAACATTATTAAAAGAAAGTAAGAGGGTCCCCTGGGTGGTTCAGTCTATAAGCACCTGCCTTTGGTTCAGGTCACGAAACCAGGATCCTGGGACTGAGCCCAGCATCAGGCTCCCTGCTCAGTGGGGAGCCTGCTTGTCCCTCTCCCTCTGCCGCTCCCCTGCTTGTACTCTCTCTATATATCAAATAAATAAGTAAAATCTTTAAAAGATTTACAGAATGTTTCTCTTATCACTGATCTTGAACTAAGCCTCTTGTATGGATCTCAGAATGCATTTTCCTGTAGAAATATGTTTGAAGATGTGATTTGGTACCTGGATCATACTACAAAAGCCTATTTCATATGTGTATCTATATGTACCTGTGTCTCTACATCTATATCTCTTTATATGTATCTTTCTGTACTATTTAAAACACATATAGTTTTTGTATAAAATACTGCATTTTGAGTCCCAACTTGGGAATCCTTGTAACTGCTCCTTACCTTGAGGCAGCCCTTCCTGGCAGCCACGCTTTAGATAAATAAGAGCTCTAGTAAGTTATTAAATGTTTACATCTGTGCAGGAATGGCAATCTATTTTCATTTCTACTTGATACTCTACATTCCATTTCTCTGACAATATACATGTTCTTAGTAAATTATTTTTATGTATTAGGACTGTGTCTTAATCAGTAATTAAAATTCTTTTGATATCAAATAACAGAAACAGACTCTACTGAAAGAGTCATCAACTCTAAGACTAAGGTGGGTGTGTCACAATCAGAATCCCAGGCCCCTGAAGGACCAGGGGCTGGGGCTCTTTTACATATTCAGATGCTTCTCTGTCACTACCTTTGCCTCTCTGGCTTTGAGGTCACTTGAAGCAAGCTTTTCTTTGCTTGTCTGTTTTATTCTTCTTTCTCCATTGACTGGCGTATTCTAGACCTCTGAGCATAGAGTCCTGCATGACTGCCTCCTGGCTCATGGCTTTATATCTCTTTAGTTGCAGTGATGAGCAGATTCTAAAGACAGTCTCTGAGACTTGATTCCAGCATACAGAAGACAGAATGACTTCAATTAAATAGGTCTCCATCACTAGATGGGCCTCTGTCCCTGGTTAGGCTTTTGTCACTAGTAGTTTTCTGTGACCTGGGGAGCTGACTCCTGCCTTCCCCTCATGCTGCTGGGGTTCAGTTCTCTATTGGAACCAGAGCAGAGGGAGAATGGAAACTGTCTGCCCATGTCTCTTACCACTAGTTGTATTTGGCTTTTTTTGCTTCTGGCTTTCTGTTTTACCACTTCTTTTTTTTTTTTAAGATTTTATTTATTTGGGCGCCTGGGTGGCTCAGTGGGTTAAAGCCTCTGCTTTCGGCTCAGGTCATGATCTCAGCGTCCTGGGATCGAGGCCCGCATCGGGCTCTCTGCTCGGCAGGGAGCCTGCTTCCTCCTCTCCCTGTCTCTCTGCCTGCCTCTCTGCCTACTTGTAATCTCTCTCTGTGTGTCAAATAAATAAATAAAATCTTTAAAAAAAAAAAAAAAAGATTTTATTTATTTGACAGAGAGATAGTGCAAGTAGGCAGAGCAGCAGGCAGAGTTAGAGGGAGAAGCAGGCTCTCCGCCGAGCAGGGAGCCTGATGCGAGACTCGATCCCAGGACCCTGGGATCATGACCTGAGCCAAAGGGAGTCGCTTAACCGACTGAGCCACCCAGGCACCCTGTGTTTTACCACTTTAAGGAAAAAATATCACCACATATTCTTTGTTTTCAATTAAAATTTCACATCCAGAGTATTCCTAATTATAAATAGCTCCCAAAGAACTGTGAAACAAAGAAGGACCCGGAGTAGGCTTACTCTGAAAACTCTGGAAGATATTTTAAAACAAATGTATTTGTTTTACTTAACCAGAATCCTAATAGCTGGCTGATTCTTGAGGTGAGTAATCTGAAGACACAAACATTAGTATGGTCTCTGAGTGAGACTATGACTTTTAGTCACATTCTGTGCTGCTTCATTGCAGTGAAAAATATCAAAGGTGAATGCCAAATCAATTTTTCAGTATTGTACTTGTAAAGGCAGTCCATGAAGTGGTGAATGGAAGAATCAAACTTTTATGGTAATCTTTTATTATAATCTATTTCCACTTCAGTCAGAGAAGCAGCATGGCCCAGTGGACTAAGGGGAGGATAGGGAATTAGGAGCTCTGAGATACAATCTATTTTGCAACTGACTAGTTTTGTGACCTTGGGAAAGCACATTAACCTCTGTCTACTTCCTCATATGTAGAATGGGATCTACTGGATAGAAATATAGGTACCTTCTGATTTGCACAAACTGAATAATAAGAAAGATTTTATACAAATCAGGAGTGATTCTTTTGTTAATACCAGAAGCCTGTAGTTTATAAAAAGATTCTCCCTAGCATTTCTTTAACACTCAACCTTTTCTCAGTCTTTTAAACTGTAATAAACAAAAATTAAATTCATACAAACCAGTTTAAAAAACACACACACTGGATAGAATGAGAAATAAAAAATAATCCCATGGAGTTACGCAAGAGCTCAGCAGATTTATGTGGAATACTCCAAGAATAGTGTTTTGCAGACTATAGTAAACAAAGACTATGTCCATACCTTAAATTTCAAGATTATTTTTTTCTAGTATGGAATGACATTAGTGCCATTTTTGCCATATATTTGCTATCTTATTGACATCAGTATCATCTTACTGGTCTTGGCATTTTGACGCTGGTGCTGAGTCGACATTCACGCTGGCACCGTGTCATCTTGACCCAGTCAGAAATGACTGTAGGCACTTGCAGTTTTTGCTGCTGCTGGAATTTGAATGTAGTGGTGTTGAAAGTTTGATTTGTACTCTGGAAATCTTATGCCTACTTGTGAATTAATTCTCCAGAGGGTGAAATACCCTAAAAGCTAACATGTAAACAAGCTCAAAGGATTAAAGTAATAGGAATCAATAGTATTTTGTCATATATTTATGTTGAATTTGCATAATCTTAGTTATTTAAAAAGTATATTACTGTAGGAAGGAAATATGTTCTGCTGGATTTTACACAGAGAAACTCTTGAAGCACAGAGATTAAGTAGCTAGAGACACAGACAAGTACCTGAATCTTCCAGTGAACCCAGGCTTTTGGCTTCCCAGTGTAGACGGCACTCTGAACTGTCATAGAAGATTATTGCCTGATTGGGTTGTGAAGCAGTCTGATATCTACATTCGAGTTGGTTTTGAAGGACTCTGTACGCCTCTACAAATACGGTAAAAAAAAAATTTGCTTGTAAGACAGAAAGAGAGTTGTTTTTTTCTATCTAAAAGAGTGTCTCCCAAACCAGTCTGAAGATGAACACTGCTGGGCCACCTTTTCCAGAAAGAATTTCATGACTGAACCTCATTGATATATATATATATATATATTTTCATAGTGTGCTATTACTAACTTGCAAATACTCATTTACAGGAGTGACTAGACTGAGTTCTTTTATATGGTATTTAGATTTCTATTCAAGTTAAGCTTGTTTTCCATTCATTTTGCAGAGAGATTTTCCCAGAGTTTCATCTTTATTGCAAAACATATTCCCAGAGATGCCAATGAGCATAACTCATGCTAACCATTTGATTCCAAGTGTGATAGTGTGTTGTGTATTCAACAAGTCCAAGTGAAACTAGGTGGAGGCCAGAGAATATGCGTGCTTTTGCCTAAATTATCTGGTTCACTGTTCGAGTCCTCAATTTCAATTGGCCTCAAATGAATGTTAAATCAGAGATAAATTTTGTAGCCTTTTGAACTACAACAAATGTTTTGACATACAATTACTGGTTTATAGTCACAGTTCAAAAGATATGTGCAAATTGATGTTTGGTTTGTTTATTTCAGTACTTGGGAGGTCAGGTAGGTTGGATTAGATTTGTGTTACCACTTTTCTATGAGAAAGGTGAGACAAGTTCTCAGATTATTGTATTCAGTTAATAAATTCTCTTCTCCCTCTCCTCCTTCCTCCTCTTCTCTTCCCCTCCTCCACTTCTCCCTCCCCTCCCCCTCCCCTTCCTTTTCCTCCTTACCCCTCTGGGCCTCCACCTCCTCCCTCCCTTCCACTTCCTCCCCCACTTCTTCCTTCCTCCCTCCTCCTATTCTCCCTCCCCCTCCCTCCCCCTTCTCTTCCATTTGTATCTCCAATCTCTTTTTCTCTCTCCTTCCCTTATTTTCTCTCCTTCTTCTTTACATTTATATAATATATATAAAAAAAAAATTCCAGTACAATGACTGAGTGAATTGCAACAGTAAAGACTGCTTGGCCAAGAAACTATTAATCTTTGTATGTCAGCCTTGAGGGACTAGCATCAAATACAAACATGTTAGAAATCTTTTAGCCATTCCAGCTGAACTGACTCAGAAAATTTTTAAGAACAATAGTCAGTGCTTAGCAGAAAAGAACCGAACTATTGTAAATTTGAGAAACTCTCATTTTTAACATGGCTCTTATATATCACAGGCTTGACAACCTTACAGATTACATGCTTCCTGCAGCTGAGTTCAAAAATTTGTGTTTTAAACATAATTTTATATTAAAGTTTTCTGTGAACTTAATGATTTATTAATAAGTTTAACTTTTGTTGAAAAGTCAGGTTACTTTGCATATAAATACTACAATGCATTACGGAAGTGTTAAGCAGAATTGTTATCCCACATTTTGGACTACTTAAAGCAGTGTTCCTTTTAAGCAGTCAATTGAAGGAAGTTCAACGAAGGATTAATAACAGAAAAGAGGCAGAAACCTTAGCTATGGTTCCATCTTATAACCTGTTTTTTCTTTTTCTTTGAAGACCCAGAGTTAGAGAGTGTGCCTGCTGTGTTACTCACTTCACTAGGTCTGAGAGCCAGTGTGATGAGAGATTAGGAAACAGTGTTTTCAAAGACTCACTTAATGCAGATAAATATGTTAATTTGACTTTTCTTTCATTAGGGACCTGTGAGAGAATTACTTTGTTCCCCTTGATTTTTGTGTATGAGGTGGAATTTTTTTTCAAGTCCTCTCTTGGTTAATGTTGTTGAGGACGATTATCCTAAATGTTCTACCTTGCACTTACCCTGAAGAAGTATGCTCCACCACAAGTGCCACCCATTTCTCTCCAATAAGATGGGGCACCGTGACTATAACTACCATTTATTGAAGATCGAATATGTGTCTTCATTTTAATACTCACAACTCCGTAAGTATCATCCCCATTTCACATATGAAGGCAACTCTGGCTCAAAGATGCAGAGGACTCATCCAAGGTAATTTTTCCAGTTAAGTGACCAAGCTGGGATTCCAGCCCAAGTCAGCTGGACTAAACACAGATGGTCCTAACTCTGCTTCTCTAGATCCCTTCCCCATGATGTGTGAGTTCCTGCCATCAGCAACTCAAACCTGTTTTCTTTAGGAGTTGTGAATTGCATAAATAGTGTATATCCTGGTGGAGCCTTCCTTTGCTTCCCCATTGATCCCCAGCAAACTTAGACATAGATTACAATAGACTTGTTTCATAGCAGTGTTTGTTTTATCTTTTCTTTCTTTCTTCCTTTCTTTCTTTCTTTCTTTTTTTTTTTTTTCCCTTCAGAGTGGTGGGGAGGAGGAGAGGGAGAGAGAGAATCCTAAGCACACTCTAGGCCCAACGCAGAGCCTGATTCACAGCTAAATCTCACAACTTTGAGATTATGACCTGAGCCAAAATCACCAGTTGTATGCTTAACTGACTGAGCCACCCAGACACCCCAGCAATGTTTATTTTAAGTTCTTGTCTTTCACAGGTGATTTTTCTGGAGGAAGGATAATGGGCTAAAATTCTAGATCAATTTTGGGGGGACTTTTCCTAATTGTCTAGTCCCCATCTGGATCTCACTAATAAAACAGAAGTTATATCCCGAAGAATAAAGTAGCAAATTATATAATTCTTATTCTGATCAGTTAATTGCAGTTTATTCAGCATCAAATCAAAGATTTCTAACTTAAAGTCTGTTTATTTTTGTGATCCTTAACACTTTTATGAAGGCCGCTTTGTATGATTATCAATGTAAATCCTTTCTTTTTCTATCTTATGTTATGGAAGAAAATTACTGGGAGAAAAGCAAACTATTACTAAGCATAAAAACAGATTACATTAGGAATCCTCTTTGATGTTATTTCTAAACTCACATATTTTGACATGCGACTTTAGTAAGGGGGCTACTATTTAAAGAGGGACTAAAGGATGATTGATCTCTGTGCTATTTTACATGTCCCTCCCCCAGCCCCACTGTAGCCCATCTTCTGACTTGTCTCACCCTCTTTGTCTTTGTGTGCTCTCTGGAGGTTCTATCTGGGGACCTCATCCTTTCTCATGGATTTATGGTGACTACTCCCAAACTTCTCTTTGTGGCTCTGCTCTCTGCCCCTGCCCTGTGATCACTCGTTAGCCACAAGATTGTATAATGGAACCAACAAAGAGTTTCCTCCCCGCTAAAAATATTTAAAAAGGCAGGACTATTGCTCTCACCTAAATGTTAGCTTTGGAAATTAGATCTAAATTATGTTTAAGGTTGTAAATGAGCTTAGCATCATGTGGCTTACATGGTAAGTTATTCTAAAGAGTTGAGTTCCATAATGGTTTCAAATAATTATGTCATTTTGTGTTCCATATAATATGGATTTTAATTGTAACGCTAATGAGTGCTGAGGACACATTTTACATTCCATCATATAAAGTTATTTGATGAATTGAAGTAAGGTGACATTTGATGGATTTAGTGGAAGTTTAGATCCAATTTGCATTTCAGTGGTATTTTATGGCTGACTTTAGAAAACTTTTTAGATAGGATTTCTTGGTAAATTAAAGGATTTAGGGGAATGATTATAAAATAATTGATTAAAAAATGTGCAATATCAGTTTTCATTGAACTTAAGCTTGTTTGTGTTCAATTTAAAATCTAATTCAATACATTTTAGATTTTATATTTCCCTGAACCTCTTTTGGAGTATTAATTTTGTCATGCTTGTCATTCTAATCTAATGATGATTTTATGTTTGCAAACCCGAATAAATTTGTATGCAAGGAGTTCTGTGTTTTTAATCAATGAAGATTGAAATTTGGAAACTGAGATGATAAAAAAGAAAAATTTTAAATAGAAAATTAAAATAATGATTTAACTTTAGAACGTACTTTTATTAATGTTCTTGGCTATGAACCATGTAAAATTTTTCTCTTTTTATCATGTAATATTTAGAAGGTGATTGAACCTTAAAAGAAGTAATTACTACTAAATTGTGAAGAATATTTAAATTAGAACAGAACCTTTGTGTTCACTTTCTCCCTCTTTCCCTAAAAGAGTCCAGAGTTACAAATAAAAGCCAGAAAGATGCTAGCCTACTTAAAAAAAAACAAAGCAACAACAACAAAAAAAACCTCATCTACCTTCTCCAGGAAACTGCATAGACCATAGAATGTTCTCCAATGAAAGTACATCTTAGTTCATTATTATTTATTGAATAAAAATGTAGAATTTAGAATGTTTAATAGACAAGTCACACCAAAAAAAGAAAAATTCCGGGTTTAGGTATCTAGGGGTCAGCAGCCCTTCTTCATCAATACAGGAGAGCCCTGTCTGGTTTAACATTGTTTTGCTTTTCCAAAGATCTCATGTCACTAAAAGACAATTAATACAATCCTTAAAAGTCAATACAGGACATCTGATTGTAGTCCTTTACCTTTATTGCTCACTGCCCTTTGAGGGTGAAGGAAGATAGGTGAAGGAAGATATTCCAGGACAAACAGTAGGTCTGAAAACCTAACAGAGTGATAAGTGATAAATGATTCTTGGGGGAAAAAAAAAACCCAAAACCCAAAAAACTTCTAATGTTATTTCCCAGAACCGAGGGGTGGGTTTTGGGGTGGAATAAAAGATGAATGTGATGATTTTCAAGGCTGAAATTTGACTTTTTAAATAGAGTGAGTGATTTAGTGATTAAATAACACAAATGTTATAGCATATGAAAAGCAAAATTTTTTTAATGTGGAAATTTATTAAAACTGTAAGGCCCTTTTAGATGTCAGCAGTTAAAATTGATAGAATTAAGGAGAACAGTTATTCAGATAGGTTTGTAGAGTCTTTGGCTGAATTGAAGCTTCAACTTTTGTAGTATTAGAGCTTACTGGTGAAGAGAGCACACAGTGACATCCCTGAAAGAGATAATGTGACAAGAGTGAGAATCCCCCTTACATGTGTGAGAGATGGGACCATCTCTTTTACATTACCTCATTTGATTGTCTTAAACCCCAAGACCTTGTTAGGGCAGGCATGTTATTCTGTGTTTTACAGATGACAGAATGGACTTGGAACAGTTATGTTATCTAAGGCTGTACAGTTAATATGTGCAACTGACCTCCTCAGAGCTGCTGAGATCCTCCCCCCAGCCCCTGCTACCCCTAACAGTGCTGTTAAAACACCGCTTTGTATGGTCTTTTGATAATCTTTTATCCGTGATATTTAACAGTAAGCCAAAATTTGCTACTGAGACCTATCTGGCATTGTTAGTTCATATTCCCAATGAATACGACTTCTTCAAAAAAGCATGTAACAAGGGTTATCACTTTATAGTTATGTCATTTGTCTTCCAGCTAAATTCAACACCTTCTTTTAAAGACATAGAAGACAGACTGTGCCGTGTATGCAAAATAATTCGTCTTTAAGCCATAGTGTACTCTAGGTCCTGTGATTTCTATATGAGAGAGGCCTGGAAAACGTTTGCGTACTGCCGACTGCTGAAGAGACACTGCCAGCTTCAGGAAACGTCCACTGCCAAGGCCTCTTGCCCATGTGTCAGTGCCACTGACTGTGTGAACACAGGGTGGTGGCATGGAGTCTGGCTCTGGAGCAGGCTGTGTCTGGGTCCACTCCTGGCCTGTCACTTAGTTGGCATGGGACCTCATCTTCACTGCCAGCCCTCATCTTTGAGTCTTTATTTCCCCACTTAAATTTGTAATCTCTCTCTCCATAGACTGGTCTCCTTTCACATCGAGGAACCCCCATATATCCCAGTCCTGAAAGTGTATTCTTCAGTGATTCCCTCATTGTCAGGACTCTTGTTTCTCCTTTGTGTCAACTGTTGAGCATTTTGAATGTATGGTGCATGACAGTTTTTAGTTGAGCCTCAATTGGTTAGACATTATGTAGTTATCTCATTTTAGAAAATAAATAACTGTATTTCCCATTAGTGAACATTCCATCCAAAACGTATGCCACTTTCTTTCTCAAAAACTGGTAAGGCAGACATTTCCCAGGCCATGCTAGCACATGAGGAATATACAAGCCCCAGATCCAGCTGTCCACTGGAGACCACTGTTGGATTCTTCATAGTCCTGCGGAGAAATAGAGAGTCAAGGGTAATATAAGATTGTTTGGGGGCGTGGTTAATCTTTCCTAAGACTGACTTAGCGGACAGTAATCAGTTATATGTGAAGATAGGTAAGCTAAATCCAAAATTCCACATGTGAATACTCGTACTGAATCTGTACACAAACACCGAGTCAGTGCCATTGGAATGTTCTATATCCTCACTGTTAATACTTTCCAGTGGGGTAAAAAAACAAAACCATGTTTTTTCTTCTTCTTTTTAATTTGCTTATTAATGATCTGATACACTGTTGGCTGAGATGTCATACAGTTTGCTTTATAAAACAGTAGAGGACCATTTTCATACATTATTTAGTTTTATTACAATGACTTAAAGCCATCATCTTTGTGAGAGGAAGACTGTCAGATGGCCACCACAGCTCTAAGTACACACAGGAACACCTCCGTTCTTAACAGAGGACCCTTTCGTTGTGCCAGAAGTTTCTGAGGTAGAACAGAATGAGACATTAAATTAGCTCCCAAACTAACCTTATTGGTCTGTTTTTTTTTAAGTTACAGCTCTACTGAGATATTTTTAACATACAATACACTGAAAATATTGTAAGTATACACTTTGGTAGGTTTTGATTATGTATACATCAGGAAATCGTCACCACAGTCAAGATAGTAAGCATATATCTACCTTCCCTGAAATTACATTGAGCAGAGTTATATTTCCTCTGACAGATTCTTTGCACATGCCCCTATCATTAGACAATCACTGATCTATTTTTGTTACTACAGATTAGTTTGCATTTTCTAGAGTTTTATATAAAGACGGGCTCCTGGGCGGCTCACTCAGTTAAGTGTTGGACTCTTGATTTTGGCTCAGGTCATGATCTCAGGGTCATGAGATCCAGCCCTGTGTCTGGTTCTGCACTGTGTTTGGAGCGTGCTTAAGATTCTCTCTGCCTCTCCCTCTTTCTCAATCTCAAACAAACAAAAAAAGGTATACAGCATGTCTTCTACTTTTTGTCTGGTTTAGTTATTTTGGGATTTACCCATGTTATTATCTCTGTTGTTCATTGTTCATTTTTATTGCTGTATAAGTATTCCATCATATAAATATACCACAGTTTGTTTATCTGTTTATCTGTTGATGTATATTTTGACAGTTTCCAAGTTTGGGATAGTAGAAATAAAGCTGGTATGAACATTTGAGTGACAGTGTTTATCTGGACATAGGTTTCCTTTTCTCCTGAGCAAAGCATAGTACTGGAGTGGTGGGGTCTTATGATAGGCACTTTTATCTATCTGTCTATTTATTTATTTATTGTTTTGCATATTTCTTTTAAAGATTTTATTTACTTGACAGAGAGAGAGATCACAAGTAGGCAGAGAGGCAGGCAGGGGGAGAGGGGAAAGCAGGCTCCCCGCTGAGCAGAGAGCCCGATGTGGGGCTCCATCCCAGGACCCTGAGATCATGATCTGGGCCAAAGGCAGAGGCTTAACCCACTGAGCCACCCAGGTGCACCTAGGTACTTGTTTTAAGAAATTGTTTCCAAAGTGGTCACGCCATGTTCTCTGGGACAGCTCTAGTTTCTCCACATTTGTGCCAACACTTGGTATGGCCAGTCTTTTTAATTTTAATATTTGTGAAGAAGTATGTAGAGGCATCTCGTTATGGTTTTGGTGTTCATTTCCCTGATGACTAATGATGTTGAGTATCCTTTCATGTGCTTATTTGCCATTCATGTATCTTCTTTGGTGAGGTGTCTGTTCAGATTTTTTCTGTGTTTTAAATTGGGTGGTTTTCTTTGTTGAATCTTGAGATTTTATTTCTTTATTTCTTTGGAAAGTAAGTTTACCAGGTATATACTTTTCATAGATGTTGTCCCAGTCTGTGACTTGCTTTCTCATGCTCTTCAGTGTCTTTTGAAGAATAGAAGTTTTTAATTTTGGTGAAGTCTAGTTTTCCAATTAATCTTTTGAACATTGTGCTTTTGGTGTCATATCTGAGAAAAGTTGTCTAACCTAAGCTCATAAATATTTCCTCCCAATTTTTTTCCTAAAAAGTTTTATAGTTTTAGGTTTTACATCTAAACCTATAGTCCATTTTGAATTAATTTTTGTGTATAGTGTGAGGTATGGATCCATTTTTTTCTATTTTTTATTTGATAGTTCCAGCATCAATTGTCCATGTATGTTTTGGTCTAATTTTGGACTCCCTGTTTTGTTCCATTGATCTATTTGTCTCTCCTTATACTAGTATTGCAATACCAGCACAGTAGCTTTATAATAATTCTTGAAGTCAGGTAACATGAGCTCTCCAACTTTGTTATTCAGG
This sequence comes from Ailurus styani, assembly GCA_002007465.1. Classification (NCBI taxonomy): domain Eukaryota; kingdom Metazoa; phylum Chordata; class Mammalia; order Carnivora; family Ailuridae; genus Ailurus; species Ailurus styani. The sequence goes on along the minus strand of LNAC01000028.1, from coordinate 4,815,089 downwards.
TGTTTTGGCTTTTCCATATAAATTTTAGAACCAACTTGTTAATTTCTACCAGAATGTCTTCTGGGATTTTGTTTGGGATTACACTGAATTTATAGGTCAATTTGGGGAGAATTGATGTCTTAAAATATTAAGTCTCTCAAACCATGAGCAGAATGTCTCAGTATCTGAAATTTAAAACAATTATCTGGCTTTAAAATATAAGCCATTGAGAATTACTGATCAAGAAAGAAAGCAAAAGGGATACTCAGGGTGCCTCACAGTCAGATAACCAGGATACTGGGGATTGGTCTTTCTGCTTGATTCACGCAATCAATTGTTCACATAATTCTCATGTAAATATAAGATGCCTTATCTGAAATAGGAGCCCTGAGTCCCCCACAAGCATCTTTGCCCCATAGATGCTAGTTGACCATAAATATGTATTTTCACCTAGTCTGCTGATACCATACCAGATGGAGGGCATTTTGTGTCAAGTTAGGATGGATTTAAGCCACAGATCCAAGAATATCCAAATCCTCCCCTAATCAACTACTTTTTCTTGGGTGTTTTCTGTAGGAAAGACATAGGAACACTTGCAACAAAGATTATTAAACCATTAATAATAGGAACAACATAATTCTAGTTGTGAAGGAAAGAGAGGTGAGGGTACCACAGATACTTAGATAGCCATGTTTTATAGAACATAGCCTTTCATGTTGGGGCTGTACATTTTTCTGAAGGACTTTCAATTATAGTAATGAGGCTAAGCTTTGACTTATATAAAGACAACAAATGGAATGGTGACCAGGTCATTGCAAATTACCAATTCTTCAAGGACAAGCAGAAACATATTTGTCATTGACAGGGGGCCTATTCTACTCTCTAATGTGGAGAATAGATCTTTTTGAACTAGGGTAGTGGTGTGGTTGAGGGCATTGAAGTCAGGCTGCCTGGGTTCAGATGGCCACTCTTGCAGATGTGTAGACTAAATTGCTCTGAGCCTCTTTTCTTTAAAGATACAGAAAATTGTCACGGAGAGATTAAAAACAAATGGTTGGGCTCAGTGAACTTGGTACAGTTTGTGTTTTTGGCATAATAAATTTTTTTCACTTTTTATCTTTCATATTGTGTGTTCTTGTTAACCACTGACTGCCTGTGAAAATGTGGACTGCGTGTTCAGTGAACTACTCTTGCTTTGCTTCCTGTCAATTAATTGTTCTGCCCTTTGGCCCCTCTTTCATATCCCTTCTGACTTTATGATCTTCTCTCTCATGCTAGCTGGCCTTTTCCACTTCCAAACAAGTTTCTTCCAAGAAGCCTGCCCTCATGCACCATGAGTGACTCTGAGACTCAAGGAGGGATGGGGAACATGTTTGCTTACAAAGCAACACAAACAACCTTTCCACATCCAACCTATAAAAACCAAAGCCAGATGCTCTTTTCTACTCTGAAGTAAAGAGAAAAGTTTTAGAGTTATATCCTTAGCATGTAATTTAGAGAGTTCAAAATATTTTATGTCTTAAATAGCGATGCATGGAGTTTTTAATAAGCATTGACAAAAAAAAATTAACCATATGGTAGATAGTATTCTGCCAATTAACAATTTATTTTATTTAGCTGCGAAATGAACTATGTCAGTATGAGAGCTAATAGTACTGACTTCTGACAATTTTAGAATAGAAGTAGGAAAAATACTCAACAGAGGTAATGGTTGCTTGAAAACCGCTTATGTCAAATATATTAAAATTTGAAATAGTTGAAGGCTAAAATCCAAATTCAGGAGTAATTAACCAAAATAGTTGACAGATGTCAGCCATGCTAATAAAATTTGTATACCCTGAATATTTTCCAGCTTGTAATTAACTGTGCAGATGATGTGATCTGATTTTTGTCACTAACTGCTTATTAATGAAGGGGATGATGACTAGTTACAAAATCCATAGTGCTAGCTGAATACCAAGTTTAAATATTTCTCATACAGCTGGCATACATAGGAGCTACAGAAGCCTTGATACTGGTTTGATTTGTACTTACTTTCTTCATCTGTGATTGCCAAGGGGAAACTGAATTTGTTAAATTCAGCCCTGAGTGACCTTGAAGATAGTAAATCTGTTTTCATTTGATGATCAGCAAGCATAATGGCTTTTATTTTTAGATTCTTTGTTATAAATTTATGTCATCAGGCTAGTGAGATTACCATTGGAGTTTCCATAATAAAGTGCCAAAAGGTAATTTTGAGTTCAATGAAAGCTAAGCAGAATGCAGTCCGCCAATATGACTTGAAGACTCGAATGCAGAATACTGTTAACAGAAATGGCATGATAACAAAAGAGCATTATTCATTATCATCTTATAATGTGGCATTTAATATAAAAGAGAAATACTATTAATATGGCTGATGAACTTCTAAGCATAAACGAGAGGTTGGTGGCTTCAGTGCCTGTGCTCGTGGATGCCATTCATCTCTTCTGTCAACCAGTGCTTAAGAAGAGCTCGTGGTATGTTGGACACTAAAGTAAGTGTTGTGGGTACAGTAGCAAGTCCAGTCGTTCAGCGTCTCTAAGCAGCTTACACTCTGATGGGAGGTAGACAAATAGTCACACCAATAATTCTAACTATGGCTGGTGTTCTGAAGGACAGGAACATTTTATTGGCATTGTTGCTGGAGATCAAGAAAGACTTCCTTGATAATTTGCTGGTTAAATTGCAATCTGAAGTTGACCAGGTGAGAAGGGTGGGAAGGGTTTTCAGGTAGAGGGAGCAGCTAGTTCAGAGTCCCTGTGGGGGAGAGAACACCCAGCACGCTCAGTATTTGAGGCACCTGGAGAAGAAGGCCAGGGAGGCTGGAACAGGGAAGGCAGTGGGTTAGATTACAGATGGTTCTAGAGAGTTAGGGAAGAATCAGAGCATGCAGGGTCCAGAAAGCCAATTTCAGGAGATGTGTCTTTGGTGTTACAAGAGCAAAGAGAACCCTTGGAGGGGTTAAAGAAAGGAGGTAATGTGATCACGTTTCAGTTTTGGTAAAAATCTCTATGATTGCAACTGGAACTTGGATTGAAAAGAGAGTGCATGTGGGCTGGGGGCAGTTAGGGAGCAACTACAGTTGTTTTGGCAATAAGCATGGAAGCCTGACAAGCAGAAAGATTCCAGAGATAACACTGTGCAGCCTTCCTGTGGTGCCTACCCTCTCTTTAACAGACTGTCACTCTCTTACCTCTTCAGGAATCTTTACCCCATTGCTATTCTGTTTGCTCTTCCCCCCGTCAGGTACAAGTTCGTTTAGTTCCTTCCTCTTTTGTGATAGATGCTTTCAGACCTCACTTCTTCGTTGTCTTCCTTGGGAGGCCTTTCCAGTAGAATGGTCTTATTATATTTATGCTCGTCTGACAGACTAAAGTGTATTTGAATTCAATCCCTAAGAAATAACTGCTTAACATCTCCACTTGGATATCTCTCAGACATCTCCAACTTTGCATGTCCTTAATGTCACTTTGATTTTACTTTCTCCAAACTGTTTTCTTAACCTCCTCCTCCCCTTTTCTCTCTTACTCATTTTTGTATCCCTGAGTTTAGGATAATAGATATTTGTTGAATGAGTGGGTGATTCAAAGTATAATTATAATAGTGGGTATTTCTAAGAAGAGGGAAGACTCTTTCCTTATACCATCTAAGAACAAGAAAATTCCATTTCTTTTATAAGAAAACTGTAGTTTGTCAGAGTTTTTTTAAAAATGGGTCACCCACCACTGGACATACTCCTTATTGTCCACTACTTGTTCTCTTTAGAGAATCCCACGTCTATGCTTCCCTCCCTAGCTATGTATAGCTCTACTCCCCGGTTGGGTGTTAGATTGCTATCACTGATTAATATTCTGTTTTTGATAGGCCAATATGCAGGGAGTTACCTTTTTTTTAAGATTTTATTTATTTATTTGACACAGAGAGATCAGATCACAAGTAGGCAGAGAGGCAGGCAGAGAAAGGAGGAAGCAGGCTCCCCACTGATCAGGGAGCCAGATGTGGGCCTCGTTCCCAGGACCCTGAGATCATGACCTGAGCCGAAGGCAGAGGCTTTAACCCACTGAGCCACCCAGGCGCCTGGGAATTACCTTTGTATAAAGCAGTGATCCCCATTTCCCCATATGACTCAGTTGCAGAGGCTGGAACTTGTTACTGGGGGACTTTTTCTTCTTCTTCCGTTTCTTTTTCTTCTCTAATACCACTCCTGGAGGTTGGGGGGAGCATTGCCTCCATTCACCTGTGCAAGGATGGCAGTCTAGGCAGTCCAGGCGCTGTTTTTGGAGTAGAGTGATCATTGTCTAAAGTTTTGTGGTAGGTTGTGCCCTTCCTAGTCCTTTGGTTAGAAAAGAAGTTTTCCATGGAGATTTTTTGGGTCTACTTTTTTTTTTTTTTAAGATTTTATTTATTTGACAGAGACAGACACAGCAAAGGAGGGAACACAAGCAGGGGGAGTGGGAGAGGGAGAGAAGCAGGCTTCCTGCCTTCTGGGGAGCCTGATGTAAAGCTCCATCCCAGGACCCTGGGATCGTGACCTGAGCTGAAGGCAGATGCTTAACGACTGAGCCACCCAGGCACCCTTTTTTTGGTCTACTTTGATTGGTTGTTCTAGGATGAACCCAAGAGAAAACCCAAGCAACATACTGCCCTGTCATTCTTTGGGTCCTGAGGTCCAGTCTGACTTCCTTCTCTGCCTTTCAGAGTCTTTTAATGACTATTTAATATATAATGTTAAAAGTGTTTAGCTCTATTTGTAGGAAGAGTGGAGAGACATAATTCTTCTTGGTTTGGAGCTGGAAATCAGGAAGCTCTCTTTAATGATTTTATGTTTTTCAAATAAAGTTTGGCCATTAAATAAAATAAAAAACTCTTTCTCTAGGAGAATGTAATGTTCATCCAGTTTAACTTATACTTGCTTTATGTATATTTGTGTATAGTGCAGAAAATCTTAAGAGTTTGTAAAATTTCCACCAGTCTTTCTCATATAATGAAATTAAAATTACTTTATCAGTGCTTTATGTGACTTATATTTAAAGTAGGATCTTAAAAAGAATTATGAATAAGAGCAACCAACTTACTTGCAGAAACTTTCTCAAATTAAATATATTGGATTTGTCAAGTTTCTGCTTTTAATTTTCTCTAGTAGATTTCTTACAATGTATTGTAAAATAGCATTTGTAGAACAAGTTAACAATTTGAAGCAATACCTGTTTTCAAACAAGATTAAACTGTAGTTGAATTCAATCCATAAGAAATAACTAATATCGAATCAGTGGCACTACACAGAGTCAAGTTAATATCCCAGGGTATTGTTTTATCTACAAGTGTTTGCAGATGTTAAACTGTACTGTTAAGTGGGTTTGCTTTTGAGATTATTGCTTTACCATGAATTTATTCTCTCCAAAATCTTTTTCAGAGTTTGCAGTTACATGGCTCATCTTTTTAGACACCATGTAATCAATAGAATAGCTTTGAAGAAAAAAGTTGAAAAACAGATGAATTCCATGAAGGGAAAATTAATGACCCAGTTTGAAATGTGAATGAATCTGGGTGTGCAGTGGGTTTTAGATGCCCCCTCCCTTTTTTTGTGCAAGTGAAAGGCTATAGAGCTCTAAACTTGAAATCTTATTAAAATCTTTTAGGGTACAGATAGAATAAATCTCATTTAAAAAGTGCTTTCCAGGGCGCCTGGGTGGCTCAGTGGGTTAAAGCCTCTGCCTTCGGCTCAGGTCATGATCTCGGGGTCCTGGGATCGAGGCCAGCATCGGGCTCCCTGCTCAGTGGGGAGCCTGCTTCCTCCTCTTTCTCTGCCTGCTTCTCTGCCTACTTGTGATCTGATCTCTCTCTCTGTGTCAAATAAATAAAATCTTTAAAAAAAAAGTGTTTTCCAGGGGTGCCTGGGTGGCTCAGTTGTTAAGCGTCTGCCTTCGGCTCGGGTCATGATCCCAGGTTCCTGGGAACGAGCCCTGCATCGGGCTCCCTGCATGGCGGGAAGTCTGCTTCTCTCTCTCCCACTCTCCCTGCTTGTATCCTGTCTCTCGCTATCTCTCTGTCAAAAAAAAAAAAAAAAAGTGTTTTCCACCCAACAGATTTATAACTCAGTATTATTTATATCTGTTTTAATATACTAAATATTACACATTACATTAGAGGAGAGATTTTTTTTGTGTCTAATATTTTCTTCAATTTTATAAATAAAATAAATTATAACAATTGAAGGAATTAACATATCATAAAGGAAAAGTTATTTTTCCCCAGCCTTCTCTCCTCCATCCTTTCTCCTTCTCCCCAGCTAATGTTAACATTGTAGTTTGTCTTTCCTTGCCTTTCTTCATGCCCAAATAAGTACAAACACATACTTACATTTCACATTTATTGAACCCCACTAACTATAGTTATATGTTTCATAATGGGGTTATTCTTTCTATATATGAGTCTTCAAATCGCATTTTCCTCTCATTCTTCCAGGACAATAGATATAAATCAAAGTTATGTAAAATTAACTGTAGTGTAGAGTATCTGAAGTATGGATGTGTCCATTTATTCATTCCTGTTGATGGACTTTTGGGTAGTTTCCTGTGAGAGTTTGTATTGCTTGTTGCTATATAAACAGTTGTTTATGATTATAAACAGTGAGGAGATGAACATCTTTTCGTATGTGTCTTTAGTTTTATATAATAGTGCTTTTATTCCCAAAGGGTGGATTTCTGGTAATGAGACTTCCAGGTCAAAGGATACACACACACGCACACACACACACACACACACACACACACACACATAATTTTGTATAAATATTGTATCTTTTTCCAAATGTTTATTGCAGTTGTAGTCCTAATAGTGTCATATGAGATTGCATCTTCTCACATCCTTAATGGCTCTAGATATTCTCAGTCTTTTAAATTTTTACTAATTTGATGGGTGAAAACCAGTACATTTTTTTTGCTTTAAGAGGCAGTTTCTGATTTTTGGTAGAGTTGAACATCTTTTGATGTTTATTGGCCGCTTCAATTTGGTCTACTGTGAATTTCTTCTTTATGTTATTGGCCTGTTTCTCCTTCCAGTTGTCTTTTTCTAATCAGTTTGTGGGAGTGCTTTCTAAATTGGGATTTACTCTTTGATGATCATTTTTTTTGAAGCAGTTTTTTTTAATGGTCTATACATATTTGGAGTGGTTTGTGGTATTTTTTGTTATAGAATAAAACGTAAAGTAAGTAATAATAATGCTATCACTATTATGTGTCTTTATATCTTTATGAGTTTCTTACCATCCTTAGTTCTACAGACATTCTAAATTCTCTTATTGCGAATGTCACTGTCTTATTTTTTATATGGAGATCCTTAATTCATCTGGAATTTACTTTTATAATGGTGGGATAGAGGGGCCATGCTTTGCCTTTTTCCTGATAGCTAGCCATTTATTATGCTAATGCCATTTAGTAAATAAACCATCCTTTCCCTTCTGAATTTAAATGCCATCAGTGTTCTTTTAAAATATTTAAATGATTACATTTCTTCTCCAGCTTAACCCATTTTCAGTAAGGTAATAACTTTTTAAAAGCAGGATTTAGTAAATTGGAAAGGTTATTTCTCTGCTCTCAAATGTCAAATGCTACCTGATACTCTTTACTGTTGCTGACTAAAAGTGCAAGTACAAGAAGGATTATTGCTGCGAACAAATCCACTAATCAGGATGTAACTTAACAATTTTAAGGCCCTGGGTAAAAAAATGGAAAATTTGGGATATTCATTCAATGCTTCTACATAAAGCAGTAACATGTAAGCACTGTGAAGAAAGTCACTTATTAAATATAGAAAAAAATTTTTTCTATTCAAACATATGCAGAGAAATTAACATATGACTTCCTTTTTCTTAATAGCATGAGTTACGCAGGGATGGTATTCCAAGTAAGGCTGTGTTACAGTTGCAGTCAGGGCACCTTGCATGCAGAGATCTGTAGGGAACTGTCTACTTCACAGTTGTATTTTGGGTTCATCCTTGAAGTAAGCCCTGCACCAGGAGATCAAACCAGACATCTTATTTTCATGCATTTTGGAAACAAGTCTTTGGACTTGGTGATACATCATCATGCTTTACAAAATCTTTTTGCTGGGGGAATGCTAATTGGATTTATGCACCATCATATAAGTGATGATATAACTGAGGCCTGAGGGTGCAAGAGCACTTGGCTCTGGGGGGTCCCAAATAGACCAGGTTTGGCCCCTCACTGCTGACAGAATCCAAAGGCAGAGCGATGAGTGATGGTGAAACAATTTATTTCAGTGATGCCACACTGGAAGACAGTGGACTGTCTTCAGAGCCTGCAAAGTGCTGAAAATATGTCTAGGTTTATATGAGGCAAGAGTGGGATAAAGGTTGGTGGGTACAAGCAGGTGAGCAGGAAACGTCGGGTAGATCATTGTCGTAGCATCACTCAGACAGGGTCTTGCTGGCGCCAGACAGTCCTTGCTTGAGGGGTAGTTTCGGTTTCCTCTTGGGATACTTTTCCCACCGGGTCTTTTGCCTGAGTTAAGGATAAGCTGGTAAGAACTTAATCAGTTAGAAAGTACAGTGTGAGGTCAGAATGGAGGTGATTGAAATCCTCTTCCAGTGAAGGAAAGACAAAGGGGACTTCTGCATCTCTAACCAGGAAGAAGAATTGTATCAATTACAGGTTTGCAGATTTGACTATATATTGCAATACAGTAATGATTGATCATCTTTATAATTAGAAATAAGTTCTTGAAGTACAAGGCATCCTTACTGCTATACTATCTGACGGTAAGCACATAAGCAAATAAAATATTCTTTGTCTTAGCTTAGAATAGCATATGGCTATTAAATAATGTGTTTCTGATGAATATTTAGAGTAGGTAAATATTCTGACATTATTATATTTCATAACAAAACAGTATCTACAGTGGGTATCCAGCATTTAAACTCAAAAGCTACCAAGCAGCAAAGGGACTCTTGTGACTCATTTGGTCATTCACTCGTTCGTCTTTTACCGAGCATCAGCTGTGCTGGAAGCATTCCATGAGGGCTGTAGCAAACAGTGATGAAGGGCAGAGTCTTTTCTCTCCAGGAGCTTACAAGCTAGTGAACCAGTAAGTTGTCCAATACTGTGCCTCACCAATTACATGAGTGCTCAGGATGCAAGTAGAGTGTAGTGGAGGCACGCACAAATCAGCCTGGGTTTGTGGGGTCTGGAGGACTTCCTGGAGGTGGTGATGTTCAAGTTGAGTTCAAAAGGAAGAAAAAAGAATTAGCCAGGCATAAAGAAGATGATTGGAGGGAGGGAAGCTTTCAGTTAGGAGTATTAGTACATGGGGACACTGAAGAAATGTCTGACTGTAATGTTAGGATAAATTCCAAGTTGTGTATAATTGTTTCAGGTGCATATATGTCCATGTATGCATGTTCATCAGTGTGAGAGATGATGTGTAGAGATTCATAATAGCAAGGTCTTGAAAATTCCCTAACCCCACACTAAAGAGATTAGTTTTTATCCTGAAGGAGGACGTTAGGCAGGAGGGTGATCTTCTCAGATATGCTGTTTAGAATACTTTCTCTGGAGATCTAGCAAAGGATGGATGACATGGTGTTAAGTCCAGAGTCATGAAAACTGGTAGGACAGAGGCATAATAATCCCAGTGAGAACTGTAAAGTGTGTTTAGAGATTTCAGGGAGTAGCAGTGCTAGGACTTGGGATAAGAAGAAAGGAAGGGAAGCTAGGATGATATGTAGATTTCTGGTTTGGAGTGAGTGGCTATATGGGGATTTGATCCGTGAAAATGAGGGTGGGAGGTAGTGAATTTGGGAATGGGAAGATACTGAGTTCAATTTTGGACTTAAACATTTTGAGGCCTTTGGGGAGAAATGATGGTATTTATTGAGCAGCTGAATAGACGTGATCTTGGCACATGAGAGAATTGCAGATTTAGATGTTGTCAGCATGTAGGTGGTGATTTTAATCCTCAGATTGCAGAAATGGAATAACAGCACAGAAAGAGAAGAGGGCTGAAGATGAAGGGAGAGAGCACTCTGGGAGGGTGACTGAGGTGGAACAGCCAGAAAGCAGGAAGGAAATAGGAAGAGAGCAGCCACAGGAGAGACTCTCTGAAGGGAAGCAGTCGTCACCGCGGTCAGATGGCACAGAGATTTCACATCAGCTCAGTTCATCAGGGTGTCTGTTGGACTCGGTAACAAAGAGGTTATCAGTTGGATAGGCCAGAGTGGGTTCCTGAAGTGGCACTGATAAATGGCCCTTTATAGGGATTGCACAGAGTGGCAAGTGAAGAGGTGACAAGTGCATTATTACTCTGTCTTGGTGGGTTGGCTATTAACAAAAGTAGACAGTACAGCAGCTAGAAGGAGATGATGCAGTGCTGAGGGAGGGTGTGTGTGTGTGTGTGTGTGTGTGTGTGTGTGTGTGTGTGTGTGTAAGATGAACAAGATTTGAGCAGTGTCCTAAATTTAGGGATTAGAGAGTAAAAGTAAAGGTGATGAGGTAGGTAATTGATATGAGGTCCCTAAAGAGATGAGGGAGCATGGAGCTCTGTTAAAAGAAATAGGGACCCCTTTCCAGCAGAGTCTACAGAGAGGGGGGGAAGAAAAGGATGGGACGTAAGTGCAGGCACGTTTGGGTCAGAGGCAGAGCAGGCAGGAGTAAGGACAAGGATAGCTGCGTTCTCCTTTGTGAATTGGGGGGTGACTTCTGAGGAAGGAGAGAAAAGAGATGGAGAGATAGGGGACTCAGGGCACAGGGAGGGGAGCCACATAGCACACACACCCCTGAGCATAGCCACTGCTGCCATGGTTCCTGCCAATGATGCAACCACGTGGAATTCGAGTAAAGTGGATGTAATCCAACTTCCACGTTTTTTCATTATGTACAGTGTTTTGATACTGAGAATTTATGTTTAACGTGGGACTGAACAATTTACTGAAATTTAAGCTAAAGTAAATATTTGATGAACAATACGTGTATAAAATTAAATAGTTCAGTCAGCCTCCAGGAGACCTGCTCTGCTTCAAGATGTTAACATTTTTTTTTCTTTCAACTAACTGACCTTTGGAAGCCACCTGTATTCAGGTAATCAAACCAGTGCAGTAAGGGAGGGACTTGGTGAGGTACAGAAAGGTGTTGCACTGGGCAGCTGCCAAGAAAATAGGCTCCAGATGGGATTGTGTTAACATAGTATACAGGTTTCTCTGCTTAGGAGCTCTGACTGTAATATTGATTTTTTTGGATATAGGAAAAATAATTTGTTCAAAACTCATTAGAGTGAATAAACTTGTATCTTAGAACCAGGAACAGAGGACTAAATTTTTTATTGAGTTAAATTGTGTAAGTTTATCAAGGGCTATTGAAGCTGACTTATGTGATTAAGAATAATCAAGTTACGGACATTTTTATGTCTTATCTGTTCAGTATATTTGAGGCCCTTGCCATGTCACCTTTCTTTAGAACAGGTAACATTTCATCTAAACTTTCCAAACAAGAGTACTTTAAGGGTTCTGGGAGGATGCGGACATCTCAAAATCTTAGATGCTGGCTATATTGCCTTTGCTAGGCATCTAGTTTCTTTCTGTCCCTCTTTAGAAGCAGGTGATTGATACTGGAAATTGACAGGTTAGGAGCAATATACCTACACATGAATAGAATGGATTTATTCATTTTGAATCCTAGGGATATTCTTATCTGTAAGCATCCCTGGAATAAAGTTAATCCTGTGATTGTTGTATCAAAAATAGAAGGTGAGAAAGTTACTTTGATAGTGTATTAATTAAAACCTTTACTGCTAAAATGTCACATTAAGAAAATTCTTAATTTTGTGTTTACTTGCTTCATGTCAAACATCATAATGCAGTCTTGCAAATATCTAAAAACGGAAAATATTTTCCAACCTGCTATGTTATTTTACAAAAAAATTTCCTGCAATACCATCCTGTATATGGTGACATTTAGAATTCAAAGAGATACACATAGTTAGGTGACTTAGGGAATTACTCTTTTTTTTTTTTTAAAGATTTTATTTATTTATTTATTTATTTATTTATTTATTTGACACAGAGAGAGAGAGATTATAAGTAGGCAGAGAGGCAGGCAGAGAGAGAGGAGAGAGGAGGAAGCAGGCTCACCGCTGAGCAGAGAGCCCGATGTGGGCCTCGATCCCAGGACCCTGAGATCATGACCTGAGCCGAAGGCAGAGGCTTTAACCCACTGAGCCACCCAGGCGCCCTACTCTTGATTCCACCACCACCTCATTGTTTACTCTTTTCAAAAGTCTTGTAAGGTTTTTTTTTAATAATCAAATTCCTGTTGCTGCTGTGATATCCCTTTCTTCTCCCCCTCTTTTTGTTTTCTGATGTTTTTTCCCAACTCAGCATATTCCACTGGGAAGTCACTAATCATGCCAGTTAATCCATTCCACCTTAATCAACCATGAGAAAACCACATGCAACTTTTTTTTTTTAAGGCCATGCATTGCTGCTTCAGCTCTACCCTGACACCATGATAGAACTAATTCTGCAGCCACAGTCCCTCTGTCCTCATCCTGCCACTAGTGTCTGGAACCATAGCAGAACTTAGACCCCCATGTCCCACCGTGATAAAGCCCTTATACCTGAGCCTGAACAGGGCAAATGCCTTGATACTGCAGCAGATGCCTTTCTCAATGCTTATAGTGGCTCTGAAACTTGACTTTGGCTGAGGGGCACTGCTGGCATTAAAGAATGCAGACTCCTAGTCCCTACAACCAGAAGTCCTGATTCACTAACTGTGGTAGGCTGAAAAATGGCCCCCCATCATCAAATATCCAACATCACATTCCCAGGTCTGTGAATATTCCCTTATTTGGAAAAAGGGTCTCAGCAGATGTGATTAAATCCAGGATCCAAAGATGAGGAGATTACCTTGGATTATCTAGATGGGCTCTGAATATCACTACAAATGTCCTTATAAGAGAGACACACAGGGGAAAGATAGACTGAGGAGGAGGAGGCAGTGTGGTCATGTGCAAAGGGATGCTGACAAGCGGCCAGAAGGTGGAAGAGGCAAGGAAAAAAATTTTCTTTAGAGCCTCCAGAGTCTGGCAGCCCTGCCAACTCCTCGACTTCATAATTCTGGCCTCCAGAAATCTAAAAGAGTAAAATTTGTTGCCCCCCCCTTTTTTTTAAGATTTTACTTAGTTGTCAGAGAGAGAACGCACAAGCACGGGAAGCAGCAGGCAGAGTCAGAGGGAGAAGCAGCTGAACAGCCAGCCCGATGGTGGGGCTCGATCCCAGAACCCTGGGATGACGACCTGAGCCAAAGGCAGATGCTTAACCGACTGAGCCACCTAGGCACTCAGGAATGTGCGTTTTTGACAAACACCTGGGTTATTCTGATGCAGGTGCTTACCTCACTATGCTGGACATATGTTGGCTTAGAAGGAAGGGCTTCCTGTTTGTGCTCTTTGACCTGCAGCCAATGCGTGAGATGACAGCTAGCATCTCAAGTTGATACTTGGACAGCATTTTTTACTGGACTGAGAGACACTGATGATCTTCACTTCTCCTGGAACTGTGATTCAGGTTTGTTTGGGTTAACTGTTGATTTGAGTTAGTCTAGGTCTATAAAGTAATAGTATTCATTACTCCCATTTTGCTACAAAGCATGGCTGTGAGGTGGAAGAAGAGAAAAGTAGGGAAATTTTAGAAAGTATAGGTTGTGTGGTTTTATTATGTGGAGAACTTTGTAATTTTCATTAAAATGCTAACTTTTTCATTATAATTTACTATTCATGGTAAATAACACCTATTTTCTTCTTTCTTAAAGAAACCTGGACCCAAGGTTGATCGGTTGGCTATTTATTTATACATTACTTATTTTACAACATTTTTGAGGTACTATGCATTAAGAATATATAAATACAATATACATAAAAGAAAACCAAGTTCCAAGATAAAATTGATACAGTTAGATCATAGAAACCTTGTCATCTTTATCATTCATTTCAATGTTAAATGTTATTTTTCTTTGAAGTTTCCCCTTTAAAAATGAACTTTATTTTTGTTAATAAATGTGTTTAAAAGTTTTTAAGTCTCCTTAGATTTGCTTGTACACCTGTGTGTGTGCGTGTGTGCATTAAAATCTGTGCAGATTTATCACAGATGTAGATCTGTGTTTCCACAGGCAAGCTACAGAATAGCTTTGTTCCTACAAGGGTCCCTCCTGTGGTGCTCTCATAACCATCCCTGCCCCAATCCCTGATCTGTGGCAATGATGGGTTTGTTTTCCATTCCTCTAATTTGTCATTTCAGAAATGTCACACAATGTAACTTTTTAGGATTTGTTTTTTCATTCAGGATAATTTCCTTGGATATCACCTTAGTTACATTTATCAGTAGTTCCATTCCTTCTTATCGCTGAGGAGGATGCCACATCTCTACCACAGTTTGTGCTATCATTTGCCTGTTGACGGACATCCAGTTTATTTCCAGTTTTTGGCTATTGCCAGTCAAGCTGCTGTGAACATTTATGTGCAGGTTTCTCTGGCATAAATGCCCAGGAGTGCAATTGCTGGTTTGTATAGTAATTGCATGTTCAGTTTTATAAGACACTGTCAAACTCTTTTTCAGAGTGGCTGTATAATTTTAATATTCTACCAGCAGTTTATGAATGGTACAGTTTCTCTGCATCCTTGCCAGTATTGGGTATTCTCATTTTCAAGTTTAGACATTCTGGTAGGTGTGTAGTGATAGATCGTTGTGGTTTCACATTGCCCTAATGTCTGTTGATTTGAACATCTTTTGATCTTTGTTCATATGTTGTTTGCCCATTTTATAGTTGGATTTTTTTGTTGAATTTTGAGAGTCCTCTATATATTGAGATACTTTGTTGGACATGTAGTTAGAAAGCATTTTCTCCCAGTCTGTGGATTTTATCATCCTTTTAACAGGATCTTCAGAGAGCCAAGGTTTTTAAATCTAATGAAGTCCAGTTTACCAGTTTTTCTTTCATGAATTGTGCTTTTTAAGAATCTAGTGTAAGAACTTGTTGCCTACCATTAGTTCCTGAAGATTTTCTCCAGTTAAAGCAGTTTGAGTTTTAAGCTTTATGTTTAAGTCTGTGATCCACTTTGAGTTAAATTTGTATAAGATTTGAGACTTAGGTCTCCATGGACAAAAACAAACCATGGATATCCAAGTGCTCCAGCTCCGTGTGTTGAAAAGGCTATTCTTTCATTGAATTATTTTTGCATCTTTGTCAAAAATAAGTCAAGCATATTTGGATGTGTGTATTTTTAGGTTCTGTTCCATCCATCTATGTGTCTTTCTGCCAATACCTCATAGTCCTGGTTAATGCAGGCTGTATAATATTAGGTAGAGTGATTGTTTTCACATTGTTCTTCTCTGTCAGGATCGTTGTAGCTATTCTAGGTTTTTACCTTTCCATAGGAATTTTTGAGAAATCTTTATGTCTACAGTGTCTATATTTGTACTTGGATTGTGATAGAAATCAGTTTAAACCAATAGATCAATGTTTGGGGGAAAGATTGACATTCTTTAAGGAAAGCTTTGCTAGTCACAAATTATTTCAGTTTTCCTTTGTCTCAGAATCTTTTTATTCCCTCTTCATTCCTCAAGGATGATTTTATTGATATAGAAGTTATGGGTGACAGTTTTTTCTTTCAGCACTTGAAGATGTGTCACTTCCTTCTGGCCTCCAGAGTTTTTGTTGAGAAATCTGTCATTTGAATTGTTATTCCTCTATAAGTAAGATGTTGTTTGTCTCACTGATTTCATGTTTTGTTTTGTTTTTTCTTTACTTTTTCATTAATTCATCTTGTGTGGATTTTGGGGGGTTTGTTATATTTGTGATTGATTCAGTTTCTTGAATCTGTAGATTTATGTCTTTTGCTGAATTTGGGAAATACTGTTTCTTCAAATATTTTTCAGCCCACTAGCTTCTCTTCTCTTTCTGGGACTCCAGTGAAACAAATTTTGTAACTTTTGTTACTGTACTGCAGGTCTGGAGGCTATGTATTTTCTCTGTGTTCTGATCACTAAGTTTGGTGGTTCAGTCTTCAATCCTATTACTTACATTTTCCAATTGAGTGCTTCCAGAAGGTTTCTTTTTCAATATTTCTTATTGTATTTTTCAGTTCTTTTTTTTAATTTTTAAAAAGATTTTATTTATTTATTTGACACAGAGAGAGAGAGTGAGATATCACAAGTAGGCAGAGAGGCAGGCAGAGAGAGAGGAGGAAGCAGGCTCCCTGATGAGCAGAGAGCCCGATGCGGGCCTCTATCACAGGACCCTGAGATCATGACCTGAGCCGAAGGCAGAGGCTTTAACCCACTGAGCCACCCAGGCGCCCGTATTTTTCAGTTCTTTAACTTTTATTTGGTTTCTTTTTTATAACTTGTATTTTACTTTTTGCTGAGATTATCTTTTCCTTTTTTTTTTTCATTTTTTTTTTCAGGAGAATTGTTAATTGCTTATGGATGTGTCTTTATGATGGCTGCTTTAAATTCTTATCAGGCACTGTGGAAAACAGTATGGAGGTTCCCCCAAAAATTTAAAAACAAAAACACTATATGATCCAGTAATTCCATTACTGGCCATTTACCCAAAGAAAGTGAAGACAGTAATTAAAAAAGATACATGCATCTCATGTTTATTGCAGAATTATTTACAAAAGCCAAGATAGGGAAGCAACCCACGTGTCTATCAATAGACAAATGCATAAGGAAGATGTGATACACACACCAACACACACACACACACGCGCGCAAACATTACATAGCCATAAAAAGGATGAGATCTTGACATTTGTGACAACATGGGTGGGCCTAGAAGGTATTATGCTAAGTGACATAAGTCACCATATGATTTCACTTATATGTAGAATCTAAAAAACAAAACAAATGAATAAACAAAAAGCAGGATCAGACCTATAAATACAGAGAAAAAAGTGGTGATTGCCAGAAGGAAGGGGGGACGGGAAGATGAGCAAAATGGGTGAAGAGGAGTGGAAGGAACAGGTTTCCAGTTATGGAATGAATAAGTCACAGGAATAAAAGGCACAGCATAGGGAAATATAGTTGATATTTTAATAGTGTCTTATGGGGACAGATGGTAGCTGTGCTTGTGGGGAGCAGAGCATAATGTATGGAGAAGTCATATCACTATGTTGTACACCTGAAACTAATGCAATATTGTGTGTCAGTTATACTCAAAAAATTAAAAATAAAATCCAGTTCTTACCAGAAAGTTCTACCATGTGTATTAGAGTGTTGGCATCAATTGATAGTATTTCTCATTCAGTTTTGATTTTCCTGGTTTTGGGTATGATATATGATTTTTAATTATATCTTGGATATTTTGCTTATCAATTGTTTGTTCCTACTTACACCTTTTATTTAACTCACAGTCACCATGTTTAGGTTCAGCACTTGGGTACTGATCTACTTTTGTTAGTGGTTCCAATGACATCTTAATTTTTAGAGCCTTTGTTTTGCAGTTTTGAACTCTTTTGTTGTTGTTGTTGTTGTTGTTGTTTGTTTGTTTGTTTTTTCTTTTGGTGCCTAGAGGCCTTGCACCAATTCCTGCTGCTGCCTCCTGAAGATGCAGAAGGTGCTTTTCTGTTTTGGGCTGCTTGGTGACTTTGAATGGAAGAAGGGACTCTCAGATCTGGTGGGGAAGAGGAATGCTGTTTCTGCCACTTATCTCTGAGGTTCTTAATTGAACCCTCTTTTTGGTATCATTGCTGGGATTCCTATTGATTAAGGGGAGAAATGAGCTTACCTAGCTGCCTCCTTTGCTAGTTTAGAGGTAGAGAAACACCAAGGCTGGGTTGCTTTCTTTTTACAGGTCGGGGTTCATAAGACTCCTACCATTTTATTTTGCCTCCAATCTTGGCATCCCTGACCGATTCACTTCTTTCTGCCTTTCAGAAGTCTTGCAGGATGAGGATATAACTCTCTTAATTGATTCTTGTGCCCTTTCCCAATCTTTTTCATGCATTCCATATACATTTTTCTTGTCCCTCCCTTTATCCTTCCAATTTTATAAGTTTTGGTCGAATCAGAACTTGGTGCTTACATTTTATGACTGTTGATTTTTGATGCATACTGTATCCCATGTGGATATTTCTTTTCTTCACAGGTTTCTGTTTTGTTTGGTTTTCTGTGTATCTTTTATTAGCTTATCCCTAAACTCTGTGAAGCTGAGCTTAATATGGCCAAACATACCAGTTGGCTTATCATTTCCTTTTTTTTTTT
>LNAC01000028.1:4532955-4796685 GCA_002007465.1 Ailurus styani | reverse complement strand
TCCCCTCCCCTCCCCTCCTCTCCTCTCCTCTCCTTCTTTTCCCCCTTGGAGTTGTTTCTCTAAGAGCTAGCTTCAGTCTGAGTTGGTTGCTCTGTGGGCCTTCCACAGAGCTCCCATCGGGGAACGCGTGTCACCACCATTCTGCCTCCTTCCTTTGTCAGCCTCCTTTGCTGTCTCTTGCTTATTTCAATCCTTGTTTGTTGGTGCACACCCTCTGGGAATTCCTTAAGAGTGCACATGTGAGAAGGAAGTTTTTATGCACTTCGCATCTTTGAAAATGCCTTTATTTTGCTCTCACTCTTGTCTGGGTATGAAATTCTTGGTTGAAAATAATTTTCCTTCAGAATTTTCAAAGTTTTGCCCATTGCCTTACAGCCTTGAGTGATTTCTTTCCTGTGAAATAAAATGGCATTCTAATTCTTGTTTTTGATGTGCAAAAATGTGACTACTTTTAGATAGTTCTTCTTATCTTTGATGATTTGACACTTTGGGTCAATAGCCCTTGATGTGGCATTTTAGCACTGGGATGGGGCTTTGTGGGCTTCTTTAATCTGTAAATTATTTTTCTGTCCTGGGAAAATGTCTCATTGTCTTTCCTCTTATGTTTCCTTTCTTGCTATGTGGAACTCTGCTGGAAAATAAGTTCTACAACTAGAGGAATTTTTTTCTTTTTTGTTAATTTTTTTTCCTGAGTGCCTAGGACACTGTCTTTACACATAAGTGCTCTGTGTGGTAAATATTTGTTAAATGAAGGAATAAGTGAACAACTTCCATTTGGGAGTATGTCTTCTGGATTTATCTTCTAATTGTCTTTCTTCTTCTATTGTACAGCTCTCTTACCTTTTGTTTTGTACACAGGGAGATTCCCCTCAGTGGGTCTTACCACTGTCCTGGTGTTTTGTCTGCTGGTATATTATTTCTATGATATTATTGTTATCTCTCCCTTTTTTCCTTCAGATTGCTTTTTTATAAAGCACTGTTATGGTTTGCGTCCTGGTAAGAAACAGAATAATTTAATAGGTATATAGTCTATCAGGAATAGGGTTTTATATATAGGAGTGTGAGGTAGAGGTCATGATTTATTTTTTTTCCAGGAGGGGCCTGGGTAGCTCAGTTGACCCTTTGATCTCAGTCTAGGTCTTGAGCTCAGTGTCATGAGTTTAAGTCCCACATTGAGTTCCATGCTGGGCACTGAGCTTACTTTAAAAAAAAATGAAGTATTTTTTCCATATGTGTGTCTAGACACAACATCATTATTAATATAATCATTAATACATATAGTGTATTATTAGTTTCAGGGGTAGAATTTAGTGATTCATCAGTTCCATATAACACCCAATACTCATAATAAGTGCCCTCCTTAATGCCCATTACCCAGTTATCCCACCCCCCCAACAACCTCCCCTCCAGTAGTCCTCAGTTTGTGCCCTGTAGTTAAGAGTCTCTTATGGTTTCCTCCATCTCTGTTTTTATCTTGTTTTGTTTTTCTTTTCCTTCCCCTATGTTCATCTGTTTCATTTCTTAAATTCCACTTATGAGTGAAATCATATGGTATTTGTCTTTCTCTGACTTATTTTGCTTAGCATAATACACTCTAGTTTCATCCACGTCATTGCAGATAGTAAGATTTCATTCTTTCTGATGGCTGAATAATACCCCCTGGGGTGCGTGTGTGTGTGTGTGCGCGTACGTGTGTGCACACATGCATCATATCTTCTTTACCCATTCATCTGTTGAAGGACATCTTGGCTCTTTCCATAATTTGCCTGTTGTGGACATTGCTGCTATATAAGCATTGGAGTGCATGTGCCCCTTCAAATCACTGTTTTTGTATCCGTTAGAAAAATGCCTAGTAGTGCAATTGCTGGGTCGTAGGGTAGCTCTATTTTAAACTTTTTGAGGAACCTCCATACTGTTTTCTGGAGTGGCCGGACCAGCTTGCATTTCCACACCAGTGTAAGAGGGTTCCCCTTTCTCCATAGCCTTGTCACCATATGTTGTTTCCTGAGTTGTTAATTTCAGCCATTCTGACCAGTGTTAGGTGGTATTTCATTGTGGTTTTGATGTGTATTTCCCTGATGTTGAGTGATCGTGAGCATTTTTCATGTGTCTGTAAGCCATTTGTATGTCTTATTTGGAGAAATACCTGTTTCATGTCTTCTGCCCACTTCTTGACTGAATTTTTTTTTTTTTTGGTGGGGGAGAGGTGTTGATAAGTTTGATAATTTCTCTATAGATTTTGGATACTAGCCCTTTATCTAGTATGTCGTTTGCAAATATCTCATCCCATTCTGTAGGTTGCCGTTTAGATTACCACACTATTTTAATGACTTTAGTTTTATAAGTAGACTTGAAATTTGGTAATGAAAGTCTTTAAATTTGTTCTCTTCAACATTTTCTTATTAGTGATCTTTCTGTATTTCCTTGTAAGTTTATAGAATCAATGTCATATTACAGATACATGCAAACATGTAAAAGTACTCTGCTAAGATTCTAATTGCATTAAATCTATAGGTCAGCTTGAGGACAACTGACATCATTACAGTTATGTATCTTTTAATGCATGACTTTAGTGTATTCTATTTTAAATTTTGCATTTTAAAAGAATGAATTGCATGAGTTTATTGTTTGCTCATGCCCTGAAGTATCTTGTCCATTTAGTAGGAATTTGGTATTAAATTTGTAGTAAATTCTTACACCCCCCGCTTTTTTTTTTAAGATTTTATTTATTTAAATGACACAGAGAGAGATTGCAAGTAGGCAGAGAGGCAGGCAGAGAGAGGAGGAAGCAGGCTCCCTGCTGAGCAGAGAGCCTGATGCGGGGCTTGATCCCAGGACCCTGAGATCATGATCTGAGCCAAAGGCAGAGGCTTTAACCCACTGAGCCACACAGGCACCCCCTTTCACACCTTTTTGGATAAGATATTTTTTCAGTTAGGAAGTTTTTATATACTTTATCATTTTGAAATGTGTCTGGTTCCAAATGATTTGAACCTCATGAATCTTCCCTGTGTTTTGTTTTGTTTTAAACTTTGTCTGAAGTTGACAGATATTCAGGACAGGACTGGATGTAGCTGCTCCCCAGTGCCATCAGAAATCAGGCTCTTTCTGTCTTTCTGCTTCTCATTCCTTATGGTGTTGATTTTTGTCCCTGTGCTTGCTGCTTCATAGTCGTGGCAACACTTGTCTATTCCAGGCAGGAAATAGGGAAAAGGACCAAGAGATGAAGGGAGATGCCTGCAAAATGTATTTGTTCTTTCTCTGTTATAAAACCAAGAAAGCAGTTGCTTTCCCAAGTCCCCACCCCACAGATCAGTGTTTCCAGAACTGAGAACTGTTCTTGGCCCACAGACTGTCTGGAACTGTCACTAATCAAGGCCAGTGAGATCACCACAGTGATCAGTTTGTTTAAACCAGTTGTAAATCCTATCCTTGGCCTGGGGTAAGGGCCTCCTTTCCCTCTCTACTGCTACTTGAAATTTCTTTATTTTTTAAAGATTTTATTTACTTGAGAGAGGGAGAGAGTGAGCATGAGCCAGGGAGCGGGTAGAGGAAGAAGCAGACTCCCTGCTGGGCAGGGAGCCCCTTGCGGGACTTGATCCGAGGACCCCAGATCATGACTTGAGTGGAAGGGAGATGCCTAACGTATTGAGCCACCCAGGCGCCCTCTACTGCTATTTGAACTCACTGGGGTTCTTTTAGCAGAAAAAGAGGAAAGAGAAGTAGTGTGTAGATAAGAGAAGGTGTTTGTCACATTTATTTAGGTTTCTCAATAAATAATATGTTAATTTTTAGAAATCTTTCTGCTTCTGGGTAGCAAAGAAAGTGGTTTTAATTTTGAGTATTTTTGCTTTTTGTCCAACATTTTAAGATTAACTGATTTGAGGATAAGTGTTTATATTAGTCTATTTTGGGGGATTTTTTTTAATCTATTAAGATCTGGTGGTATTTTAAGAAGGTAAATGGCATTCCTGTTTCCATAAACTATTGTTTCCTGGAGAGTTTAGGCATAATGGCATTTATTTTTTAATGGGAAAATGCTTTCTAAATTTTCATCAGCCAAATGGTAGAATGGGAACAAGCGTAGTGCACTAAACTGCTTGCCATATAAGAGTTTGGTATGATTGAGTTATTCTTTTCATAAGAATAGTCTGGAAAAGTTGGAAATTGGTAAATTAAATCACTTTATCTGATTAAACCTTAGTGAATTACTTATGTTCAGAAACTGCTTCAAAATCTGAATCAGTAAATATCTTTACTATAGGCCGTAGGTGTTTATGTCATTGAAAAACTGAAGTTGTTTTTTGTGTATCTGTTATTTGATGCAGTTCATATTTTATAAATGATTTTTTTCAGTCTTTGGACTGAGTTTTTTCAGTCTTTTCAGAAATTTGGTAATGTGCTTTTAGGGAGGAGCAGTTGTGGTAGTTCATAGTATGTCAGTATGTCAAATCAGTTGATACATAAAAAATCTCATTCACTCAGTTTCCAAATTTAATGACTTGAATCTTGCCATCCCCCCTGCTTATGTTTATCTTTATTTTTATAGGTTACATTATCTTGCCTAATGTTCCAATTTGAGAATAATTAAGAATACATCTGACCCTTGAATACCATGGGGGTTAGGGGTGCCAACCCCTACACAATAAAATCTGCATATAACTAATGACTTTCCCAAAACCTAACTATGTACTATAGCCTATGCTTGACCAGAAGCTTACCAGTAACAGAAACAATCAGTTAACACCTATTTTGTATGTTATATTTATTATATACTGTATTCTTACACTAAAGTAAGTTAGAGAAAAGAAAATGCTCTTAAAATCATAAAAAAGGGAAAATGCACTTACAAGTACTGTATTGTATTTATTGGAAAAAAAAAACCCAGGTGTAAGTGAATCCTGTAGTTTAAAGCTGTGTTGTTCAAGGGTCAATATGTTTGTGGTGTCAGGTAGCTTTGTTTATTCATTGGATGAATCAGTTAAAGGAATTAATTTCAGGGCAAAAAACAGCCCAATTATTAGAAATTGGATAATGAATGAATCTTAAAATTATTTAACTTATAGAAACCAGTTCTGGTTATCTGTATTTCCTCATTGCTCTCTTCCTTATCATTTGGCATTTTTATTATTCATTCATTCATTCATTTAGAAAAGGAGAGGGACAGAGAGAGTCTTAAGCAGTCTCCACTCCCAGCATGGAGTCCAACTTGGGGCTCGATATCATGACCCTGATTTATAACCTGTGCTGAAATTAGGAGTTAGAGGCTTAACTGACTGAGCCACCAAGGCACCTCTGGCATTTTTTAAATAAGAAATCTTTAGATTTCTAGATTCTTGACTGAAGAGCAGCCTTTTTATCTTTGAAAGAAAAATATTTCTTTTTACATTCTAAATAATACATGAACATTCAAGACCAAATCACAGCCAGTTTGAAACATACATATCTGATGTGGAAATTTCACAGGATATTATATACATACATAGGATTTAACTGGATTGTGCACATTTTAATGTTTTTGATGGCTTGTAAAGTTTTCAGTTTAACTCTCATGCGTGATGGTTGGTGTATTGTAGAAATCAGTTTGGAGAGCATTCTAGTTAAGAAATATTCAAACTCTGTGACCCAGATGTTACCCAAAGTAGCCTTCCTGTTGTTAGATTTAGGCTTTTCTCTAGTTTTTTTTTTGATTCTTGCTCATTTTTGAGGGTTGTTTTCCAGTCATCGTGTCAGTTCTGTGAGCAACATGGTCTCATTCCCATGAATTCCTTGCGTACTTGATAGATCTAAAGTTGAACTCTGTTATTTAAAACCATCACCCTTAATGGTATAACAAGCTCATGAAGTTTTAGCCAGCATCCATAGCTCCCTGAGAAGCCCTGTGATTTCACTAGCCAGAATGTCTTTGTGCAGGAGTCAGAGTAGGGGAAAATGATGTGAAGAAAAAACCTAAACGGCGTGAGGACAGAGCAGCAGCTGCTGTGGAGTGGCATGAGGGCTGAATTCAAGTTTTAAGATCTGGATTAGTATCCTCCTGGTATGTAGCAGTTTTGTGACCGGTCGTCACTGAACTATTCTGAGGTTTTTATTTTATTTTATTTTATTTATTATTTTATTTGACAGAGAGAGAACAAGCAGGGTGGAGTGGCAGGCAGGAGGAGAGGGAGAAGTGGGCCTCCTGCTGAGCAGGGATCCCAATGTGGGGCTCCATCCCAACACCCTGGGATCACTATGTGATCCAAAGGCAAACGCTTAACTGACTAAGCCACCCAGGCGCTCCATGAGGTTTGGTTTTTTGCCTCAGTTTTCCCTGTCCTTCTTCTGTCCCAATCTTTTCAATGGATGATGTACCTTATACTTGACAGAGAAACAGAAGCCATTAGATAAAAAATTCCTTCTAGAGATGACTGAGCTACATACATTTTCAGCATTTCCTCCTTTGTTAAATATTTAAAATAGGTTATCTCCACTTAGATTTGGAATTCCTATCCTCTTCTATCCTCCTAAGAAATGTGTACTATCAATTTATCTTCTTTTTCCTTTCTTAAAATTCAGATTGTTCCTCCTAACCCTAAACAATTCTATCATCATTCGAACATACTAAAGATTCTTCTATATTAAAAAAAGAACCATGACCTTCCCCAACCCTACATCTACCTAGCTATAGCCTTCTTTCTCTCCCTTCCCACTTAAAATGAACTTCTGGAAAGATTTTTCTATATTTGCTGCCTCAACTCAGATTTCTCTAACTTGGTTTCTGCTTCACCATTTATCAGCACTGCCCTGGATAGGTGATCAGTGGCCTCAGGGAAACCATGCCAAAAGGGTGTTCTTCAGTTCACATCTCGCTTGACTTCTCAGTAGTATTCTTTACTAATGGTCTCTTAGTCTTTTTGAAATAGTTACAATAAGCCTTCTTTCTTAATTTTCTTCCTGAATGACCCTGGCTTTCTCTCTTGATATTTTGGAGGGGGTGCTGAATATTGTACAGTGTGCTCCCCGAAGCTAGTCCTAGTTCTATTCTGTTCCCAGTCAATAATCTTCTAACCTTTTTCATGAACGTGATTTGGATCGTCCTCTACAAGTGTTATATATTGATGATTCAAATTTATCTGGGCTCTCAAATTCTCTGTCCATCCATCAACTCGATATTTTCACTTGGGTGTTTCCAAGGTACCCCAGACTCAACATGTACTAGGCCAAGCTCTTCTGCCTGGTCAAGCACTCCATAACTTAGGAGTCATCCTTGATGCCTCATCCACATTATCCCCACATTTCATGGGTTTTCTTCCCAAATGTCTTTCCCACCTGTCCTCTCTGTCTTCCCACTGCTGCCACCCTAACCCAGGCTAACACCATCTCTTTCTTGGGCAAGT
This sequence comes from Ailurus styani, assembly GCA_002007465.1. Classification (NCBI taxonomy): domain Eukaryota; kingdom Metazoa; phylum Chordata; class Mammalia; order Carnivora; family Ailuridae; genus Ailurus; species Ailurus styani. The sequence continues at coordinate 4,789,309 of LNAC01000028.1, read as the reverse complement.
GCAGTGAGTGGTTTTCTAGTGGATCTTGTCTCATCCATTCTAGTGCCCTTCCTGTCTCTTTGCCATTCATTGCCAACAGGATTTCTGATACACAAAAATAATATCATGGTACCGTACCTGCTTATTCTTTAGTGTGTTCCCATTGCTTTTAGGATAAAGGCCAGAATCCTTAACATGGAGTGTGTGGTCTGAATTTTACCTCTCTGCTCTCTCCCTTCCTTTCCTCTGATGTGTGAGTTAGTGCCTTGCTCCCTTCTGCTAGGGGACTTTACACTTGTTTCTTTCTTTTACCTCACTTAACTTTCCTCCTTCAAATGTTAGCACAGGTGTCATTTCCTCTGGGAGGTTGTCCCTGACTCCTGTGAAGACTAGGTGAAGACTTGTAGGCTTTCCTTGTTCTTCATAGTCCTTTGTATACGTGTAACTTTACATTTAATTTCATGATAATTTGATTAATGTGTCTTTCCCCATGACATCAAGAACCATGTCTCCCCCCCCCTGCAACATTTTAACCTTGGTGCTCCAAAATGCTTAGTATTATTTGCTTGGGACTGACATATTCTGGAGTGAGTGAATAAAGAAGGAAAGAATGAATCAGTGACATCAGATAGATTGGGGTTTGAGTTCTAGCTCTTACACTTACTTGTTATGTGACCTTGAGCAAGCTTTTACAGAGGTTAGTTTCTATAAAAGCCTTTCTTCCTTATCTGTTGAGTGGGGATAGTAGGGGTACCTGGATGGCTCAGAAGGTTGAGCATTGGATTCTTGATTTTGGCTCAGGTCATGATCTCAGGGTTGTGAGATGGAGCCCTGCATCGCCCTGGGCTCTGCGCTCTGCGCTCAGTGGGGAGTCTGCTTGAGGATTCTTTCTCTCTCCTTCTGCCCCCCACTTCCCTCTCTAAAAAAATGGGGGTAATAATTGTACATAATATAAAAATATAAATGAAAATTTCATTGTTCAGTGCCAGCCCATGACAAGTACCAATTAACCATCAGACAGTCATGATTAATACTACAGGAGTGTTTGTAACTTCTTCTTTTCTAAAGTAAGTGAGTTTTCTAAGCACGTTAAAACTACTTTAGCTTCAAGGAAAAAATGATGGGCTTAGGCTTTGTGAGCCTTCATTCTGCTTGTCTCTCCTGTAATGCTGGTCTTCCCTTATGTTTGTGCATGTTAGTATCTGATTTTGACACATTGCTTCCATTACAGACTGTATGAGGAGGATCTAATATACTGGTGACCTTGGCACCTGAACTGGCTTGTTTGACACATTCCAGGCAAGTGGGCCCCATCTTTCTCCTTTAATCCCACTCCAGGCACCTGTAAGGGTCCATGTCCCCTATCTTTGGGGCTTTAGAACCCAGAGGGCCAAGCAAATGTAAAATATTCTTACTCTTAATCTCTCCTTTTCTGGGGCGCCTGGGTGGCTCAGTGGGTTAAAGCCTCTGCCTTTGGCTCAGGTCATGATCTCAGGGTCCTGGGATCGAGTCCCGCATCTGGCTCCCTGCTCAGCAGGGAGCCTGCTTCCTCCTCTCGCTCTGCCTGCCTCTCTGCCTACTTGTGATCTCTCTCTGTCAAATAAATAAATAAAATCTTTAAAAAAGACCCTCTCCTTTTCTGACAGCTTTAATCTGAAAACAATCAGCCTCCTTTAGGATGCTTTAACTATGACTTAACCAGGCATTTAAATATTTTATGTACTTATTTCTGAGTACTATTACACTGGCACATCTTTCTCTGAGTGAAACATACAATGCTCATTTCAAGTATATAAAGTTGTTTTTTGGGACAGAGGAACTTTTGCTTTCTATTGTTAGCAAGATAGTAAAGTTAAAACTTGACATGTCTTTCCATTCTGTCTCTCTTTTTTTAATAAAAGCTAATTAATGAATTAATTAGTTTGGAGAGAGAGAGCACAAGCAGGAGGTGGGGGGACAGGGAGGGGCAGAGGGAGAGAGAGAGAGAGAGAGAGAGAGAGAGAGAGAGAATCTTAAGCTGGCTCCATTCCCAGTACAGAGCCCAGTAGGGGGCTTGATCTCATGACTCTGACACCATGACCTGAGCCGAAATCAGAACTTGGACACTTAACTGACAGCCACCCATGCACCCCTAGAAAGGCAATTCTTTTAAAGCCAACATTTATAATACAGGACCGTAAATATTTTCTTAATACAATGCATAGTATGTTTAACATTCACATATAAAGAAAGTACCTTGATTGAAGTACATTTCAGTTTTATGACTTATTTCTCAGTTCAGTGTTTTTATAGCATATTTTTACAAAATACATCACGACTTTATATATTAGTTTTTTTTTAAAGATTTTATTTATTTATTTGACAGAGAGAGAGAGAGAGATCAGATCACAAGTAGGCAGAGAGGCAGGCAGAGAGAGAGGAGGAAGCAGGCTCCCTGCTGAGCAGAGAGCCCGATGTGGGCCTCGATCCCAGGACCCTGGGATCATGACCTGAGCTGAAGGCAGCGGCTTTAACCCACTGAGCCACCCAGGCGCCCTATATTAGTTTTTATCTGGAGAAAAATATACATTTTTATATATATACATGTAATTTTTCTTTTAGAATTTGCCATCAAATTATAGTAACACTGAGTATTTAAAATAATAATATACCCTGGGTGTCTCAGGCTAACGTTTTTGCTAGCCAGTAGTACACTTGAGGAAGACCCCTGAAAAGGGAGTGCACGCACTCTTATAGGAGTCAAGAATCACTAATTTGAGTGTGGTGGAACTAATTCTGTGAGAGAGGCTGCTATTGGAGAGCTTCCCAATACAGATTGGAGTTAAGTCTGCACTCAGAGTGATTATTGGGATTCGGAGGACTAATCCTCAGAACTTTTTGATTTATGATATGGGCCAGTTTCTGGGGTAAAGCAGAGGCTCTCATATCTAGTTTGTCACCTATGACAATCAATGGCATTCTCTTGTGGTTCTCATAATTCTTTCCAAAATTTGTATAAGTGTAAAAATTCAACTATGAATAAAACTATTTAAACCAAAAATGAAGATTTTTGGAGAAATGGGCATAGAAAACATAGTGAAAACGTCAGTATAATTTGAGGTTTCAGCAAGACTAAAGTTGAGAAGAGGTATTTCTATTAGACATATTTTTATGTCCCTAACCATTGGTTTTTCTTGTTATTTGATACCTGTGAAAGCTTTTCATTCTTTTTTTCCATGTTTTTACATCCCTCTAAATGCTGAGTTTTGTATAATGTTGGGTTATTGGTGGGATCAAGCCTGCCACATACCTTAAGCACACTCTTCCTGATTAATTACTTTTTGGAGGGTGGGAAGTCCCACAAAGGTAGGTAGGCTCTGTCTTTTCTTATCTGCTTATCTGAACATTCAGGCAGACTTGGAAGGTCTGGAAGGAGTGTCTGGTGAGCCAGCTTAGAGTATTATATTGGTGTTTACTAAAGGATTTTACAGCTTATGGATAGAGCATTTCAGGGAGTCAGCGCTGTTATCCATTGGTCTAAAATCCTAAACAACTGTAGGGATGTAGAGGAGGATTTATTAACCACACCTGAGACATGCTCAGTTGACCAAATCCTTTCTAAATAAAAGGTGCTGTAGTAATTTTCTTTCACTTTGTTTCTCTGGACTGATTGTACAGCACAGACATGAACTATTTATTTATTTATTTGAACATAAAATGTATTATTTGTTTCATGGGTACTGGTCTGTGATTCATCAGTCTTACACAATTCACAGCACGCACCATAGCACATAAACTCCCCAATGTCCTTCACTCAGCCACCCCATCCCTCCCACCCCCCTCCACTCCAGCACTGCTAGGGTTGTTTCCTGAGATTAAGAGTCTCTTATGGTTTGTCTCCCTCTCTTGTTTTACCTTGTTTCATTTTTTTTCTCTCTTCCCCTATGATCCTATGCCTTGTTTCTCAAATTCTACCTATCAGCGAGATCATATGATAATTGTCTTTCTCTCATTGACTTATTTTGCTTAGCATAATACCACCTAGTTCCATCCATGTTGTTGCAAACAGCAAGATTTCATTTTCTCATGGCTGTATAATATTCCATTTTTATATGTATACCACATCTTCTTTATCCATTCAACTGTTGATGGACATCTACGCTCTTTCCATAGTTTGGCTATTGTGGACATTGCTGCTATAAACGTTCAAGTGCACGTGTCCTTTCAGATCACTACATTTGTATCTTTAAGGTAAATATCCAGTAGTGCCATTGCTGGGTCGAGGGTAGCTCTATTTTCAACTTTTGGAGGAATCTCCATACTTTTTTCCAAAGTAGTTGCACCAGGTTACATTCCCACTGACAATGTAGGAAGGTTCCCCTTTCTCTGCATTCTTGCCAACATCTATCGTTTCCTTACTTGTTAATTTTAGACAGTCTGACTAGTGTGAAGTAGTATCTCATTGAGGTTTTGATGTGTATTTTCCTGATGCTGAGTGATGTTGAACACTTTTTCATGCGTCTTTTGGCCATTTGGATGTCTTCTTTGAAGAAATGTCTATTCATGTGTTCTGCCCATTTCTTGATTGGATTATTTGTTCTTTGGGTGTTGAGTTGGGTAAGTTCTTTATAGGTTTTGGAACCTAGCCCCTTATCTGATAGGTCATTTGCAAATACCTTCTCCCATTCTGTTGGCTGTCTTTGGTTTTGTGGACTGTTTACTTTGCTGTGCAAAAGCTTTTTATCTTGATAAAGTCCCAATAGTTCAATTTTGCCCTTGCTTCACTTGCCTTTGGCAATGTGTCTAGGAAGAAGTTGCTGTAGCTGAGGTCAGTGAGGTTGCTGCCTGTGTTCTCCTCAAGGATTTTGATGGACTCCTGTCTCACATTTAGGTCTTTCATCCATTTTGAGTCTGTTTTTATGTGTGGTGTAAGGAAATGGTCCAGTTTCATTTTTCATGTGGTTGTCCAATTTTCTCAACACGATTTGTTGAAGAGAATGTCTTTTATCCATTGGATATTCTTTCTTGCTTTGTCTAAGATGAGTTGACCATAGAGTTGAGGGTCCACTTTTGGGCTCTCTCTTTTGTTCCACTGATCTATGTGTCTGTTTTTGTGCCAGTACCATACTGTCTTGATGATTGCAGCTTTGTAATAGAGCTTGAAGTCTGGAATTGTGATGCCCTCAGCACTGGTTTTCTTTTTCAGCATTCCTTTGGCCATTCAGGTCTTTTCTGGTACCATACAAATTTTAGAATTATTTATTCCATTTCTTTGAAAAAAGTTGATGGTATTTTGATAGGGATTGCATTGGATCTGTGGATTGTTCTAGATAGCATAGACATTTTCACAGTATTTGTTCTTCTAATTCATGAGCATGGAACATTTTTACATTTCTTTATGTCTTCCTCCATTTCTTTCATGAGTAGTCTATAGTTTTCTGAGTACAGGTTCATTGTCTCTTTGGTTAGATTTATTCCTAGGTATATTATGGTTTTGGGTGCAATTGTAAATGGGATCAACTCCTTAATTTCTCTTTCTTCTGAATGACACACTCGACCAGATGGACTTCACAGATATATTCAGAACATTCCATCCCAAAACAACAGAATACACAATCTTCTCTAGTGCACATGGAACATTCTTCAGAATAGATCACATCCTGGATCACAAATCAGGTCCCAATCAGTACCAAAATATTGGGATTATTCCCTGCATATTTTCAGACCACAATGCTTTGAAACTAGAACTCAGTCACAAGAGGAAAGTTGGAAAGAACGCAAAAACATGGAGGCTAAGGTGCATCCTATTAAGGAATAAATGGATCAACCAGGAAATTAAAGAAGAATTTAAAAAAATTTATAGAAACAAATGAAAATGAAAACACATCTGTTTAAAATCTTTGGGGTGCTGCAGAGGTGGTCCTAAGAGGAAAGTATATACCTATACAAGTCTTTCTCAAGAAACAAGAAAGATCTCAAATACACAACCTAACCCTTCACCTAAAGGAGCTGGAGGAAGAACAGCAAATAAAGCCTAAACCCAGCAGGAGGAGAGAAATAATAATAATAAATATCAGAGCAAAAATAAATGAACCAAAAGAACAGTAGAACAGATCAATGAAACTAGGAGCTGGTTCTTTGAAAGAATTAATAAGATTGATAAACCCCTGGCCAGACATATTTAAAAGAAAAGAGAAAGGACCCAAATAAACAAAATCTGAATGAAAGAGGAGATATCACAACCAACACCAAAGAAATACAAACAGTTTTAAGAACATATGACGAGCAACTGTATGCCAGCATATTAGGTAATCTGGAATAAATGGATGCATTCCTAGAGAGGAAGAAATAGAAAATCTGAACAGACCCATAACCAGCAAGGAAATTGAAAAATCTCCCAACAAAGAAGAGCCCAGGGCCAGATGGCTTCCCAGGGGAATTCTACCAAATATTTAAAGAAGAATTAATACCTATTCTTCTGAAACTGTTCCAAAAAAAAAAATAGAAATGGAAGGAAAATTTCCAAACTCATGAGGCCAGCATTACCTTGATCCCAAAACTGGATAAAGACCCCATCAAAAAGGAGAATTACAGACCAATATCCTTGATGAACATGGATGCCAAAATTCTTACCAAGATACCAGCCAGTAGGATCCAACAGTACATTGAAAGGATTATTCACCACAACAAACTGGGATTTATTCCTGGTCTGCAAGTTTGGTTCAACATCTGGAAATCAGTCAATGTGATACAATACATTAATAAAAGAAAGAATAAGGAGAACGGTGTGATCCTCTCAGCAGATGCAGAAAAAGCATTTTACAAAGTACAACATCCTTTCTTGATTTTCTTGATTGAAACTCTTCGCAGTGTAGGGATAGAGGGAATATACCTCCATATCATAAAAGCTTCTATGAAAAGCCCACAGCGAATATCATTCTCAATGGGGAAAAACTGAGAGCTTTTCCCCTAAGGTCAGGAACACAGGAGGGATGTCCACTATCACTACTACTGTTCAAGATAGTACTAGAAGTCCTAGCCTCAGCAGTCAGACAACAAAAAGAAATAGAAGGCTAAGAAGAAGTCAAACTCACTCTTTGCAGATGATGTGATACTTTATATGGAAAAATCCAAAAGACTCTACCCCAAAACTACTAGAAGTCATACAGAAATTCAGTAAAGTCGCAGGATATAAAATCAATGCACAGAAATCAGTTCCATTTCTATACACCAATGACATCAACCCTTTGAATGCTACTTCAGGAGGTTTCGGTTTTTCTCTCCTCACAGGGACAACTCTGAGTAGATAAGGTTTTGTTACGGGCTCTGCCTTGGCTTCTACTCTTAAGACTGGGACCGTTGGACACACTCGTACATTAAACTCATGGAAAACTTTCTAACTTTGTTTGAATCTTGGGATAGGAAGAGCCTAAGTGCCTTCAGGCAGATTCTTAGCTCTATATGCTAGTTCTGGGAGCTGTGTTCTACACAATATGGATGCATATGTTGACCTTACAATGAGGCCCTGGATGCTGCTTCCCAAAACATTAATTGGAAGGGCAGCAACATCAAATCACTCTTTCTCTGTGATATTGGAGAAATGCCAGGTGTTTACCTGGAGAACATTATTCTATCTCAGACAAGATTCTAATCTCGTTTATGTCCTAACTTCAAGTATCTGGTTGGGTTGTGTCTTACCATTTGGGTTCTTTAGCTTTGGCTGTGAGCTTGGCCTCGTACTTTTTTTGGGCAGGTTTTCTCATGTTCATCCCCTCTTATCTTAGAATGCGTATATCTGTTTTTTGAGCCATGTTCCGTATCCACAGTTCATATGAAATTTCATGTCATTTTTCTTATGACTTAAAATAATAACTGACTCCTTTCTTTTGTGGCATTTGCTAATAATGGCAGAGCTATCCGAATGGTTAATTTGTCAAGAGGATTGCCCAAAGCCCCCCATTCCCCTCTCCAATGCAAAGTTGAATTGAAGTTCAATTGCAAAGTTGAATTGGGGCTAGGAATTTTCATACCTAAGGATTTTTTTTTTTTTAAAGATTTTATTTATTCATTTGACACACAGAGAGAGATTACAAGTAAGCAGAGAGGCAGGCAGAGAGAGAGGAGAGAGGAGGAAGCAGGCTCCCTGCTGAGCAGAGAGCCCGATGTGGGCCTCGATCCCAGGACCCTGGGATCATGACCTGAGCCGAAGGCAGCGGCTTTAACCCACTGAGCCACCCAGGCGCCCATACCTAAGGATTTTGACTAATGATTTGCTATGTGTGAGATTGATACCAAATGACTGGAGGCATTGAGTTCTTTTTTTTTTTTTTTTTAAAGATTTTTTTTAATTTATTCATTTGACACAGAGAGATTACAAGTAGGCAGAGAGGCAGGCAGAGAGAGAGGAGGAAGCAGGCTCCCCGCTGAGCAGGGAGCCCGATGTGGGCCTCGATCCCAGGACGCTGAGATCATGACCTGAGCCGAAGGCAGCGGCTTTAACCCACTGAGCCACCCAGGCGCCCAGGCATTGAGTTCTTAAAATGAGAAATATTTATACATCATCCATAGTAAACATCCAGTTCTTTTTTATTAGTATCTTTTTTCTAGTTCTTTTGATAAATATGCTGTAAAACTCTCTTTATATACACACACATACACATCCCACACACAAACCCACCATGTGTATATTTGAAAAAAAAATGTAGTTTAGTAAATAAGACTTTAAGGAAAGACACCAAAATGTGGTTTTACCTTGGTGGTAGAATTGGGGATACTTTCTATTTTGCTCTATGCTTCTTGAGGAACACACTTTATGATCAGTAAAATATTTTTTCTGTAATAAGCACATATTTTTATAATAGGAAAAGTGCTTTTAAAATTTGCCGATAATTAAAGACAGTAAAATTTGCATATTGACCGAAATTTGAGTTGGAGCTAAATACCACTTATATTTCTCTAGAAGAGGAAAATATTTTTAGTCCTGTAATTAAGAGCCCTACAGATGTTATTTAAGAATTGTTGTCCACTGTACTTTTAATACATGTGAAAACCGCACATGGTAAAATAACTATCTAATAGGTTTTTGGAAAAATGGATTAGATATTCCTTTCCCTGAGTTTGTCTGCTTTCAGCTAATTATCATAGTAAATTCTTTTAAATTTGGTACTTATTACTAAAATACAACTGAAGTCATTGTCCATCTTTGCAATTATCAAGATTCCTTAAGCACAAAGTTTGTTGAAACTTTTAAGAATTTATCTTATAACCAATTTCTTCATTACTGATTTCATGCTGCATTTTTTGGACTTTTACTTTTAGGTAGGATTAAAGATAAACTTAATTTTAAGTGTTTTAAATTGGACAGTATTTAATTAAAACTCATTCTCCAAATGAAAATTTATTTCTTTCCCTTAGCATAAGACCTTATTTATTAACTTATGCATTGGAACAGTGCTTGGAGAAATCTGACAGTGAATCACAAAGTTATCAGAGATCTTTTTTTTTTTTTTTTTAGTTATCAGAGATCTTTTATATAATTTTTAAGCTTTCTGAGTTTCTAATTGTCATACATAGGTGACATAATCATTATGGTTATTGTATTTCTTGAATGAGGATTTAAGAAATTCTCCACCTCAGACGTTTAGAATGTAATATATTCAAGAAGTGAATATCTATTTCAGTACTTTTGGATGGGAGAAATAAAACAGAGAAATCAGTCTGTACAGGTTGTGAAAAAGTTCAGGTACATATGTTTAACATTTTTTTTATTCCTACTTCATGTGAGACATTATTGTCCAAGAGAAGCATAGTTTCTTTTTCTGGTGAAACACAGTTCTTTGGTGTCCAATACTGTGTTTTCTGAAAGGGTATAAAGAGAAATTGGCTGATATAATTTTGGGGGCTAACTTTACATAATTTGGGCTTTTCCCTGGTTATATAAATTTACAAAATACTCATTAACCATACATTGTTTTTTTGATCTGTGGTAATCTGTGATGTTTTTTTGACTGTTTTTGTGATCATGTGATAATATACAGGCTGGTTTTAGATTTGGAATTTTGTATCAATTAATTGATTTCATCATATATTCTTGGGTAGAATAGAAGTGATGATGTGCAGTAAGTAGCATTAGGTTATGTGTATTTCAGTATTTTTGAATATTTATGGAGAGCTTATCTACTTCATTGTGATTTGGTTTTCCAGTCAGGGCTTACTTCTGGCTTGGTTTTCCAAAGAAAGTTTTTTTGTGTGTGAGTGAATGCCATGGTTTTCCTTATCCATTGACCTTTCTGAGGATTTGGTATTCTCCATTTAATGCCTAATTATTTAAGGATTCTCTGAGCTGTTTGCTTGAAGTCTGTTTTTCCCTCTTAGCCATTGACAGCAAAACACATCTGCCTGAGTGAGGCCCCTTTGATCTTCAGAGAGCTTTATCTAAAGGGAGATTAGAAAGAAGTCTGTCAGGCATTTGCCCAAAGAAATTGAAAATGCTTCCTAAGATTTCAGATCAGGTGAAGCTGCAGCTTCTCTGAATTAAGACATAGGAAAATAACCATGTTGATCAGTGGTTTAATCATAAGTTAAAGATTTCAGAGATTTGCCTTACTTGGTATAGGGGATTTTTAAAATTCAGCACAGACACAAATTTCATGCAAAAATATTGATGGCCAGAAGCAACTTATGTCCATCAATTTTATGATTTTTTTTTATACTACTAGTGTCTCTGGAGAAGAAATGAATGAAATTCTGTTCATTTTCAGTCTTGTTGGGGCCTAGCATCATGGGAAGAATTTTTAACTGGTCTTTAATGAACCCAGAGTTTAAAGATTTCAGAGATGTATATGATACAGTTTTTGAATATAGTTGAGGTTTGGTGGGGTGAAGTCTGGAACTGACGGCCAAGAAAGAATTCTTGAGACATCTTTGGTGCAAAATGGTGGTTTCTTAAAGCAAGGGGACGGGACTTGTGGGCAGAAAGAGCTGCTGTACCAGGGTTGTGAGGGGTGCCTAATTATATATTTGGGAGTTGGGGGAGGTAAAGAAAAGGGGAGGTTTTCAAAAGAACTTTCATATGCTCAAGAGGACCTACAAGATACCATTGTCAAGTTAAAGTTGTTTTTCCCTGTAGCAAAGCATTAACATTAAGACAGTTGGGAGCTTCCTGGAGGAACAGTATACTCTTCCTGCCTTAAGTGTTTGTCAATGGGATGGAAATTATAAGGACATTTAATTTTATCTACATGTCCTTCTGGAAGTTCGGTTATTGATAAGAATGCTTTTTTCCTGGGGCATCTGGGTGGCTCAGTTGGTTGAGCTTCTGCCTTTGCCTCAGGTCATGATCTCAGGATCCTGGGATCCAGTCCAGTGTCTGGCTTCTTGTGTACTCTCTCTCTCTTTCTCTCTCAAATAAATACATATAGTCTTTTTTTAAAAAATGCTTTTTTCCTGTCAATCACTAAGATGTTTGTAAATTGAGGGCAACTCCTCAGGACTATAATCTCTAAGTTAACCATTTGTTTTTCCTTCCCTTAGCCTTAGGGCAACCAGGAGTGCCTGATAAATGTCCTACACATCCCACCTCGAGTGTGTTGGGGCAGGGGAGGGGGCTGTGGGATATCAGCTTGTGCTTCGTCCTCAGCTTGCCTTCTGTTTCCTCATCACATATGCCTACCCCCCCCCTTCTCTCTCTCTCTCTCTCTCTCTCTCTCTCTCTCTCTCTCACACACACACACACACACACACACACTGTGCTTATTTTGTGTCAGGCTCTGGATTTGTACTCTTTACCAGGAAAAAACCTAACAGGTGTAGAATCTGATATGCTGTAGGCTTCAGAGAAAGTTTATGTATGATCCTTAAAACACTGTATACAGTTATTTAAAGATCTCTTGAAGGACTTCGCTTTTAGTAAAGAAATACAAAATCTATAAATTGAATTTCTGATTTTACTATTAATTTTAATCTTTTAAAAACTTAGAGCTAAGAACAGCTAATGAAACTAATCTATAACAGAATATGTCTGTAAAAAGTCTGCTTTGAACCTTGTCAGCCTGTCAATGAGAAAACCTTGAGGAGAAAGAAAAACCTGTAACGGTACGATGGAAACTATTGAAGTTGGGGGTGTAGAAGGAGAGGAAGCAATAAGAAAGTCTAACACAGGGTTACAGTTTGATTTCTGAAATGAATGGTTGAAAGGACACAGAAAATAAGGAGCTGACAGAAGAATCAAGCTTTCCAAATTTCTTTTCAGAAATTCCAGGCTTTTTATGAAATTTTGAGAAAATGGCTTAGCCTTAATGTTTTTCCATTTTGAGCTGCTTGGAAGAAAATATCATATAGATGCAAATTTCTGCTATAATCATTTATCCACCTTGTATTATATGCTTAAAGAGTTGGAGAATCCAGAAGCTGTTTAATATACAAGGCATTGCCTATAAAATACTCCTTTATCACATAAATAGTTCGTTGTATTTGATAAGCAACTACCTCTCTTCCCTTCTTCTCATTTTTACCCCCCCCCCCCGAGTAATCTCTGAGTTGACCAGAAAGACCCTGTCAACATCTGGCAATTATTATCTGTTTGAGCACTATTGGAATATGGGACTTGAGTTGCTATTAGTTGATAACATTTTGATGTCCTTCACTTCATTAATTAGTTTAGGAAAACTATTTAGATTTCATATATAAGTGCTTGCTAATTACTTGAGTCATGAGAAGACTGAGAGAGGTCCGAGTGTCCTATTAATTCCTTTGAGTCTGAAAATTTTCTCGTAATTGGTTTGGCAAGAAGAATAAGTGAGATTAGTTGCTAATGAGGAGATAAATATGTAATTTTAGCATGATATAAAGCTGTGATTGTCAGTAAGTTGTATTAGGAATCTAGATTATTTTTTATTAGACCTTGTTTCTTTCTGCAAAACCATTATCATCTCCTGATATTGTAAATTGGGTTATTTCACACCGTTATTTTTAATATGTGTTAATCCTCAAACTACAGGTACTTAAAACCTTGTTAATTAAGGAGTCATTAATAAAGTTAGCAATATGAACAGTCAGTTTATATTCTTCAGCTAATTCAGATGAAATTCAATTTGGCATATTTATGTTGTGTTTTCAATTTGGCTAAAGTACTTAAAGGAATTCAAGAATAAGAAATGCTCTTAGTTTACATGGGCAAGCCCTGTGTTCAGGTGGACTGGTAACAGTGTAAAGAAAGATAAAATGCTTCTTTTAATAGCCAAGAGCAAATAAGCCTTGTATGGTTTGACTTTTTATAGTCCATTTGGCTGTCTGTTCTTAACATACAACTTGCCTGGTTCTACTAGTTTGAAGCACTCTTTGGGACTTTGTTCCTTAAACCTCAATTGTAAGGTGAGGTTTCTCTGCAACAAACATTGAAGTATTTTGCATTTGATTTGTGAAAAAGGCTCATTTTCCTCTTAAAAAAATCAAACTCTTCAAATCATTGATAACTACAATCACTATTACTTGAAGCATGCATTGTAGTCCTGCGTCAGGTTTTCACTTTTGTAATCTTCATATCCCTCTTCTGCATTTTTGCTTATGCAAAAGAAGTGGTATTGTTAAAGTGTACATGACTGCTTCCTCATCCTTTATCTCTGGCTCCTGCCCCACTATGTTTGGGTTAGTAAATCCATAGTTCTCTTAATTACTTTTTGTTGGCAAGGAGGATTATAAATATTATTTTGCATCTCTTGTTTCTAGATATCCTCAGAACTCCCATTTTTTAGCCATAATGTTGTAGGGGAATTATCTTGCCTTTTTTTAAAAATAATTTTGAAGCAGCTCTTGGTGTAGGCAAGGGGTTATAAAGAACAGTTTGGTTTCTACATGTTACACATTTCGCACAAATTTTATTTGTGGATCTGGCACATGCCCATTGTGTTGCTAGGCAGTGTAAAGGAAATGAAAACTTCTGGTGATTTTTTTCTTCCCGAGGAGATGCACTATCTAATTAGAGTAATGAGGCTAATAAGTTAGGAAACAACACATGACTAATATGTATGTTTTAAAGGAACAAATATATACAATTATTATTATTAAATCTTCACAGAATATTTTGTAACCAGTAATTCCTGGTTCTGTGCTTAGTTAAAAATGGTTACTTCCCCATCAGAAAGCCTTGAAATTAGTGCAATACTACTGTTTGAAATTTTTTAAAAAGATTTATTTATTTATTTTAGAGAGAAAGGGAAAGAAAGAGGGAGAGAGAGTCTTAAGCAGACTCTACGCTGTGTGTGTGTAGCCCAACACAGGGCTTGATCTCAGGACCCTGAGTTCATGACCTGAGCTGAAACCAAGAGTCCAATGCTTAACTGACTGTGCCACCCAGGTGTTGCTACCATTTGAATTTTAAAGAAAATGAATCATAAGAAAATGATTAAAGTTCACGTAACACCAGAAAGCTTTCAATATTTCAAACTTTGGACCTAATAAATTACTCAATGTCTGTTTGAAGAAACTGAGGCCAGTGACTTGCTTAAGTTACACACTAAGGAACGGTAGGGCCAGCATTAGCATACAGGGCGACAGCTACACACATTGTGGTTGCTGGCAGTGCTTAGGGAAGAAGCACTTGTGAGCATGACTGATGGAAGAAAATGAAAGAAAGGCCCTTTCCCTCCCTCCTTCTCTTCCCCTTTTTTCTCTTGCTACTCTTCCTTCTCCATCATCATCATCGTCATCATCGTCATTACCCCTTATATTTGTATGGCTCCTTCTGGCTTACAAAATTTTTTCAGGTATACCAAGATATTGGAGCATCACAGCAACCTCGTGAGGTAGGTCAAGGTTGACTCTGATCTAAGATGAAAAAAACACACCTGCAAATCAGTGAAACAGGATAATATTTTTAAAACAAACTTAATCATGGCATTCCCTAGCTTAAGGCCTTCCATTTCTTTCCCATTGCCCTTCTGTTTAGCACATGGCCTGTAATGAGGTCCATCATCATCTGGGACCTGCACTGTCCCTCTTGATCTTTGGCTGTCAGCTGCTTTCTGTTGTGTTTCAGCCATGGCTTGTTCTCTCACTGTGTCTGGAATTACTGCTCCCTGCCACCCTCCGCAGTCCTGTGCCATTAACTACCCCACCCACTCTCCCTGGAAAACTACTACTCATTCTAAAGTCCTGTGGGAAGATTTCCTCAGTGCTGCGTCTCTTTATGGATGTGTCAAACCATACAGACTTCCTTACGACAGCCCTTCCAAAGTGGGGTGTCCTCCCTTCAGAGCACTGTGTCTCACTCTGTGTTATGGTCACTTGGTTTGGCGGAAACCAAATGCTGCACGGTAGATGCTTGGCATATTCGTCTTCTCCCTGCACTTAATTTTAAGCTGTGAAATTTATTAATGTTTTATTGGAAAGTAGTTATTTCTTTTTGTTTGATTTTTCAAATATTTAGGTATTACTTGTTACATTATGACCAGTTCTTTACCCCTGTCCCCCGGGGTAAAAGTCTGTGGGGGATTTGGACAGAAAGTCAAGAAATTCATTTGTCAAGTCCAGCTTATATATACATTTTAAAGAATGATGCATATTATACCCGCACATGATGGTCTTCATGTACAAATGTATGATTTCATAGTGGCTCTGCATTGTTTAAAAAATTACCTTAGTTTTTCTGTCATTTCCTGTGGCACCATGAGGTATTAATTATTCATTGTTCTATATGATTTCTGCCCAAAAACATTAATTAACTCAAACAGTTTGACTTTCCCTTTAAAATTCCACTATAATTTATTATCTTCAGTTTAGTTTTAGAACCTGTTTATATATCCTGCTTATTATCTTTTGTTAATTAACACTTCTTCTATTTATCATGGAAAAGGCCCTGTGTATTTTTAAACCTGTGTTTTAAAAGCCAATTTAAACCTATTTCAAAACAATGTTCCTCACTTGTGGGTAAAGTGACTAATTTTATTTATATTCTGTCTCATTTATCAAAGCTTTTGAAGTGCTTCCTAAAATGTATAGTATGCATATGGAAGTTTTTCCTGTATTTTCTTCTCTTGATTAGTTTCCACCTTTTACGGCTTTCTTTAATTTCATTGACCTGAACGTTACACAGGATTCCATGATCCAAAGCAGTATGTCATTTCCATGTAGACGGTCTTCTTCAGGTACTGTTACCTGTGATCATCCAACACTGCAAGGCTGTATTTTCAAACATTGGTCAGTAGTGATTTCAATATTAATGTTTTTTAAAACAGACATGACATTTTTTTTCCCCTAAATTATCATATTGTTACTGTTGTTGAAATCTATAATCCACTTTTCTGCCAAATGATACAGGTTAGTAATATCCTTCAAGATTTTATTTCCAGGGCGCCTGGGTGGCTCAGTGGGTTAAGGCCTCTGCTTTCGGCTCAGGTCATGATCCCAGGGTCCTGGGATCGAGGCCCGCATCGGGCTCCCTGCTCAGCAGGGAGCCTGCTTCCCCCTCTCTCTCTCTGCCTGCCTCTCTGCCTCCTTGTGATCTCTCTCCCTCTGTGAAATAAATAAATAAAATCTTTAAAAAAAAAAAAAAAAAGATTTTATTTCCAAAGGCTTGGGGTCATATAGGACGTTACCATTTTTTTTTTTTTAATTTGTGTGTGTGTGTGTGTGTGTGTGTGTGTATTAATGTGCCATTATCTTTTAATTTTTTAAGTGGTGGGTTTATTTTCTATATTGAAATCTAGCATTTTTATATAGCTGAATTTGTCAGTCTCTTTGTAGTCAACGTTTCAAACCTCTAGTTCTTTCTCCCCAACCATTTTCTGCAATTGCAGTTTAGTTTGGATGACCTCATCCACACATTGACTCTATTTGGTTGAATTTAAAGGCAAAATCCCAGGCCTCTTCCTGTGAATGGAATTCAGGCCTAGTCCAACTAGTGCCCCGTATTCTTTTTGTTCCAGTAACTATTAAGACATGGGTGTATGACTAGGACTTTAGGCAGTGGTTGGAGGAGGAGCGACTCCACTTCAGATGATGAGGCCTACAGATGAAGGACTACGTCACACCCCGTAGGTGTGACGGAAGCCATCACATTGGGGACGTCCAAATGAGGGGCGAAGATCACTTGGAAACTGGTGGCACAGGCAGTGAAAGAATTCACCTGAGGCAGAAGAAAGGAGACAGAAGTTTATTGAATACATCTGCAAGGGAGCGGCGGGTAGGACAGCAAAGTAGAGGGTGTCTGCCAGGAGGCTGTGGGTGGGGGCTGTTTTTAAAGGAGGAAGGTGGGCAAGTATGGTGACATAGGGCATGTCCTTTTTTTGGTAACTGTGCGCAGTTGTAAGTAGCCCATTGTTAAGTCTGAGTCTGTGGGTATTTTGAGGTGGGTCACCTGATGGGTCTTTGTTCAGCTGGGGGTCACTGTGGGCCCTTTTCAGCATTCCATCGCTCAAAGCTATTTGCCTAAAAGCTGCCTTTACTATAACTCCTTGGAGTTTTGTTTAGAATTCTTTTTATTTTATAAACTTGTCTTATAAACTTGGGAGTTTGGCATCTTTATGTTGTTAGGTTTTTCTGTGTATACCAGAACATGCCAAATCTCTATATATCAAGTATTTTTACGTCCCTAATTTTTTGAGGTAGATTCTTCACATTTCTTGGTAATGTACTATTAGGCATTTAATATTATTGCTGTAGTCAATGAGGTCTTCACTCATTTCCTATTTTTTTTAGTTTGGAGAAAATATTTAAACACATACAAATGTAATTATTAGAAAAAGAGTCCAGGATTGTCATATTTACATTTTCTCTTTAAATAAAATTCAAATGTGGTTGAATATCCAATTACCATGAATTTTACATTTGTATCTTTGTTTTCCTTTCTGTGGAAACCAACCTTCCTTCCTTCCTTCCTTCCTTCCTTCCTTCCTTCCTTCCTTCCTTCCTTCCTTCTTTCCTTTCTTCCTTCCCTCCTTCCTTCCTTCCCTTTCTTTCTTTCAAATTTAACTTAAATTCAGTTAATTAACATATAATGTATTGTTAGAGGTAGAAGTTAGTGATTCATCAGTCTTAAATAATACCCAGTGTTCATTACATCATATGTCCTCCTTAATGTCTTTCACCCAGTTCTTGATGAGTGTTGCTAGAAATATATCAATTCTATTAGGCTTTTCAGGGACTCAAAGTTTTGTTGCACTTCTGTTGAATCTATGTTAATTTATTTCTTTTCTTTTATTATTTTCTTTTTTCTACCTGATTTAGATTTATTCTGTTGTTCCTTTCCTAATTCTTTTTTTTTTTTAAAGATTATTTATTTATTTATTTGACAGAGAGATCACAAGTAGGCTGAGAGGCAGGCAGAGAGAGAGGAGGAAGCAGGCTCCCTGCTGAGCAGAGAGCCCGATGCGGGCCTCGATCCCAGGACCCTGAGATCATGACCTGAGCCGAAGGCAGAGGCTTTACCCCACTGAGCCACCCAGGTGCCCCCTTT
Source organism: Ailurus styani (assembly GCA_002007465.1). Lineage (NCBI taxonomy): Eukaryota > Metazoa > Chordata > Mammalia > Carnivora > Ailuridae > Ailurus > Ailurus styani. The sequence continues at coordinate 4,770,900 of LNAC01000028.1, read as the reverse complement.
CCTAATTCTTAAATTAGATGCTTAGTTCATTGCTTTCAGTCTTTTTTTTTTTTTAAGATTTTATTTATTTATTTGAGAGAGAGCAAGAGTGAGAGACCATGAGCAGAGGTAGAAGCAGAGGGAAAGGGAGAAGTAGGCAACCCGCTGAGCAGGGAGCCCCATTTAGGGCTCAATCCCTGGACCCCAGGATCATGATCTGAGCCTAAGGCAGATGCTTAACCGACTGAGCCACCCAGGCACCCCAAGCCTTTCTCTCTCTCTCTCTCTCTTTCTCTTTTTTAAATAATTTAAGCACTTAAATTTATAGATCCTATGTCACTTTTGTTATTTCTTGGGAGTTCTAATAGATGTTATTTTCATTATTCATGTGTAAGTATTTTAACTTTTTTTTTTTTTAAAGATTTTATTTATTCATTTTGACACAGAGAGAGAAATTACAAGTAGGCAGAGAGGCAGGCAGAGAGAGAGGAGGAAGCAGGCTCCCTGCTGAGCAGAGAGCCGGATGCGGGCCTCGATCCCAGGACCCTGGGATCATGACCTGAGCCGAAGGCAGCGGCTTTAACCCACTGAGCCACCCAGGCGCCCTATTTTAACGTTTTAATTATTTTTTGTTTAATTAATGAATTGTTTACGTGTGTGTTTTTAAATGAACATTTCCTTATTTTTTGAAATACTGATTTCTGATTTGCATTATAGTCATAGGATTTGAGGTATATTAAGTGGATTGTTTAAAATTTTTTAAGACTTGCTTTATGGCCCAGTATGTGGTCACTTTTAGTAAATGTTTCAGATTTGCATAAGAGTATCTATTCTCCAACCGTTGGATACAGGTTCTAAAAATATCTATTAATCAGCTTAATTATATTGTACAGATCTTCAGTATCTTTAGTGATTGTTTTTAGTCTGATTATCTGGCAATTACTGAGATATTTTAAAATATTCCAGTATATGATGTATCTGTAAATTTCTCCAAGTTCTTTCAATTTTTTCTTTATAAATTTTGAGGTTATGTTATTAGGTAGGGAGAATAATGGCTTCCTCCTTCCTGCCTCCCCACCAAAATAAAAACTTGTTCATAACCTCATTTCCAGAACCTGTGAATATGTTCACTTACATGGTAAAGGGGAATTAAGGTAACAGAAGGAATGAAGTTTGCTAATCATGTGATCTTATAATATGGAGATTATCCTGGATTTTCTGGGTAGGACCACCCATTGTAATCACAGTGATCTTGGATGTGGAATACAGAGGCAGAAAATTCAAAGGCGTGTGATGTGAGAAGTACTCCATCAATTTTTGCTGGCTTGAAGATGGAAGGGACCATGAGTCAAAAAATGCAGTCAGCTTCTAGAGACTTGAAAAGTCAAGGAAATCGACTCTTTTGCCTAGGGCCTCCAGAAAGGAGGATTGCCCATTTCAGCCCAGTGAGACTTATATCAGATTTCTGGTTAGTCTTTCCTCCTGTATCTTTTTTCCTTCATTACCTTTCTGTCTTTCAATATGCTTATGTTTTATGTCTCTTTTTTAAACTTTGTAAATTTAAATTCACTTAATTAATATATAATGCATTATTGGTTTCAGAGGTACAGGCCTGTAAAAATTGATGGGATTCTTCTATAATACCTAGTACTCATTACATCACATTCCCTTCTTAATGTCCATCACCCAGTTACCCTCTCCCAGTCCTCAGTTTAAGAGTCTTTTATGGTTTGTCTCACTCTCTGGTTTTGTCCTGTTTTATTTTTTTCCTCTCTACCCCTATGATCCTTTGCCTTGTTTCTTAAATTCCACATATCCTTGAGATCATATGATAATTGTCTTTCTCAGATTGGCTTATTTTGCTTAGCATAATACCCTCTAGTTCCATCCCTGTCATTGCAAATGGTAAGATTTCATTTTTTGATGGCTGTGTAATATTCCATTGTGTGTATATATGTGTGGCTATATATGTCAAGGGAGCCTTTCTCTAGAGATGATTGTGTTTTTTCTGATTAAATGTTTGAAATGGCAACTAGGGTGGGACTAGGTCAAGTTAATTGCTCTATTTGGACTGTTTTGGATCTCAAAGATACGGTAAAGTGAAATATGAATAACTTGTGAAGGTCAGTTTGTGATTAAAATTCACAGATTTTTCTCCCCTGTCTTTGTCCAGAATCAAGACCAAAAGGGCAAATTGCCTTTTCTGCTTTGTGATTTATTTTATTACTATTTTTAATTTTTATTTTAGTTTATCTTTTCTCATAAAGTAGGGACCTTTAGCTGCTCTGACTTGATTATAATTTCCCACTCTATAGAGACCCATGGTCTTATCTCCTCTTTTTTGTGCAGTTGTTAAAAGCAAAATCTCTTCATTCTGGGGTCAGCATCTTAAGCCATGTGTGTTTGTGCTCCATCTTTTTTTTTTTCTTCAGATTTATTTATTTCAGAGAGAGTACATGCACATGCGTAAGGGGAGGGGCAGAGGGAGAGAATCTTCAAGGAGACTCCCCATTGAGCACGGAGCTGGCCATGAGGCTTGATCCCAGGACCCTGAGATCATGACCTGAGCTGAAATCAGGAGACCTCCACTTAATGGACTGAGCCACCCAGGTGGCCCAGGGCTCCATCTTTATGTTGTGTGGTTGTTTACTCTGTCCTTTGAAAAGGAGTTCCCTTTTGTTTTTGCAGCTGAGCTATGCACCTAAATGGAGTTTCAAATATTTGTCTTTGTGTATTTTATTGCAAGGAAAGCTTTTGGAGGATCTAGATTAATTTGTTGTTTTAGTTTCTATTTTTTTTGTAATGTACATATTTTTAGAAAGTGAACATTTATGAACAGTGTCCACTGTTCCTCTATGAATGTGTAGTTTAAAAAAATACATAAATAGTATACTATGTTCTTAAATGCTGTTTTACTTACCATAATTTTTAGATTTACCCATATAAATATATATGGACATAACATATAACTTTTAACTGCTATATGAAATTCTGTCTTATGAATAAATAATGATGTGCTAGTTATTCATTATCAGTGAACATTTTGGGTGTTTTTTTCACATTTTTCTATTACTAACAAAAATATTATTTGTGCTATTTTTGGAGAATTTCTCTAAGGCATACAGTTCAGAGCACACTTGAAATCAGTTAAGGTCTGCCATTCTATAGTTCGATTAGTCTGATCTCATCTGTCATGGGAAAAAAATGTTGAAGATCACTGGAGATTAAAATTCACCTCAGAGTAAACTCATAACCAAATGCAGTGTGTTGCTCTTGGTTGGATCCTGAATCAAAGAAACCAGCTGTAATGTTTTTAGATATTTGTAGAAATTTGAATATGGACTGAGGGTGAGTCGAAAGTAAGGAATTGTTAATTTTGTTATCTGTGACAATACTGTGATTATATAGAAAAATATCCTTATTTCTAGAATATGTATGCTGAGTATGCATGGGGCCCTATCATGTCTGGCATTTACCCGGAAATAATCCAAGAAAATATTGATAAGACAAATACAGCAAAATGTTCATATTAAACTTGAATGTTGGGGGCGCCTGGGTGGCTCAGTGGGTTAAAGCCTCTGCTTTCGGCTCAGGTCATGATCTCAGCATCCTGGGATCGAGGCCCGCATGGGGCTCTCTGCTCAGCAGGGAGCCTGCTTCCTCCTCTCCTTGTCTCTCTGCCTGCCTCTCTGCCTACTTGTAATCTCTCTCTCTGTGTCAAATAAATAAAATCTTTAAAAAAAAAAACTTGAATGTTGGGTATACAGGTAATTGTTAGACTATTTTTTGTACTTTTCTTTATATTTTAAACTTTCACCGTAGTTCAAAAAGAAGAAAAAATATTATTGGCTCTTCATTCTGTAATAGGGATTGACAGACTATTTTTTGTGAGCCATATCTGGCCCTTTGCAGGTTCTCGTTAATAAAGTTTTACTGGAACACAGTCAAACTTATTTATGTATTTTTGTTTGACTGCTTTTGTGCTACACTGGCAGTTGAGTAGTTTTGACTAAGACCATTTGGCCCATGCAGACAAAATACTTACTATCTGGTCAGTTACAGAAAAGTTTGCTCTGTATACTTACCCTGATTTATTTTTCTTTGCAGCCTTTAACTCTCCACCCTTCTTTCTCCCCTTAACACATACTTATTTATTTGTTGTTTGGCTCTGGTTACTGGAATACAACCTAAACAGAGTTGGTGTTTTCACTAAAATAATACCAAGTACATATTAGAAATGCAATAAATACTTGTTGAATGGTAGATGACCTAGCAACACATGAGAATCTAGTTTCCCCACATCCTTGTTAGCACCTAATCTTATAAGATTCATAAATTTTCCCAATACAGTGAGTGAAATGGTATTTGATTATTGTTTTTATTTGCATGTCTTTTGTTAATAAGGGTGAGATTATGCAGGTTTTTACTGTGTTCTCTGTTTATTGATTATATATTTTTTATCTAGTGTTAATTGCCTGCTAATCCTTTACCTCTTTCTCTGTTTGGCTGCCTTCAGTAATGCTTTGAATACTGAGTTGGAGCTGCTGTCCTCCAGAGGGGATTTGCATTTGCTTTTGCCAGTTGCCCAGGGCCACAACTACCTGAAGGCTACATTTAAAAATTGTTTGCTTGAGGCTGTTTTTGGATTTCCTGATAGTGTAGCTGGAATCTGGGCTACAGACATGTGTGAGGCCCCCTGGTGGTTATAAATTCTCAAGGATGAGTTTTCCTTTCTATTCCAGTACATCAGACTTGTTTCTTTGCTTTTCACTTCTACATGGGGATTTATTTCTCACTCACCTTTATACTGTGATCAAAGGACTTTGGGATTCCAACTTAATTCAGAAGTCTCTTTTGAGCTTCCCACTCTGTAGAGACCATAGACTTCATTGCCTATTTCTGATACTCCAGGTCACTGGAATTCAGAGAGGGTGAAAACTTGCTGCACTTAAGTCCAGCTTCTACTTTTCCCCCTGCCAATTGCTTACGCTCTTACCTGATCAGAAATACATCTTAGAATACTTTTCTTTGAAATATTTCATGTAATAGTTTTAATTGTTTTCAGTCGGTACATAGTTTAGGGTATATGATCTGTCATTTGTCTGTAAGACGAAGCCACTATCTTTTAAACTCTAGTAATACATGTTTTATTACAGGAGCTTTACAATATGTTTAGTAGAACCTATCCTTTCACTTAACTATTGTGTGGTTTATCGTTCCCATAGATGTTTTGATACTCTTTATATGCTTTAATTGTTCATTCTTTCTTATACTACACATTCTCTCTGCCAATTCTGTTGGCTTATTTTTTGTCACACAAAATTAAAAATTTCGATGTCATTAAATTCATTACGTTTTTCTCTCATGTGTTTTAAGTTTTGTGTCTTTTTGAAGAAGGAATCCTCACTCAGGGTTATAAAATACTTTCCTATACCTTCTATTAATATTTTTAAAGTTTCACTTTGAATATATTGATCTTCAATTTGTCTAGAGTATTTTTTGTGAGTGTTATGAAGAAGGGCTTTAACCATTCAATTTCCTAAAAGGATAACTGATTAACTGATCCTTTCTCAGTGTATCAGTTAGGTCCTGGCAGAAAACAGATTGTGCAAACAAATTCTTCTTTCAGAAGAATTTAATAACGGGACTTTCAGAACTATGTGGCAGTTGAGGGAAATGGAAAGGAACTCTGTCAGACTGTGAAGTAGGTAACAATTGCTTTTTCTACCGTGAGGTTCTAAGGGATAAGGACTTTAAAGAGGAATATAGACGTCAAGAGGGCTGAGTGGAAAGGCCATCTGATAGGAGCTGTGGCATTTTGTCCAGCGATGTCGTGAGCCTAGTGGCAACCGTATAGAACATGGCGACAGTATAGAAAGGGGGTGTGTGTTTGGGGGCAGGCAGGGTGCAGGGACCACAACACATCCCTTGACCTAATTCTTTTTTTTTTCTTTTAAGATTATTTATTTATTTATTTGACAGAAAGAGAAAGAGAGATCACAAGTAGGCAGGGAAGCAGGGAGCCCGATGCGGGCCTTGATCCCAGGACCCTGAGATCATGACCTGAGCCAAAGGCAGAGGCTTTAACCCACTGAGCCACCCAGGCGCCCAACCTTGACCTAATTCTTGACCCTGGTTCCCCATTGGATGAAACTAACTGGAAGTCACAGGAGCACACTATGTAGTCCCAACAGGTCAGCCTCCTGGGGTACAGAGCAGGGAGCAGAAGAGTGTAGAGAGGTATGTGACAACATTCAGAATGTCCATTGATTGGAAATTTTACCTCCTTTATTTCTCAAATTCCATGAGCCTACCAGGAGAATATGGCAGTTATTATGAGCAGATGTACCGGGCTTGAATGCAGATTCTGCAGAGCTCTAGTTGTGGGACCTTAGACAAGTTATTTAGCCTTTCTGTGTCTTAGTTTTCTCAGTTGTAAAGTGGGGTAATGAAAATACCTAGTTTAATGGATTGTTGTGGGAATTAAATAAGTTTATCTATGTAACAAACTTAGAGTGTTACTGACATGTGAGTGCCAAGTGAAGGTTAGCTATGATGAAGACTGAGGTAACAATGATGATGTTGATGGTTTTGAGGCTTTTTAATTCTTCCTTTATTAATAACACACCATATTAAGACAGTGCTGTGTTGCTTTTGTATTGTGTGTAACTCATACTCTTTCAAGGTTTTTCTTTTTAAACATTTTCTTATATATTGTTTATTTTATGTAAGTTTTGGGATTAGCTTATCAAGTTCTTGAAAAATCATGTTGGAATTTTGGTAGGGATAGAGATTACATTTATCAATGAATTTGTTAAAAATGGACACCTTTACAATATTGAGTCTCACCATTCTTGAACAAAGTGTATCTTTTCATTTTCCAGGCTTCTTTTATGTTGTTCAGTAAAGTTTTATAGTTGTCTTCATAAAGATCTCAAACATTACTTTTAGTTTTATACCCACTTTAGCGTTTATGTTGCTTTTTTCTATTAGATTCTTACATTGGCTATTTTAGAGGTGTAAGAAAGCTATTGATTTTTTTTTAAGATTTTTTAATTTTTATTTATTTGCCAGAGAGAGAGAGAGATCACAAGTAGGCAGAGAGGCAGGCAGAGAGAGAGAGGAGGGAAGCAGGCTCCCCGCTGAGCAGAGAGCCCGATGTGGGGCTCGATCCCAGGACCCTGAGATCATGACCTGAGCCAAAGGCAGAGGCTTTAACCCACTGAGCCACCCAGGCACCCAGAAAGCTATTGATTTTTGTGTTGACCCTGTATGTGGCCCACTTGCCAAAATTTCTTATTTTTTTTTGTTGATTACCTCTGATTTTGTAGGTGAAGAATCATATTGTTCGTGAATTATGGTAATCTTGATTTTTCCAATATTTATAGCTATAAATTTTTGTTTTATCTCAATACCAATGAGTAGGTTGTAGGTTTGTAGCAAGTAGAGTGTATCTCCTTGTTTTATTCTTCCTTTTAATGAATGCTTCTAATATTTTACCAATAAATGTAAATTTTTCTCTGAATTTCTGGTATTTACCCTTTATTTGGTTTTGCTAAGCATTTTTGTTAATAATTGGAATTGAATATTAACAGATGTTATTCTAGCCTCTACTTGATAAAATTATGATTTTTTTCTTCCGTTAATACATTAATATAGTAAAACCATTGGCACTTTTTTTCTTTTTCCTTTTTTGTCATTGACTACTTGTATATGCCTTGGATAACCCCACACAGTCACAACATGTGACTGGCTTTTATACTTCAAAATCATACATTGTTTAAAAATGTTACTTCCATGTTCTTAAGTGCTATTACCATCAAAGTTTCTGTTCTTATCCTGTTGATTAGTACAGTTATATTGGTCTCTTAAAATATGTCAGGTAGGGTGCCCGGGTGGCTCAGTGGGCTAACGCCTCTGCTTTCAGCTCAGGTCATGATCTCAGGGTCCTGGGATCGAGGCCCGCATCAGGGTCTCTCCTCAGCACGGAGCCTGCTTCCTCCTCTCTCTCTGCCTACCTCTCTGCCTCCTTGTGATCTCTCTCCCGCTGTGAAATAAATAAATAAAATCTTTTAAAAAAATATGTCAGGTAGCTTTTTAAAAAAAATTTTTTTTGTCCTAAGGCAGTTTTATATTGTAGTAGGAATTATCTATTCCATGAAGATTTAGTAAACTTCCAAAAACCATGTGAACTTATTGCTTTTTCTTTTTCTTTCCTTTTTTTTTAAGAGTTAAAACATTATCTGTCATTTTAATTTTGTTTGTGGTTTTTGGTCTGTTCTTGTTTTTATTTTATGAACTTTTTAGTACATTTTTCTAATATTTTATCTATTCTGCCCAGAGTTTAAAATTAAAATTTTATGGTGGAAAATAATCTTTTTCAAATATGAAGTTATTTTCCCTTTTCCATTTCTACTGTGGTTTATTTGAACTTTTTCTTTTCTTAATCAGACTTATAAAACTTTCCCAGTTTTCTTGATCATTTTAAAGCACCTGGATTTCAAATGTCCTGGTATTTTATTGTGTTTCCTAATTCATTTTTTCTTTTGTCTTTAATGATTTATTGTACTTTCTTCTTTGTATTTATTTGTTTCCCCCCCTCATTTTCTAAGTTAAAAACTTTACTTCTTTTCAGTGTCTTATGTTTTCTAGTAAATAAGTCTTGTGCTGTGAATCTTTTCTGACCCTGCTCAGACTGTTTCCCAGTCTTCCTTCTGTAAGCTCTAACGATTATTTATGTGTAAAGGACATGAAAATTCCCCCCCCTTATTCCCAAACACATTTATATGTAAGGTTTTGTAGCTAAATAGGTAAATTTGGAGATACCACTTTTTGTAACTATGTTTTAACTTTAATCCTTTTCTTTCATTTAAAAAGGTAACATGAATTCTCTTTTTTTGAATTTGTGAATATATTCTTTTGTCCTAATATTTGGTAATTTTTATGAACATTGCACATGTGTTTGATAAGAATGTACATTGTACTCTCCCTTTCTTAACTGTCTTATCCTATATCAACTTGTTTTTATCCTACATGTGTATTAAAACTATTGTATTAAGTGCATAAAGGTTTTATTTGCATTGCAAGTGCTGTTTGAGCTATCTTTTTATGTGAAGGGCCAGATAACAAATATTTTAGGTTTTGTGAGCCAGCTGTTATCCATCATAACTACTTACCTCTGCTGTTGTTCTTGAAAGCAGCCTTAGACAACAGGTAGAGTGCAGCTGTGTTCTGGGAAAACTGTGTAAGAACATGTGGCAGGCCAGGATTGGCCCACTGCTCTCTGTTTACCAACTCCTGGTTTAGTGTTAGGATTATGAGATTCTGAAGTTTAGATATTATCTATATATAATATCACTTGTGTCCATCGTTTTGGTAGTAAGTTGTTGAAAATTTTCACAACTTCACCCATTGTTTTTGGTATTTCTTGTGTTTTCCCTCTTGAATCAGTTGGAAAGCCCTTATTTTTCTAAAATATTATACTTAGTATTAATGCATATATTCTCAACAAGGACAACATTATGAAAATTGGTATGGGTTCCAGAGGAGGCAAAAACAGATGAACAAACAAAAAAACCTTAGAAATTACAGTGCCTATGGCCCTCCAAAGCCGAGTCCTACCCAACAAAATGATATTCCTTAGCATTTAATTTCAAGGACGGGTTATTGATTAGGAAAGTCCCCTTAGGGGCACAGTAATGAGAAAACCATAAAGTATTCAGATTTAGTACTGTTTCCTGAATGTAATGTCCTTTTTTTTTTTTTTTTAAGATTTTATTTATTTATTTGACACAGAGAGAGAGATTACAAGTAGGCAGAGAGGCAGGCAGAGAGACAGGGAGAGGAGGAAGCAGGCTCCCTGCTGAGCAGAGAGCCCGATGCAGGCCTCGATCCCAGGACCCTGAGATCATGACCTGAGCCGAAGGCAGAGGCTTTAACCCACTGAGCCACCCAGGCGCCCTGTAATGTCCTTTAAAATTTTTGTAGTATCTGTTTCTGAGGTCATACATTTTGCTTACTCCTACTGTTGCATATTGTGTTTTCTCTAATTGTTCTAAATCAGACAAGCTAAAAGCATGTATTCCTTGTCCTCTTCAAAGACACTCAGCTCTCTTAGCTCTTTTCCAGATTCATCTATTTTTATCTTTTATCTTTCTCTATTTTGTTTATTGCTGTTTGCTTTCTGATATCTTTAAATGATTAATTTATTAACTACTTCCCATCTCCTCAATTTTATGCTCTTTTCTTCTGATTATTAATCTGGTTTTATTTTTTCTTTTCCTATCTTCTCTCTCTTTTCTGGAGTGTAACATTCTTACTATCATTATTACAAGTAACATACTGCTATCATATCTTACTATCATTACTATCATTATTATTATTATCTTACTATCATTACATCATTACTATAATTCTTACTAACATTACTTACATATCATAATGATATTACTCTCATAATTACTGTCACTACTATCATTTAGATCAAAAATCTAAAGATTTTGCAGTTGCTTCTGTAGCTGCTTTGACAAATGATTTCATTTTTGATGAGAATTAAAAATTTTTTCCTCTTATTTGGCTATTTTTGTCATGAATTTCAGTTTTTATTACATTATCTCTAGGGAATCTGATCCCTATAATTTGTTCTTTTGAATTGAGGATGAGTTTATGGCATAATATGTAATCATGTTTTGTAAGTGTTATATGATTGTGAGATGATTTTTAAAGCCCATCACAGTGGTCATGAGTTAGGATACTTTCAGCTATAGGTAGTAGAAAAACAACTGAAAATGTCTTAAGCAGAAAGGAAATTTATTATGTACAAAACAAGAAGACTTGTAGTAGATTAATTCTAGGGATTGTTAACTGGGGGCCTCAGCAACATCATCAAAAACCTGCATTTCACCCATGTTTTCCATTCTCGCCCTCTTAGCCTGCCAGCTTGGGCATGGGCTCCTACACAGGCTGTCTTCAAGGTTTCAGGATGGCTGCACAGAAAATGACTAGAGGCTAACAAGAGTAAATGTTCCCATTTAAGGAACATGTGTATGTAAGTCCTTCTCAGGAACTTCCTGTTGGCCCAACAAACCCTTTCAGGCACTGGGATTGTGTCACAGGCCCATTACTAAACCAGTCATTGTGAAGGAGACTGCTGTGGGTAGCAAGTGCAGTAACTATTTGCTGCCTTAGTGTAAATTGGGGTTGGCAGGTTTGACAGTAGCCTTTCCTGAAGAACACAGACCTTGGGCAGAGTGATCAAAATCAAGATTCTGAGAGTAAGTTAAAGCCTGGGTGCAGCAGAGGGTGCAGGGATGGTAGTTGGGCGGGAAGCCAGTATTATTGTCCACACAGTGGAATACTATATCAGTTAGGACCTCAAATAATATACACACTTAATTTGGAATATTTATTTCTTCAGGTGTAACTTAACAAGCATCATTTTGGCTGTAAATGAGTTTGTCATGGAAAGTTTGGGATGATTTTTGTCTTTAATAAATAGTTGCTGGCCCACTGAAAATTGATTATAAAATTCTCTATTACTATTAGTATATTAGATATATAGTTTTGCCATTTTCTTTATAATTCAGAATCTTAGGATTTGGGGAAGATATTGTGTGTGTGTGTGTGTGTGTGTGTGTGTGTTTTATTACTCTTCATCCAGCACTGAGTACTGGATTTCCAGAAACTTATTATTAGTAATAAGGAAAGGTGCATATCTTGAGATAGATTGAGGTGCAACTCAAGTAGGATTAGCTACCTAGTTTGTTTTTATTAAAAAATTTTTCTCCTGCCTATTTGTAATCCAGGGAAAGTTTCTAATGTGAAAAGTAAAATAGATTTATTTTGAGGCAACGTATAAAAAATAATAGGTCTAACAGCACTCTGTGAATACAGATGAGGTGGTCTTATTAAAATTTGGTCACAAAGTATATATGGTAATGCAGCAGGATTCATGCCAACTAATTACTAGTGCAAGTTTGTTGTAAAATCCTGAATTAATGGGAATTTTAGTGTCACTAAATGAGTCCTGTCATGAAGAAATGATATTGCCAGTGACATAAAATAGTCAATGGCCAATACATTTGGATAGCTAATTCTCAGGGTGAACTTTTTTTACCTGACTTGTGCTTACTGGTGGTTTGTTTATTTTCTTTTTTGTTGAGAGAATACACAAAAATGATATATTGTCACTTGCCTTCACGCCAAAATTATTTCTCTTGATATTTAAACATAGGTACCAATTAAATGAAAAGAAGTCTGTCTTAAGTAAAATTATTACTACTCGTATAGTATATCTTGTAACTCTTTAATCTTGTGACTGCTAGGTTTCTTACATTGCATCCAGGTAATTTAATATGAATGCTAGATTATTAAATTCTTTTCATAGAAAATAGGCATATTTTAAGTTAATAGTCCTTATCACTGATACCAATTAGCAGAAGAGAAATGAATTCCTAGGATTTATATTTCTTAGCAGCTCTTTCAGGTTTGTTTTATTACTCTTGGGGAAAGGGTATGAAATTTGGCCTAGGGATCACATCTGGCATAGAACAAATTTATTCATTAATTCAACAAATATTGATTGAGTGCCTGTGATTGCCAGCCATTCATGTGTTCTATACATCATTTTAAAGATTGCTGTTCCTTTTCTTTTGATACTTCCTTAAAGATCTTATGTTAAACATTTACCATATGGAATGCCATGGCTCCCACCACCTCCAAGTAACTCTCTATCAGGAATGGAATTCAGTGTGAACACATGAAACAGAACAACATGCCAAGACACCCGCTGCTTGAAATGGCTCATGAGGGCGCCTGGGTGGCTCAGTGGGTTAAAGCCTCTGCTTTCGGCTCAGGTCATGATCTCAGGGTCCTGGGATCGAGGCCCGCATCAGGCTCCCTGCTCAGCGGGGAGCCTGCTTCCCCCCCTCTCTCTGCCTGCCTCTCTGCCTCCTGTGATCTCTCTCCCTCTGTGAAATAAATAAATAAAATCTTTAAAAAAAAATTAAAAAAAAGAAATGGCTCATGAAAGGAAAACACTGCCTGAGCCCACACCCCTGATTCAGGAGGCCTGTCAGCCCCGCAACCCCCTTTCTTACAGGATGTTGCAGGGAGTCCCAGTCCCCCGTGTGGGCAGGGAGCTTCCTTTAGGTCTTGATGAAGTGTATTCCCTCTCATCTCTTAAGGCATTTCTAGAAGGCTAGGAGAATAGTAGGTTCTCCCTGTCCAGCATTCCCACAGGCAGATTTGATTCCCTTTGGCATTTATTCCTGTGCAGCATTCATCCCAGGTCCCAAAATTGCAGTGGTGAAATAGCCACCATCAACAGATAGATCACCTTCCCCACACCTTTGCTCTAACTCTCATGTAACCCCACTTTATAGATGGCAGGAGAAAAAGAACAACGGTCTTGTTTGGATTGGCTGGTGGAAGTCTGTGCATTTGATGGGGGTATGAAGCCTCAGGTGAGCGGGATGTCCATGCCTCCCCTGGTTGTTAAGGGGTTCGCTCTGGCTGCCATTCAGATGTCTTCCATGTTGACAGCATAGAGTGAGACCACAGCTAGAAGGGTCAGCCTATCTTCCTAGCCTGTGTCTCCATAGGGAGGACTGGAAATAGATCCCTGTTTGGTGACTGTGAAGACTAGAATTTCTGAGGAGTTGTCTGAAGCTTAGAGTGGCAGGTCCCTCTGGGTACTGGAATCAACTGGGGGGATATTGAAGGCTACCAATACTCAGACTGCTTTCCCCAGCCAGTTACATCAGAGCCTGTGGAGGTAGAACCAGGTGTCAGTATTTTGTAAGGTTCCCAATTTCAGTATGCAACCCAGGATGAGAACCCCTGGTTGAGAGCTTTGAACAATGCAGTCGTTGCTGTTTTATGGTAGATGTCATAGAAATATGTTGTTGAATTGCCTATAAAATGAATTAAAGATTAAAGCACTTCTTTTCCTCCATTCATAAACCCTTGTGATAGCAGTCTTAACTTTTATAGAATTACCTAATTTTGCCTGATGAGATTTACTTAGGGTTATATGTTTTTTTCTTTTTCTATCTCTCCTGAAGTCTTTTTGCAGCTACTAATTAAGGCAGTACATACATTCTTAGCAGAGGTAGAACTTTAGATATTGTCTCTTTGCTCCACTGAATGTAACATGAGTGTTATGGCTTTTTAAATGAATCAGAGCAATAATTCCAACATTGTTTGCAAGCCAGATGCTTTTTCTCATATGCCAACAATTATGTAATCAAAGTATAAAGTAGCCATTTAAAGATTCCTCGCTCTTGAACAGAATTTAAGAATTAGAAATAGTAATTAGCATAGATAAAAGTATCTTATTGACTACCATTTAGTTGATTCAGTGAATACAGGTGCTCTTACGAAACCGGCATTTAAAATCCTCTGTCCGTATGGAACACGTTACCTTTTGTTCAGTTTACATTGACTTCCTGTTGCTTTCTGGATACAATGCAAGGTGTTCATTTCATTTGCAAAGCCAGATGTGATTTGGGCACTTGGCAGGATATAACATAAATTTCCTCAAATGCATGCTTTTTAGGGACTGAAAACATGAGAAAAACAATATATTTTTATCCTGAGCATTTCCAAAAGTCTTTCCTATTCATCTCAAACTTTCTCCTCTGCTGAAATTGTTTATTGTGTGTGGGGGCAGATTTGTGAGTTAAAGAGTAATGTCTCTAATTAAAAATCTGGTGACTGACAGATGTGTCTGTGAAATTGGGATGACTTTATCAAAGGCATGTGTGGACTGTTCTTCATCAGTGCTCCTCCTCCTCCTCAACGCAGTGGACTTGATCTGGGATCGCGCAGTTCATGTTTAACAAGTGCCCTGTTGCTTTCTGGTTGACTGATGTTTTATTTGTTACATAACATCTTGACATCCCATTAAGACTGTAATTATAAAACAAAGTCCCAACTCATTGACAATAATGGCAAACAGAAATATGCAGTGTTTAGCTTGCTCTTCTTGATTGAACACAGAACTTAATTTGGTCTTTAGTTGACTAATGATTAAAATTTTTATATTTAAAGATCTGAGAAAATACTGGGAATTTGATATTCAAAGAATATGTAGTTTATGCATGTGCTATGTTTTAAGGTATTTTCATGTGTCCACTTTTCATCTATTTATCCATCCTTGCCATTACTTGAGAACTAAAACTCTGTTTTTAATCTTCAAGACCAGACCTCAGTCCATTGAGTTATTTCATTAATCAGATTTTAGTGATGCTTATGGATTCTGTACTCAAAAAAGAATTGGAAGTATTACTTTTTGTGTAGTATGCTGTTCTCACTACAAAGTATTGTTTTCTTGATTTCTAATTTATACATATTTACAAGGAAGTACCCACACTGATAAAATACTCATAATTAAGCAAGACATTTGATTTTCTTGGCCTGTTCCTTTACTTAGCTAACTAAAGAAAAGGAGAATTATGGAAGGAATTTTACAGGTCCTGTCTTCATGAGGAGGGCTTTACAATGCTAAGGCTTTTCAGTTTCAATTTCTCTCTTGCAAGGTTAAAAGAATCATTCTTGTGTTAGCTCACCAATACTACGTTTGATCATCCTTTCTCACTTATGACATACCCTCTGTGACTTACGGAACATTGGATTTGCTATAGTAGATCAGTCTGAATTTGTCTCTACATGGAATGACCGACTGAACTGACACTGAAGTTCCATTACAAATCCTTCATCCAGCCTTCCAGTTTGAATTGGAAATATCAATTCAAGCAGCTCACAAGTCATCAAATGTTTCAACGGGTTGTTATAGCCAGAGCAGGCAAAAGAAAAAGTTCTGGTATAGACTGTTCATTGTAAGAGTCCAGTTTTGTATTATATTTAGGTGAGTTTTGAAAAATTAGATTTTTTTTTTAGTAAACTGTCATCCAGTTTATTTAGAAGTCAAATATGTTGCAAGAACCTAAGAGAAGGCAAACAAACACCTCCTCCTCCCCCTAACATTTAAATAGCTATTTAAAGTCCATTTTTTATTACATAGGGAAGACTTATGCTTTTTAACCTTGGATCAGTATTTTTTACTTTATATGTAATTTTAATGAGTTTTGTTATATGTTATTCTATTACAGTCAAGATTAAAGATAGGAATTTGGAGAGGGGTGATGACTAGTGCTAGATGGAGCTGTGAGAAATGAAAGGGGCATCATACCTGGAAGAGAAGAAGAGATTATATGAGTTTGGGGACATTTAAGGTGGTGGTAAAGAGCTCTCAATCAGTAATAACTCTGAGGGCAACATAACATTGTTATTGTAAGAAAACTCATGTTAGAAATTACAAATCTTTGAAAATATTATGTTTTATATAATCTGTCAAAGAAATCTTGGACTATATTGGGAAAATCACCAAAGTTATTAAAACGTTAACCCAATTTTTAAAATAAGAGCAAACATTTGTAAAGTATACCTGTTGGAATCACCTCATTCTCTGATTATGCTGCATAATTGAGAGATTACTATATGTACTTTATTGGTAAACATTTATTGTGTTCAAGAAGTGATATGGGACTTCTCCACTTCTTGGTCCTCTGGTTTCATGTCTGTCTGTCTGCAACCTGACTCTGAGTTCTAGACCATTGTATTTTATGGGCTAATGTTTAGCACTGTCCTTCTCTCCTCTAGGACCTGAAACCTACTGTAACTCAAACATATTTATGGAAAAAGAGAGAATAATATTCGTAAATTTGGGGAAACATCCCAAGGGCCAGTGGGACAGGAATACTTCGCATCTTAAGAGGAAAACTTGGAGAATAATCCAGGAGTGTCTTTTGGGAATAGTTTATTCCCTATTGGACTGTGTAAATTTTATTCTTCTCTGTTAAGTTTAGGAATGAACCTAGTCTCAATGGTGAGGCAGCCTCACTAACTGTGGTGCTGAGTGTCTGAGAACCACACTGCTTGTTAGAAGCTGGAGTGATGCCCACAGATCTCATCTTCTACCTACTCATAAACGATATCTTTCAATGAAGAATTTACTCTGCTGTCTGTATTTGAGAACGCTTCGAATGGGAAAAAGGTGCGTCCCCAGATTTTAAATTTCTAATAAAGGCATTTAAAAACCTTCTGTCTTTCTGAAGTCCTCCTCCTACTCCAGGGCATTCCCTGTCTTGGCTAAGGAGGCATGTCGCCTCCGTCTCTCAAGCTTGAAGCTTTAGCACAATCTCTGTGCTTTGCTTAGGTATCCACACCCTGCTGATGACACCATATTATGATTCGAAACTGTTCTCTCAGTGAGACTTCCCTCCTGTTTGAGGTTGACTTAGCTCAAGCCCACAGCTGGAGCATGTAACAGTTCTAGCTGCCTTCTCTGTGTTTGGGCTCTCCAGAAGATAGACAAGATTATTCTCTTTAAAAACAGTGGCGATGATGTCATGCTTCCCACAAGATCTCCATTGACTTTGGCTGCATCACTGGTTAGCTTGGCTTCCTCTGCTGTCCTCCACATGCCCCACTTTATGTCCCGTCACAGCTCTGTGCCTTCACACATGCTGTTCTCAGAGCTTGGAGACTCTGAAAATGCGGAAGCCTTAGAGATGATATGCCAGCTCTCTCCCGAGTTCACATCTTATTCTGTCACAGATCTGTTTACCTACATTTCTCAAAATTTCAATTCATAAATTCCAAAGAAAATTTATATATAATTAGAACATATTTATCATATGGTCTGTTACTGTAAAATAAAATAGGGTTTTAATCATAAAATAACATTGATGAATTTTTTTCAAGCAAGAGAGATGATGTAACATAGTGGTTAAGAGCTTGGATGCTGGGAAGTACAATGCTTGGTTTTGAACTCCTGCTTTCCATTGAGTCAATAGCTGCATGACATACCTCTCTGCCAGCCATACCCCTTATCCCTGAATTGGCTGTAACATGGGACCTGTCTCATAGGGTTGCTGCAGGAGCGAAGAAGTTAGCATGTCTGCACCTCTGAGGATAGTGTCCAGTGATCATGTGCTGTCTGTGTTAGCTGTTGTTACTGTCGTCGCCATCATCAATTCTGGCCCCTAAGTTGTGTAGGTATACAACTACATATCATGTTATGTACGATATATATTATAAAGTCTCTGTAGCCTTGTCAGGGTATCAAGCTCTGTCTTAACATTGTATCATCAGCATTATGGAAGGAGGTTATCTGTACCTACTTGATCTTCTTTTGCTTCCTATTGGTAAAATATAGGGACAATCATGTTTTACATTTGCAAATGAGTTGTTTGGAACATTTGTATGGTGAAGGTGAAAATTTAAAACTAAGGATTCAGGCCAAGTGTAATGTATTGGCTTATGCTTAATAAATTTCAGAATAATGAATTTTCACATGTTGAATTTCCCTGTTTTATGAAGAATGTCTAGATTCTGAATATTTTGCTTCTCAATCCAGTTTCATTTGTTACATTGTGAAAGTGTAAAGAATGGGCCATTGGTTAATTCATTTAGTGTAGTGAAGGTATACAAACTCAAGCTAAATTTGGCTAATTTCTTCTATAGGCTAGAAGATAAAAATCCTTTTACCTCCCACAGTTAGGTTAGTAATGCATGACCAGACTCCTCTTTAGAGGTCACCTGATTTAATTGTGGCTGTGAACCAGCCAAACAATCTGAGTCCCCACATTCCTATTTCTACCCCTGTGCATTATCAACACAGGGTGATTAAATATTTATTGTTGGTCATGTCATTTTTCCATATGAAAAATGTTTACAACAAATACAAGACTTAAAATCCTTCTAGATAGGAATGTTTATTAATGGACAACACCAGGCTTATTCCAGAGTCTTGATTTGAATCTATAGCTTAGCTAGAAAGAGAGACCCCCCCCATAAAAAGGCTCCAGCAAGGATGTTAACTCTACATGAATATGATGGCTACTCTTGTCTTTTTTAGATTATTTTGCCCCAAACGTAGGATTCCATGGTGCTGAAAATGTGAACTGAAAGATACACAAGGGGCCTGGTGCTTCCATGGAAATAAATACAATATTAGTGAGGAATGTCAAGCTACTTGCTCTTTTTTATGTTTTATTTTTTATTTTTTGATAGATGATGATTATCACTCTCGTAGCTCTCTGCTGCAGACATCATTGCACCTTTATTGGGAACATGCTGTGGTTTTCCAGTCACTGCTGTTCCAGAGTGAGTCTCTGAAGCAGTAGGAGTGAGATGGTTTTGCAAATGACAATCTTATACCACATATGATCTTGTCTGAACCTGCACCACACACATCCTCACGGAAATAACATTTAATTACGGCACTATCCTTCC
This sequence comes from Ailurus styani, assembly GCA_002007465.1. Taxonomy (NCBI): domain Eukaryota; kingdom Metazoa; phylum Chordata; class Mammalia; order Carnivora; family Ailuridae; genus Ailurus; species Ailurus styani. The sequence continues at coordinate 4,751,622 of LNAC01000028.1, read as the reverse complement.
TGATACCAGACATAGTATGGCGCCTGTTAAGATTATATTGTTTGTAGTAAGATGGAATAAAAAGTGGTTTAAAGATGAAGGAATACAATCACATACCTTGATAAACCCCTTAGATGCCATTTCAGCTGTGGAGCGCTTTGCTTTTGTTTCCTCTCTTTACTCCCACAATAAAAACGCAAACAATAATTTGACAGACAAACACTGTCAAACTCTGTAACCCCATCTAATCCCCTCACTGCACATCTTAATCCCTGATGGACTTCTCTCAGATATATGGGCTGTGAGGTTAGGGAGTTTCTGGATGTGACACTTTTCCTGGAGTCTCCCAGTGACAGATGCAGTGACCTTATCACGCAGACAGCTCTATCCCGTTTGACAGTCCGGCCATCTGGCGTATATCGATCATAATTGATTTAAAGAAACCAGCCCTCAAAAGTTGGTCATTTAAAACCCTAAGGCTAAGTTGGCCTACATTTAATTTGAAGTTTTAAACCTTTATTCTTGAAACTTGTTTTGAATTGATCTGTAAAATTAATCCTAGTTTCTGGTCTGTGTGAGGTTTTTTTGGGGGAAAAAAACACCTCATGGCTTGCCTTGCAAATATCAGCTTTTATGAGGAATATTTTATACTCTAACGACCATATATGAATGTGTACTCATAGTTTGAACTTAGGTCTGTTGTTAGAATTTGCAGGAGTTGAAAACTTGGGTGTAATGACTATTCGTCCTGGGCTCCTTATTTTCCAGCTTGCTGGATTTGAGTGCGTTACTCCCTCTCTCAGAGTCTCTAGACTCTGTACTGGCACGATGGTAGTAGGTGTTTCATCGCATAGTTGGGAGAATTAAGTAGAATACATCAAGTGCTTAACATGCCGCCCAGCACATTGTGTGGAGAAATAAAGACTGATTTTACTACTGGCTACTGCACCGGCTGTGCTGATAGCTATTGCTCGTTTCCCTCTTGAACTTTCCTCTCATGGCTCCCTTAACACCTCCTCTCACCTTGTTCTCCAGTTTCACTGACACGGAGGCTCTCTTACCTGCTTCTTCACTTGTCCACCTGTTCAGTGTTGGAATCTCTTGGAATTTGATGAGTGGGCTTTATCTTACTTGACAGTATGTTCTCTGAGGATAATCTCATGCACAGCCAGGATTTCCGCACTCACTTGTATGATGATGGCTTCTGTATGGTTATCTCCAACCCAGATCTCTCTTTCGCGCTTTTGAAAGGCACTTCTCCTCCTGCTACATGGGAGATTAAGGGACCCAGTGCCATATAGGTCCGTAAAGATCAGTTGGGAAATGAATACCATTGATTCAGAGCCAGTTTTTATTGGTTAATTGATAAGAATATGTGGAAATCCAACATTTAATTAAAATGCAGGTGTATTATGCTTTCTGTTTTTTAAAACCTGGTGTTGGCATGTCACACTGTAATATAAATACATTTTGGTCAAGGGTTCCCTTTCTGCAACTCCTGGTTATGACAGTGCCTCTAGAATTATTTGTTTTGGGAAATCTAGTTTTCTGAATTGCTGAGATTGTACCCAGCTCAGCACTAAATGGTTTCTTTATGATGGACATCTTTCCAGATTTATTTTATGCTGTGATTTAACTTGATGATTAACAGTGATGTATACAGTACTGACTTGCATGGTGAATTATTAGGCTACCTGCAATTTTTTTACATTTTATGTTTTATTTTTTGATAGATGATGCTTATGACTCTTGTAGCTCTCTGCTGTGGACATCATTGCACCTTTATTATGAGAGTACTGTGGCTTTCCAGTCATTTTAATAGGGCACTAACTTATTTTGTTAAAATGGAGTTTATTAACCAATCATTCCTTAATGCTTTCGCCATTTTTTTTCCTTTTTTTGTTTTCTTTTTTTTTTAAATTGTGAGGTGTGTACCACATGAGGAAGAGTGTATAAAATGTGTGTTATGGTTTAAAGAACAATATTAAAGGAACAACTAAGTACCCAGCTTCCAGACTGAGAAAACATTATTATTTTCTTAGAAGCCCTCCATGTACTCCTCCTCTGTTGTTTCCTTCTCCCTCAGCCTCAGAGCTAAGTCCATAATGTTTCCTTGCTCTTCCTTACAGGTCAACCACACATTGTTATTTTGCATAAAATAATTTGTTGTTTTGAAAAATTGAGTGACTTATATATAAATCTACCTGTGTAAGAGAAAGGCAGTGTTGCCACTGTAGGCTCCCTAAAATTAGAGAGACTGAACTGAACCTCTGGGTCATGGCTGGGCTTCATTATCCCTGGGAGTTTACAAAGCCCCTTCTGGGGATGGTGGACAAGGTCATGAATGAATCCTGGGAAGCTTAGGGCTTACTGTAGTCAGAACAGGGCTGTTAGATGCCAGGCAGAAATATGGAAGGGGGGATGAACGCTTCTCTGTTGTCTGTTTCTGCATTCCCCATACCAACCCCCAGCTTTCCAGAGCAGACCACAGTAGCCATTGCAGGGTAAAAGGAATGTACTCAGGGGATAAAGGCATCAAAGTAGGATTGGGAGTTGGTGTGGCGGGAGAGTAGAAGCACTATCAGCTTGTGGTTAGGACTAGTAAAGTCCATATAAGAGTCTGGGTCAGGCTCACCTGAGCATTTTGTGCTCAGGTAGAGAAGATGGTTAAAAGCAGTGTTGTTGGTGGGGGAGGGGTTTGTGGTAGCAGTCCTCGTGTCTTATCTATTGAGTCACATTGCGGAAGTTTGGATCACTTCCCTCTTTAATTATATGGTGCTGATCCTAGGATCATTCTTCACTGTGTTCTGAGGATGCTATTTGCTTCTTTCTTCTGCTAGATCTCATGCTTCCTGTATCCCACATTTCCCTCTTACTATTTTTTTGGTTTTGGTGGAGCACCACTTCCAGTATCTTTTGAGTGAAGGTTGCATGGGAGATGCATTTTTTGAGATCTTACATATTTAAAAATTATTCTACCCTAATTTTTAGAATGATAGGTTGGAGAATTCTTGGTTGAAAATCACTTTTGTCCATAATTTGAGGGTACCATGCTATTGTCTTGCTTCCAGTATTGCTAAGAAGTTAAAAAGCAATTCTGCTTCCTAATTCTTTGATGTGATCTTGTAGTTTTTCTTTGCTATTTGTGAGAAGTTCTCTTTCCCCCAGTGTTTTGAAGTTTCGCAATAATATGCCTAGGTGGAGATCAATTTTCTTCCATTGTGCTGGGTGCTCAGTAGTTCCTTTTTAACCCAGAATCTGATTTCTTTCAGTTTTGAGTTTTCCAGAATAATTTCCTTATGATACTGTGCCCTTCATTTTTTTTTTTCCTGTCCTTTCTGGGATTCCTTTCATCTTTCATTTGGAGGTTGTACCTCCTGGACTGACTTCCTTTTTCTTTTCTTTTTTTTCTTTTCTTTTCTTTTCTTCTGCATTTCTTTGACTTCGCTCTACTTTCTGGGAGACTTCTTTAACTTCATCCTTCAACTCTGTTTTTTTCCCTTATCATTTGTTAATTTTTAAGAGTTCTTTTTTTTGTTATTTTCCTTTTTATTGCACCCTGTTCTTATTTTAATAGATGCAATATTTTTGCCGTATCTCTGAAAATTACAATGAAGTTTTTTTTTTTTGAAGTTTCCTTCTCTCTTTATAGTCTTTGTTTTCCCTGCCCTGCTTTTGTTTGCCTTATGATTGTTCAGATTTCTAACTTCTCTGTTGAAGTCTTTCTGTAGATGACCATTAATCCTACTGATGTGCTTGCAGTATAAGCTAGCAGGCTAAGCTAAAATGTTGACTGAAAGTGCTGAACCTGCGGGTGGGAAGTGTTAATTTTGAATGTCATCGAGGGGTGATCTGCTTAAGCTCTTTTTTGGGTCACCTTTCATGGTTAGTATCTTTGGAGAACTCCTCCTGGATTGATAAGATTCCCTAGAGAAGATTTTTTTAATTCCTTACTTGACTTTTAGTTGTTGCTTTTCTTCCTTTTCCTCTTCTGTCACTTGTTGTCCAATTTGCTATGGGCTATAGAATTGGGGAAAAATCTTGATTAGGATTGTTTGAAATTAGAACAATTAGATTCTGAGTGACAGCTTAAAAGACTGGCCTGTGCATAAAATGCTTTAAATGTGTGGAATTTTTGGCATCTGTTTCGGTGACCCAGAAACATGTTTTTATTTATTTTGTTTTCTTGGGTGTATTCTGGAAACCTGATGTATTCATGTAACAGAATTATAAATAAATGCAGTATTAATGCAGATTGTTCTGGAACAATTTGTGTTTTGGTTTTTTGTTTTTTGTGTTTTTTTTTTCATAGCCATTTCAGCTGATCCAGTACATGTACTTATCTACTTGATTATAAAATGATTTATTCATTAATTTGTTCTCTAATCTTACCAGTTACTGAAGTAAACAGTACTGGTCCATAATGATCATAATCTTCCTTTTATTTTTTTTGAAGTAGAGCAGTCATTTTAACTTTTTTACCATTATTGTAGGAAATCCACAAGCTCTCAAAAGCAATGGGAGACTGAGAAATAATTCTTACTTTTGATGTTCTCCAAGGTTCATATCATGAGTTCCTGTTGATTTACAGACATTTGGAAATTTAAAGTATTCTGCAGCCATTTTAGCTTCTTCTTATTCTTGCTTGTTGTTTTGACTTCCCATACCAGAGATATTTCTTGATAACTGTTTTTTATTACAGTTGAAATTCTAGTGATAGACAAACCTTTAACAAAAATTCCATTTATACAGAAGCTCACTGTCATTTGGTTACTCTGATTAAACATATGAATGTTATAATTAGGGTTTATTTAGTTATTGCCATTAAAACAAACCTATGAGATGAAAATTCAGTGTACACAAGTATCATCAATTGAGGATTGCTTCTTCAGAGAGTTTAAACAGTCATTGTTTTAATTAAAAATTTTTTTTAATTTTATTTTTATTATTTGCCCAAGGGGTACAGGTCTGTGAATCATCAGGCTTACATCTTTCACAGCATTCACCAAAGCACAAACCCTCCCCAATGTCCATAACCCATCCACCCTATCCCTACCCTCCCACCCCCCAGTAACCCTCAGTTTGTTTTATGAGATTAGAAGTCTCTTATGGTTTGTCTCCTTCCCCATCCCATCTTGTTTCATTATTTTTCCCTCCCTACCCCCCACAACCCCCCACCCTGCCCCTCAAGTTCCTCATATCAGAGAGATCATATGATAATTGTCTTTCTCTGATTGACTTATTTCGCTCAGCATAATACCCTCCAGTTCTAATAGCACTTCTAACACACTTAAAGTATGATCACATATATAAAATGTGTACACTTTTATAACTACACATTTTTTATACGCAAACCATTCTATTTCTTGACAAATGAAAGGGACTTTTGTTAGAATCAGCTCCAGCTTCTGATTTTCTGAATGACCTTCAGGACATTGTTTACTTGTTCTGTAGAACACACTTTTCCTTGCTATAAAACTAAGATAAAGATGTTAATCCTGATCCTACAAAATCATTGCAGTATTGTAGGGATCAGTGAACTCATGTTTGTAAAATATTTTGTTCTTCATAAAATTGGAATTACCTAAATAGATGATATTATCATTAGTATTATGTATTATGTTCAGCACAGTGGACAAGATAATAATGCCATTGTATCATCTAATGTTTTAGATGTCTTTTAATTAAAATTATATGGAGATACTGTCATGCTTTCTGCAATCTCGTCCTTCCCTGAAAATAGCAAGTGAATAGTAACATGAAATATGTAAATCGTACATATTTACAAGGTTCTTAAGAATTTGTCAGCTCCAGGGAAGAAGAGGGAGTAAAAAAATATTCATTAAGACTCAGGAATTCCAGCAATCATATTTGGAAAAATTGAATTATCTGGTAAATTAGATATATAAATTGGATTATTTATGGTATTAATAATATTTCATAATATTCATTTTCAGCCAGTGATGATTGAGTCTTGTCAAACATAGTATACAGCAGACAACAATCTACAAATGAAATTTAGGAAATCAACTGCATTTACAACAGCATCGAAAAGCAAAATTGGGGGTACCTGGGTAGCTCAGTTGTTTAAATGGCTGCCTTCAGCTCAGGTCATGATTTCCAGGTCCTGGGATTATTGCCGCATATCAGGCTTCCTACTCAGCAGGGAGTCTGCTTCTCTCTCTCTCTGCCCCTCCCCACTGCTCATCCTCTCTCTCTCCCAAATAAAAAATTAAAATCTTAAAAAAAAAAAAAGTGAAATACTAAGAATGAAAATGGAGTGCAAGACTGGTACACTGAAAATTACAAAACATTGTTAAAAGTAATCAAGATCTAAATAAGTAAAAGACAAGAAATGTTTATAGATTGGAAGATGTAACATTATTAAAATGGCATTATTCCCCAGATTGCTCTTAAAGCAATTCATATAAAAGTCCCTGCTGAATCTTTGTGTTGTTGCTGCAGCATTCAACCAGCTGATCCTAAAATCACATAGAAATACAAGAGACTCAGAATCACCAAACAATATTGAAAAAGAAAATCAAATCTGGAGGATTCATATTTCTCACTTCCAAACACTCCAGAGCTACAGTCATCAAGACAGTATGGTACTGGCATAAAGGAAGGTCTGGATCAAGGGAATAGAATTCAAAGTCTAGAAATAAACCCTTACAGTTATTCTCACTTGATTTTGAACCAAAGTGCCAGGACAATTAAATTGAGAAAAGAATACTGTTTGTAGCCAATTGTGCTGGGACAACTGGATATGCATGTGAAGGGAAAGTCTGGGCCCCTACCTCACACCTGCACAAAAATTAACTCAAAGTCTTTTTTATAGCTGAACCTATAAAATTCTATGAAGGAAACATAGGAGTCAATTTTGAGACCACGGGTTAGATAATAGTTTTTAAGTATTACGCTAAAAGATTGGAAGTTTATTCATTCAGTGAATATTCGCTGAGTACCTTTTATGTGACTTGCATAGTAGTTTAAATAAATAAAATATGTGAAGTTTCAAGTGGTGGTGCAAAGCTCTAGATTTTGGGGGCTCTTTTTTTTTAACATGATAAGTCTCTTTGGCTATTAGAGTAATTTTCCTTAAAATACACAGATTGTATATACTTGAAAATAAGTAGAAATTTTCCTTTTTTCTGAACTTCCTATGGATTGTTTTTAAGTATAACCTGTTATGTCTCTTTTGCCTTACTAACTAAACCTTTTTGATTTTTACTGGTTGCTCTAGGGTTTAACATACACATATTTATTGTCTGTCTTTAAATAATTATCTGTCTTTCACATGAAAGATAATACACTGAAGTAGTATACTTTCATTTCCCCCTTCTTGCCCTTTGTGCTGTTAGCATCTCTCATCTTCATTTTATGTTACAAGCGTTACAGCAGTTTGTGTTTTTGCTTTAACTCTCAATTGTCTTTTAAAGAAATTAAAAGTGAAGAAATTGTTTATGTTCATCCTTGTTTACCACTTAAGATGCTTTATATTCCTTTCTGTAGGTACAGGTTTGCATCTTGTGACATTGTCCTTTTGCCTGAAGACCCTTTTTAAGTTTTTCTGGCAGTTCTTTCCAAAACAAATTCCTGAAGCATTTCTTTGGCTGAAAATCAGTTTTGGTCCTATTTTTAAATGACATTTTCAGTGGTTATAGATTTTCAAGGTAATGTTTTTTTTTCCTGAAGTATAAGGAAGTATTTCCATTGTCTTCTAACTTATATTGTTTCTGATGAAAAGTCAGTAATAACCCTTACCTATTTCCTGTGTAAAATTTATCTTGTTTTTCCCTTCTGGCTGCTTGTAAGCATTTCTATTTGTCACTTGTCTTTAAGGAATTTCATTATGATGTGACTTGTGTTCTCTTGGTTTTTTTTTTTTTTAAGATTTTATTTATTTATTTATTTGAAAGAGAGAGAGAATGAGAGAGAGAGAGCATGAGAAGGGGGAGGGTCAGAGGGAGAAGCAGACTCCCTGCTGAGTAGGTAACCCAATTTGGGACTCGATCCTGGGACTCCAGGATCATGACCTGAGTTGAAGGCAGTCTCTTAACCAACTGAGCCACCCAGGTGCCCTGTTGTCTTGGTTTTTATTCTGTTTGGGGTTTATCAGCCTTTGAGATCTATGGGCTTATATTTTCAAATAATTTGCTAAAATTTTAATGTTATATTTTCAAATAATTATTCTTCCAGAGTGCAAGTGACAGGTTTGGTGTATTTGATTTCTCTGTTTACCCAGATTATTTCTTTCAGCCTTGTTTCTCTCCATGCTTTAGTCTGTACACTTTCTATTGCCCTGTCTTCAAACTCACTGATCTTTTCTTTTCCTGTGTTTTAAGCACATCCAGTTACTTTTTTACTTCATTTCACTTTTCAGTTCTAGATGTCCCCCCCATATTTTCATCTATATTCATTATTTTTCTGTTTTTCTTTAAATCCTCAGATATATTTATATGTTCATTTGAAGTCCTTATCAATTCCTTCATCTGTCATTGCTGCATATGTTTATATTGTCTGATTTTTCTCCTGATTAAGAGTTGTATTTTCTTTTATAAAGTAGGTTTCTTTATTCTGGCAGCAAGTTATATTACATGTCTATAACCTTTATCTTGTCATTGTCTTTTGTGTCCTGTTGAGTGGGCAAACTTTACTTGTTGTTTACTTGGATGAGTCCTTACTGTGGAATTTGTTTAGCTTAATTATTTTATTTTATCTTTTAAGTAGGCTTCATGCCCAGCATGGAGCCCAATACGGAGTTTGAACTCATGACCCTGAGATCAAGACCTGAGCTGAGATCAAGAGTTGGATGCTTAACTGACTGAGCCACCCAGGCATACTTCTTTACCTTAATTCTAATGCATAGTCTTTGGGTCTCTGGTGAGTGCCCCAAGTGTTGAAGGAGGTTCCTGTGGGGCTCGGGTATCTTCTAGCTGGGTGTACTCCAGGCCCCCTTCTTGATTTTTGTCTTGTTTCTTGGAATTTCACCCTATACATGTACGGCTTTGTATTCAAAGAGTCGAGGGGACTCATTTGTAGATTTCTGGACTTCTCTATAGAATTCCTCCTTTTTAGTATTCTGCCTCACCAACTCTTCTCCTCACTGTATTCTCAGCAGAGCTGATCTGTCTCCAAGTCACTTCCCCTAGACTGCACCCTTCTCTTACCATGAGACTGTCCACTTGATGTCACAAGGCAGGCTCACATAGGACATTGGCCCTGTGTAGGATTTCTATAAGAAAGGGGAAAAGACACAGAGAGCCCCAGAATACACATAAAAAATGAGCATGTAGAGGCTAAATTTTAGAGAATAGAATGAGTTAGATCAATGGTTCTCAACTGAGGCTACATGTGAGGATCAGGACCTCTGGTGTGTGGGGCCCACAGTTTTCAAAGCTCCCCATGTGACTTTGAGGTACAGCTGTGGATGAGAAGAACTGCTGCTGTAAAGCTGACCAGGGGCTCAGTTACAATCTTGTTCCTCTAGGTTCTCTAAGAGACAACCAGAAGTAGATCTCTCAATGTTTTCCCAGTGCTTGGACATAGGGATTTTTTTTTTCTTTCTGAAGCTTAATTCACCCTTACAATCCACTGTGTGCTGCTAGTTACCATTGCAAGGGAAGAGCACGGCACAGGTGATGAGAAAGCCAATGTCTCTCAAGCAGTAAGATTTCATAGGGAAGCTTGGCTGAATACTCAAATTGTAATTGATATGCACAGAAAATTCTGTTGCCAGAATAAGTGTCACTTACAATGTCTTGGCGCTCAGATGGTAGTGTTTGATCGTTTATGTCATATGACAATATTTCAGTTGGCTGCTGATACTCAAATTTTTCTTTTATTTTCTTTTAAGATTATTTATTTTAGAGGGAGTATGTGTNCAGATGGTAGTGTTTGATCGTTTATGTCATATGACAATATTTCAGTTGGCTGCTGATACTCAGATTTTTCTTTTTTTTTTCTTTTAAGATTATTTATTTTAGAGGGAGTATGTGTGAGTGGGAAGAGGGGCAGAGAGAGAGATGGAGAAAGAGAATCCCAAGCCAACTCCATGCTGAGTGTAGAGCCAAGCACGGGGGTGGATCCCATGACCCCAAGATCATAACCCTTGCTGAAATCAAGAGTCAGATGCTTAACTGACTGAGCCACCCAGGTACCCCTCAGATTTTGGCTTTTAAGAAAGAAAGCATGGCAGACAGAGGATTACATGAAGAATTGAAGGATGATGAGAGGCTAGCTTTGGGGGAAGGAATGTCTTTATTTTTCTTTTCCAACATTCTTTTCAGGTATCTTGGTGCATGTTTTTCTCCTGAGGATAGTTTCCTGATATGTGATAAAAATCAGCTTTAGCAATGCACACATTAAGCGTCATTGGTGTTAAAAGGGAGACGTGTTATATTTTATATTTATTTTTAGGCGCATTTCCCATGCATGGTAAGCACGTGCACTATGGTAAATGTACCACTTTTTTTTTAAAGATTTTATTTATTTATTTGATAGAGATTACAAGTAGGCAGAGAGGCAGGCAGAGAGAGAGAGGAGGAAGCAGGCTCCCTCCTGGTTTGGGGCTCAATCCCAGGACCCTGAGATCATGACCTGAGCCGAAGGCAGAGGCTTTAACCCACTGAGCCACCCAGGTGCCCCTGTACCACTTTTTTCACTCGTTTAGTATGTATTTATTTAGCATGTACTATGTGCCAGTTAAATTCTAGATGCTTGGGAGACATCAGTGAACCAAATGGATAAAAACTCCTTCCCTTTTTGAGCTTTTACTTAGTGGCAACATTCAGAGGGGACAAAGACATAAATAAAGACATAAATAAATTATGCATAAGGGAAGGAAACACTGTGAGGAAAGAAAAGAGCAGGGGATAAGTGATGGGGTGAGTGGCCTGCAGTTTTCAGGGTAGTGGTTGAGAAGTGCATCATGAGGATGGTGACATTTGAGCAAAGAGTTGAGAGGAGTGAGGGGGTCAGCAGTGCAGTTTCTCAGGAAAGTGGGTTCTGGTGAGTGCAAACCAGAGGAATGTTCAGCAGGTTCCCAGGGGTAGCCGGCACTCCCCGGGCTGCAGACAACTGTGATCCATAGAAGAAAAGTCAGTTGGAGAGCTAACAGGGCCTTGGCCATCAGTGCCTGTGTAAGGATTTTGGTTTTTACTTTGCATCGAATAGGAAGCCATCAGAACAAGAAGTAACAGGACCAACGGGAAAGGGCAGTGGTGGCTGCTTTGTTGAGGAGATCCATGCTGAGGCTGGAAGTGGGGCCCAGGGCCCGGGCTAGAGCCCNAGATCCATGCTGAGGCTGGAAGTGGGGCCTAGGGCCCGGGCTAGAGCCGTAATCCAGGCAGAAGAGGGGGTGGGGCCAGGGTGACAGGCACATCTCTGAGGGTAGAGCCCACTGACTTCTGTGATGGACTCCTGATCTGAGAAAGAGGAGTAGAGAGTGACTCCAGGCCATGCTCATTTCTGCTGAAATTCACCATAGGCCACATCTATTAATTTAATACGGTGATTGCAAATTTTATTTCTTCTGCTTTTTGGGCATTTATAACATAATTTACTGTATTCTGAAAATCATACTATATTTAGATTATTCTTCTCATTTGCAGAGTGATAATATCTTTATTTATATGTTCAAGATTTCACATTTGATTTCAGGAATAAAGATTTTAAATAAAACTGACGTTCAAAAGTAATTTCAGTTCCACCAAGTTAAATTATTTAAAATTCAATAAGTAGATTATTTGGGTCATTTTACCTCACTTAGTGCTTTACATTAAAATTTTCCTGTTTAATGAATACTTAACTAATAAGTAAAATTTGCTAATCAAATTGTCAGACTGTTAAATGGCTTGTTGAAATGTTTATTTAGCAGTTACTCCTGACTTTTTAACATTGTGGAATGCCCTCTAATCCAGTTTTTTCGTCGTAATTGTGATACATGGCAGTAGTTAAAATTATTTTAAAAAATTCTTTATTATAAAAATGAGCTCACTACAGACAGTAAAATATAAAAAATTTAACAAAGCAAAAAATAGAAATAGAGAATCAGCCATAATTTTACCTTTCCAAGACAACTACTTTTAATGGCATTATTTCCTTTCAATCTTTATTTCTGTGCTTATTTGTATGAATAGTTGACATTTGGGTTAAATGTAATTTTGTGATCTCCCCTCACCACCCACCCCCACTTAAGATCACAGTAAGAGCTTTTCTTCCTATTTTGTTAGGAATGTATCATCTCATCCTAAGAGCTGAGTGATATAATGAGATTTAATGTTCGTTCACCTATTACAAATTTTGGTTATCTTTACCTCTAAAATATTATATATAGCATTGCATTAAAATAATGGTGCATAAAAATCTTTCTGGTATTTTGGGTTATTTTCTTAGAGTACATTCCCAGAAGTTAAGTGACTAGTTTGGAGAGTAGAAACGTTTTGATGGTCTTTATACGTATTATGGTGTTACTTTCCAATAATTATACTAATAAAAATAATAGTAGTTAACATGACTGAGCTCTAAGTTGTGCCAGGTCCTACTCTTAGTGCTTCTGATGTTTCCTCTCGCTAAATCTTCCCAACAACCCTGCATGATGGGGCATGTGCTTTATTCCTGCTTTAGTGCTAGAAAAATTAAGCCCAGAAAGATGATAAAGGCAGAGCCAGGATTCACGTGGTCTGTCTCCTTTTGCATCTGCTTAGCTGTGCTGCTTTGCAGGGCATGAAAATACCTTATTAGTTCAATCCTAGGTAGCTACTATTATAAAGTTCCCATTTAAAAATCTCATTAATTTTGGGGCACCTGGGTGGGTTAAAGCCTCTGCCTTCGGCTCAGGTCATGATCTCAGGGTCCTGGGATCGAGCCCCGCATCGTGCTCCCTGCTCAGGAGGGAGCCTGCTTCCTCCTCTCTCTCTGCCTGCCTCTCTACCTACTTGTGATCTCTCTCTCTGTGTCAAATAAATAAATAAAATCTTTAAAAAAAAATCTCATTAATTTTACTAAGACATGGTTTCTTGTTTGGGTTTACTTGTCTTTGAATATTAATGAAAAGTTATTTAAATACATATTAGTCCTTTGTATTTCTTATTTTGTGCATTGTCTTTTCATGTTCTGAAATTGTTATTAACTTGCTGTGAACTCTTTATACATTAAGGAAATTAGCTATATTGTGTCAAATTTGTTACAGATATTTTGTCCATGTTTGTGGTTTGCTTTTTATTGTAATATTTTGATTTGCAAATTTTGAGTTTGGTAGAAAATATGGTCAAAGTGGATTAATTTGTGTTATGATTTCTTCTGGTGCTTTGAAATGTAGAAACATCATCCAGAAAGTTGATATTTATATCTGCGTTTTCCCTAATCATGAGATTTTGTTTGGAATTGTGTTAAACTTATAAATCAATTTGGGAATAACTGACATTTAAAAAATAGTCTTCCCATACACAGCAAATCTCTTTATTCAAATCTTTGTCACTTTTAGTGTCTCTTAATGAAGACTTAAGAGTCATGTGGCTAAAAGATAGAGTTATGGCAAACAATATAAAGAAATTATTAGTATTTTAGAAATGAAAAGGAAGGAGCAGAACAAGAGAGGTTATCTGTTTCAGAGCAAATGTCTACAGATTCACTGATGGAGATTGTATGTTTTTACTCTAATTTCCAAGAATGATTTTTTTCTGCAAGAGATTTATGATAGACATTTCTGCATCTCATAAATTGAATATGGTACATAATTTACTGTTCTGTCTTGGGTTTGTTTTTATGTGTTAATTTGTATATTCTGTTAATGAAAGAAGGGAAAATATGTAGTTAAAACTTATAAATATATTTGTTGGGAATTTGCATGTCCTTCAGATTAGCTTTAGTTTCCCTTCACTAAGAAATGCACATGGCTTAAACAAGGGAGAGGTTTATTTCTCTCTTGGATTTTTAAAAAAAATTTATTTATTTATTTATTTGACAGAATGAGACAGCAAGAGAGGCAATACAAGCAGGGGGAGTAGGAGAGGGAGAAGCAGGCTTCCTCCCAGGCAGGGAACCTGATGTGGGGCTTGATCCCAGGACCCTGGGATCAGGACCTGAGCCGAAGGCAGGCAGACGCTTAACTGACTGAGCCACCCAGATGCCCCTTCTCTCTTCAGTTTTGAGAGGCGGGTGGTCCAGGACTGATGTGGTGAGTCCATCATCACTAGGACTCAGACTCCATGTGACTCACTGCTTTACCTTCCACAGTGTGCCTCTTTGTGGTCCTAGGTGGGTGCTGTTCAACTGTCTTGCATCTCTGCATGAAGGAAGGAGGGGAGCCGAGGAACACAGAACAAATAATATAAGCTCAGCTTTCTTTAAAGTTTTCTGAAAGTTCCTTCGCAGTACTTAACACTGCATCTTGTTGGCCAGAACTCTAGGCCCGTGGGACGATGTACAATGTCTTGTGCTCAGCTGAAAATCAGGAGTTGTATGCCTNTCGCAGTACTTAACACTGCATCTTGTTGGCCAGAACTCTAGGCCCGTGGGACGATGTACAATATCTTGTGCTCAGCTGAAAATCAGGAGTTGTATGACTAAAGAGAAATGGGAGAATGGATGGAGAATGGATACTGAGCTAGTTAATTAGTCATCTCTGCTCCACCTCATTTTTATTTATTTAGGTTTATGTCTGTCTCTGTCACTGTTTCTCTAGCATTTATTTTATGTATAATTAAAGGAAAGGCAACATTTCTGATATTAATTAGAAAAATAATTCCTTATGCTCTTTCACCCCTGAATGCAAAGTTTTTATGATGAGACATTATTGGGCTTCGAAAGTACCTTTGACACTATTTAACCTTGACATCACCTAATGTATTCTGTGGGCAGAGGGTTTGGGTGAGAAAAGGGAGAGGCTGGACTTGTCTGGGAGGAGATCAGACGTAAGGTGCAGTGACTTCTCATTCTGCTCTGTTGTGAAAGTGAGCATGTCTTGGACTGAGAGTTGACTCCTACCCTTTTGGGACCATCCTGAGAAATAGTCCCATACGAGGAAGACTTTTGAATTTTAGGAAAAGAACATTCTGTACTGTGTCTAAATTGAATTTAGAAAAAGAGGTGTCTCTGACTGGCAAGATTCTGGAGGGCAAATATTATATCCTTATGAATTGCTTGGCACAGATCCATGTACATAAGGCCCTTAATAAATGTTTCTAAGGGCAGCAATATGACAATGGCAGGACTGAAACTGTTTAACTCATAGTTTCCACTCTACTTGTAACTTCATAAGTGATTACATTTAAAAATACATATTGTGTAGTTAAATGCTAGGTAATTTATGCTAAAAGTTTTGCTTTCGATAAGATTGTGTCTTCTATAACCTAGAAAGTATTCTTAAAATGCTCAGACCAGGGGTGCCTGGGTGGCTCAGTGGGTTAAGCCTCTGCCTTCGGCTCAGGTTATGATCCCAGGGTCCTGGGATCAAGCCCTGCATCGGGTTCTCTGCTCAGCAGGGAGCCTGCTTCCTCCTCTCTCTCTCCCTGCCTCTCTGCTTACTTGTGATCTCTCTCTCTCTCTGTGTCAAATAAGTAAATAAAATCTTTAAAACAAAATGCTCAGAATTTTCATGACTTCCAAGACTTAGAACTGAAACATCAGGTGACTTTCTTGTTTCCATATTTGAGTGTCATGTCAGATTGTGTAAGGGTTAGCCAAAGAAAAACACTGATGGAAATTTTGCTTTGTACATTTTGCACTGATTTTATAAATCGCTTGATTTTCCAAATTAAAAGTTATAGTTGACCCTAAAACAACAGGCTTGAACTGTGTGGGTCCACTTATATGTGAATTTTTTTCCGATAGAGCACAGTATTATAAATGTATTTTCTCTTCTTCTTTATGATTTTCTTAAAAACACCTTTTTCTCTAGCTTACTTTATTGTGAGAATGCAGTATGTAATACATATACAAAATATGTGTTAACTAACTGTTTATGTTATTGGTAAGGCTTCTGGTCAGTGGTAGACTATCAGTAGTTAAGTTTGGGGGAGTCAAAAGTATACATGGATTTTTGACGATGTGGGGGTTGACAGTCCTAACCCCTGCATTGTTCAAAGATCGACTGTACTTAATGTATCAGTATTATGGTCTCAAAGATGTAAATCTCCATATTTTGATCAATTTTTGAAAATTGAAACAAAACTAATGAAAAATAGTCTTCACTGTGTATGAGATTTAACTGAAATTTTTCATTTTTGATCTTTGAAAGTGTTCATGTAGTATAATTAGAAGGGCTTTCTGCACATGTAATTATTTCATTATTAATTGTTATACTTAACATTCATCAGATGAGAACTAAAGTATTAAGTCTTTAATGCAAAAACTTGAAAAAAATATAAGAAAACTTTAGAACTCCTTTGTTCTTTTAACTCAAAGATATTTTCTTGTTTTGGTCCACTTTTAAAATAGGCACACACATTTATTTATATACTTATATAATGTATATTATATAATGTTATACAGATTGTACATATGTATTTTTATATATTATGTAATATATAATATATAATACTATATATACTATACATTATGTATTATACATATGTACTATGTTTAAACATACGTGCATCTCTATATAGTCTATTGCAGGTGCACACACACACACATAACCTGTGACTGGAAGCTACTTATGCCACACTGTCCTGCTCGATTTTATATTCTTTTAATACAAAATTTTTCTATTTTGAATTTATTT
Source organism: Ailurus styani (assembly GCA_002007465.1). Classification (NCBI taxonomy): domain Eukaryota; kingdom Metazoa; phylum Chordata; class Mammalia; order Carnivora; family Ailuridae; genus Ailurus; species Ailurus styani. The sequence goes on along the minus strand of LNAC01000028.1, from coordinate 4,734,917 downwards.
TCCATAAGTTAATAATTGAATAAAATAAGCAATTTTAAGTATTTTACCCTTTAAGAAATAGTTGTCAAACCTTTTATGAAAATACTGTGATTTCTAAATGCTGTATTTTTAGAGCTTCCATGACCTCTTAAGGAATTCATTTTCTAGTGTACTACTAACAATACTTTCGCAAAGTGTTCTAAAAATATATTAATTAGGGTGTAATAGCCTTTCGAATGAGTTATTATGGGTTTGTATAAATGATAATTTGAAAAAGTTCATGAAGTGTAGTATGAAGAACTATGGTTATTGTCTGACAATTAACAATTTGAAATATATCCAGTTTTATACATTTTTACTTTAAAAGAAATTGATACAAAATCAAAGAAAAGTACTTTCTTAGGAATTCATTAACTGTAATAGACTTCATTACCCGTAATTTGGGGACATGAGAAAGCACTCACTGAAAGAGCTGTGAAGTGCCATGTTGGGTCACATCAGCCTGCTGGTAGCTCTCTGAGGTTGACAACCAGGGGTTTTTGGGCTGGGGAAGGAGTATGCTTGCCATTGCTTATGTTCTCTCAGAGGATTAGGATTACAGGGGAGCATCCCTGATTTTCCTCTGTGACCTGTATTGTATATATCACTTTTAAGTGAATGAAAAGTCTTAGTAAGCCTACTTAAATTTCGAGTCGGAACCATTTCTGGCCCTAACTCACTCTGAAGCCTCTGAACACATGGCAGCAGTTGCTGTGGATGTCAGGTCAGGGAACCAGGGGTCCGAGTCTGTCATCTGAGTGCCCCACACTAAAGTCACATTCAACATTGCACAAAACTATTGACTCTTGGAGTTGTAGAGCCCCGATTTTTTTTTAAATTTTATTTATTTATTTGACATAGAGGAGAGATCACAAGTAGTCAGAGAGGCAGAGAGAGAGAGAAGCAGGCTCCCCGCTGAGCAGAGAGCCGGATGTGGGCTTCGATCCCAGGACCCTGAGATCATGACCCTAGCTGAAGGCAGAGGCTTTAACCCACTGAGCCACCCAGGTGCCCGAGCACCGATGTTTTTAACCTATCATTTTGTGGGCCTCATATCCTCTTCATTATTTTAGCTTATTTTTGTTTGATATACTGCATCTCCTCTTCAGTTGAACCTGTGCAGATTCTCTACAGTATCAGAGATGGAAATGCATCGTGTTCCTTAGAGGAGGAAGTCAAGTAATGGTCTGTGTTTCAAATCCTCTTCCTGATGAGACTCATCACTTCTGCATGCTTTCTACAAGAACTCATTGAGCCTGTTTCATTAGGAAATGGCCCACGACCACTTAGGGAGCCACGGATATGTCACCTTTCATGACTCACAGCTCGGGCCGTCATCCCTGGAGTAGGTTGAGTTATTATCTTGAGTGTGTAACCTGTAAGTTGTCGGTGTTGACACCCACCACTCTTCTGATAAGGCTCTCAGCTTTTTTATGTTACATGGTCTGTTACCTTTGAATTTTACCACCACCAAATGCTTTCTTTTTCTTAGCACATCTGGAGAATTCCTTGTGCATTTCTTCTCCTAGGTCATCATTAAATAAGACCATTTTTCTGGCACCTGACACTATAGCTGAAATTGCTCTTTCCAGAAAACAAACTCCCTGTTATTATGCTACCTTGAGCCAGGAACTAAATGTTTTTTCTTAGTCCGAAGGTAATTCATTTTGTATTTTGTTTGTTGGTTCATTTTTTATGCCCCTTTTTTGGTGGAAAAGCCTACCAGGCTGTTTAAAGAACCAAATTAAGTTATAGTTTTAGACCGTTTTTTGTCAAAACATCATTTATCTTTCAAAGTGTTTTAGTAAGATATTGTGATATTTGTGTTGATATTTATAGTATTGTTTTTGCCTAAAAGATAGGCTCAGTTCATATGGTATACCCAGTATTGATATGAGGCAGGAAAATACTTTTTTTTTTTCTCCTGTTTTCAGAGAATAAAACTGTTGACTCTCCAAAACATACAGGAAGAAGGAAGGATTAGGTAGGAAAGTAGGTGATAAGAAATGTGAGCGCCTGTGGAAAGAGTTTAAAAATTTGCTCATGTTCTGAAGAGGGAAAGGTTTCTTCCGGTCTTTTAGCAGGTCTGAACCCAGAGGCCAAGAAATAGGGCAAAGTAAGTGGAATAGTTAAGGTGCTAAGTTAAGTGGAAAATACATTTCTTCTGGGTGAATAACTTATTTTGTGCTTTCCTTTCTGGAAAAAAATCAGTAGTACATATTAGAAATTCTTAAAAGTGTGAGTCTTTTATGCAGTAATTTTTACACATCTTGGAATTTATTGTAGGAAATAATACCGATCATAGACAACATCTCTCTGTTGCGTGCCATGTTTTAGACACTGATGTGTTTTACATATTTTAACTTACTAACTCACCATAACCCTGTGGGGGTAATACTGTGTTTTTTGGGGGGGGGAGGAGCGTAAGTAACTTCTGTAGTATCACAAAGCTAGTGATGGTGAAGCCAGAATTTTATTTTGGCTCTGTTATATCCAGAGATGTGTATAAAAAACAAGTAAAATGGGGCGCCTGGGTGACTCAGTGGGTTAAGCCTCTGCCTTCAGCTCAGGTCATGATCTCAGGGTCCTGGGATCGAGCCCCACATCAGGCTCTCTGCTCAGCGAAGGGTCTGCTTCCCCCCCTCTCTCTGCCTGCTTATCTCCCTATTTGTGATCTCTTTCTCTGTCAAATAAAATAAATTTAAAAATCTTAAAAAAAACCAAGTAAAATATTTAAAAAATTATTTCCACAAATAGAAGTTACTGTTAAGAGGAGAATCACATAATTTTGTGAGAACATTAAAAGGTATCTTATAGAAGATAACTTCCGTAATGCTAAACCTGAAAAAAGTGTAATACCCTTTTAATAAAAGGGGTATTAATGTACATATATTGGAATACAAACATTGTATGAATCAGAAATACAATTCAAACATTGTATGAATCAGAAAAATATCTAACAGAACAATAATGGTATTGATTACCCAGGATGTTGGGATTATTGGTGATTTTATTTGTGTGTGTTTCTGTTTCCCAAACATTTTTCCATTTAGCATGTGATTCTGAGTTTTTTAAAGTTTTACTTATGTTTTTGTCATTGTGCTAGTTAGGTAAGTAAAGATAGTAGGTATCAAGTTATCACAATCTTTTCTGGAGCCCTCCTTGTGGGTATTATATTATATCCTACCTGTCTTTTAGCACAGTGATCTTGTATATGACATGGCGTCAGGATTTTGACCAACCAATTCATGGTTTCCTTCTGTGTTCCTCTAGAACATCTGGATAAATGCTCTCTGGTTCCATTGATTTGTCTTTGTATAGTTTGTAAAGAGTTAAGAAAATCCTGTGCTGTTTAGGTAGCCATTAGATGGTTATTGCACTAGTACAATTTTTTTTAAGAGATTTCCTTTTTTTTTTTTTTTTAAGATTTCATTTATTTGAGAGAGAGAGCAAGCGGGAGTGCCCATGAGTAGGGGGAGGGGCAGAGGGAGAGGGAGAAACAGACTCCTGGCTGAGCGGGGAGCCCCACGAGCCATCCCAGGACCCTGAGATCATGACCGGAGCCAAAGGCAGATGCTTAACTGACTGAGCCACCCAGGTGCCCCTGCATTAGTATCGTATTAATATCACATAGCTGTGCATACAATCTTTCTGTATGTTATTTAACTTTGCCATGTATTGTACTTTATTTCAAAAGCAGCTGAAGCAAATAGCCTCGCATATACTATAATTCTGATATATTTGATCCCCTTAGGATCAAATTCAGTTTTGCTCTGAGAATTGCTCCAAGGTTTCCTTAATAAAAACTGAAATATTAAGGATGCTCTTTACTGTTACCCCTGTTCAAGTGGGCATGTTGATTATTTATCTAACCAATTTACCAGCATTTAAAGAACTATTTATGTTTGGATAGCATGTCTGAAATTGCCTTTTGGCCTGTGTACTTTCTTATTTAACCTTGTGCTGCCCTAGTTTTTAGATTAGTTTCTTGTTGCTACCATAATAAATTAGCACAAATACAGAAACTCAAACAATACTTACTTCTTATTTCATAGTTCTGTAGATCAGAAGTCTAGATACGACATGGCTCAACTACTACTTCTGCTTAGAGTCTCACAAGGCCGAAATCAAGGTGCCAGCAGGGCTAAGTCTTTTTTTGGAAGCCCTGAAGATGAATCTGCTTCCAAGTTCATTGACATTGTCTGACTTCAGTTCCTTGAGGTTGTGGGGCTAAAGCCATTTCTTTGCTGGCTTTCAGAGGGGACTGATCTTTGCTCCTAGAGGCTGCCCACATTCCTTCTCATGTTTCCCATGTGGCTCTTTCCAGAAACAGCAGCTTGAGTCCCATTCAAGGGAATCGTCTGCTTCCTTCCGCTGCATCTCTCTGCTTTAAGATTAAATTAGGCTGACCCATATAATCCAGGATAATCTCCTCATTATTCCACAAAATACTTTTTTGCTTATGAAGTAATGTATTCAAAGGTTTCACGGGTTAGGGCACGACTGTCATTTGGGTGCTGCTCTTTTTAACACAGTGAGCCTGTTTGTTCTCTTATAAACCTGTTCCTTCTATATATTAACTATTGTGTTATTCACAGTAATGAGCACCCAGAAATTAAGAGAATCAGTCCTGACACAGGAGTTGGTAAAAATTCATAGAGGATTTGTGTTAAACACTTATGTTGGTATTTTAGGATTTTTAAAGGAAATTAAAATTGGTAGAGATGGAAAATAAGGCTTTATATAGAAGGAAGCACTGGAGTGGGACCTTTCAGGCTGTTTTGGGTTTTGCTATTGTAAGGATTGAGGAGTTAATAGAAGGTGGGAAGAACTTGATCACCTAAACAAATACAATGTAAGACTGGGCATGATGTGTTTGTGTGGCAGCAAAGGGGCTTCATTGACTTAATTAAGAAGTAGCAGAAAGTAATATATACACATTGTAGAAGGGTTGGGCAGTCATGCAACAGAATTTAGGTATCATTTCCAAAATGGGAGACTACTTTGTTGTGGAGTGACAAAGTAAAGTGAGGAAACTAGTGTAAAAGTTAGTGTTATGGCAATATGCTGGGTGGATTGAAGGTGGGGAAGGTGGAGTTAGGACAGATGGTCAGGTGCTGCTGTCATCGGGGCATGGGGTACCCAATCTGGACCATCATCACCAAGCACCTTCTTACTTTGGTCATCTTAAATATCAAAGTCATGAGAATTTTGCAATTTTAAAGCAGAGGAGACTTCACTAATTCCTTCATTGATGGTGCTTTTGGTTTTGTTGTATACAGTAAATCTCTCCCTCTCTCTCTCTCTCTCTCTCTCTCTCTCTCTCTCTCTGTTAAGGCTGGGATGTGAGTAAGAGTGATGAACTTTTCTCCTGTGTCAGACTTGTAATGCTTCACGTACTTTTCCAATAGCCGTCTTCAGAACACATTCAGAATAGAAAGAATTGCTTTTTCTATTTGAATATGAAGAGCTGAAATTCAGAAATCTGAAGTTATTTTATCAAGATCATTCAGCATGTCAGTGTCATAAGAAGAAGCAAAATTCTGAGCTTTAATTCTGATCCAGTGCCCTCTCCCTGAAGCTATTCTTAGAGATAAATTGAGTGAATCTTCAGATGGCATAGCTTAAACTAAGCTGAATAATCTTCCTGCTAAATAAAAATGTGTATATATTTACTAGTTTTTAAGGAGATAACTTATCTGTGAGGGATACAGTAAATACTTTGGAGTTCTTTTGATGCAGAGACGAGCATCTTGCTGCCCCAGTGGTCATTATGGGGTTTGGCTTGCAGGAGCCGTGAGATGCTTATTAAATCAGTGATTGATGACTGGGATCACCTGGGCTGACATTTGAAGGCTGATGCTCTCTGATCCTCTTCTAGACTGCCAGAGGTCTGAGGGCCAGTTGACACCCTGGAGCAACCCCAACCTGGATCGCTGATGTCTGGGGTCCCAGCTTGAAGGCTCACAGCGCCCTTTGTAAAACACAGTCTTGTTTTAAATTAATTTTTTTATTAATTGTTTTTGGGGAGATCGAGAGTCACAAGTTTTCACATCAGAAAGTGTAAATAACCTTTTCTAAGGAGATCTGATTAGTTTGTTAAATTCAGACTAGCATTTTAGACATGACTTCACTAAAGGTTACAGGCACTCTTTGGTTCTAAAATTTCATTTCAAAGTAAGAGGTCCCTAAGGGCTAGTTTGACTTATTTAATTATACCATACAGAACGCGGATAATAGTTTTATAAAAACCCTCTTCAAGGCAAATTTGTAATTTAATACAAAGTGGTAAATTGGTATAACTTTAACATTTGTATCATGAGACAGGTGATGTAGATCAGGATTAAGTAAAGGGAAAAAATTTATGGTATCACATTTGAACTAGAAATGACAATGTTTATATAGTTTTGAGAAAACTTGAAGATGTGAAATCTGAAAAACAGCATATGCAGTTGACCTGAATGACGTAATTTTAACGAGCCAGCAAATACTGTAGAAGCATTTGTGAATCATAAGTGAAACCACGTATTTTCTCCTAGTGAACAGTTTCTGTGTTTCTATATGCAGTGAAGTGTGCTAAGTACTGGATCCTGGAGGATGTCTGCTGTGCTGTCACAGGGCTTCTAACCTAGTGGGGGAGGAGACACAGAGACCTAGGGCAGAGATTTCTGAGGTAGCTTTCTATGGGCCCAGAGTATTCAGCAGTAGGTACTCAGCACACAGGAAGTTACCACTAAGTATTGGATTAGTGAATGCAAGTGGCCCTTTTTCTAATCTTGTCTGTTTGATGAATAGCTGCTAATCTTCTGAGGTTAACTAAAATGTGAAAGAGGCCTGGAGAGAATCTTCTTTGACCTTTCACCCTGTTTATCCCTGACAGTATGTAGATCTCACAGCATTTAAGATACCCCAATGGATGTAATGCACCAGAATGAGGGCAGAACAGGGGCCCGGGGCGCCCATTCTCCCACAGCAGGAGGACAACTTGTTAAGTGTCAGAAATCAGAAGACAGGAGTTAGTTCTGCTCCAGTGACGATAACATGTTTGTTTCCCCACCCATCTCCTCTCTCACCATGTTCTTTGCTTTAGCAGGTACCTAATAAATGTCCGGGAATACTGTGGAGAGAGCATTCTAGTTCAAAGGAAACTTTTTTTTTTTAAAACTGTGCTTGCTGTTATCATAAATTACTGCATTTTTAATATTTTCTTTTGCTTTTTTTTACATCCCCTTGCAAAAGTCCACATCCCTTTCACTAGGTTTGTCTGATGATAGGCTTGTGAGTTTCTGCAGTAAAGCTCATTCACTTGCACAGCTGAGAATTAGACCATTGTCTTGTGTCCCCCTCTTTACGAAACATGTCCTTCTCCCTTTTACCAGGTGAGGGCCTCCAAATTTTCTGTCACTTGTGGTTCACTGATCTATACAAGATGAATTTATTTATTCACTTGTTCATTTAGGTATTTATTGAGCAACTAATAGGAGCCAGGAATTATTTAAGTGTGGGGATAAAGCTGTTTTATAATTCAGACTTGGTGCCTGCCCTTACAGATAGAACAGTCCGATAGAGAAGGCACATGATTGAACCATTAATTAGAGGCTAATGTGATGGAACTGTCATAGGGGACAGATAGAAGACTGAGGGGGTTTAGAAAAAGAGATGAAAAGTTATAATGGAAACCCTTTGATATGAGAAAGCTCTGCGAACATGTAACCTATCAGTGTCAGTTAAAAAAAAAACAAAACCAACAACAACCAAAAAGCCCTTAAAGTTTCCAAATTGCAATCTGTTATGGGTATATGTTGTCAAAAGAGAATTGAATAGACTTTTGACTTAATAAAAAAGAAAGATGAAAAGCAAACGCTAATTTTTTTCTATAAAGGAAGAAATAGAAGAAGGAAATCAGGAAGATGCTTGTATTTTGGCTACTGAAAAGGCGTACCTTTTAGCCTTTCCCTGTTTTCTCTTTATTTTTTTTTTTAAAGTAAGTTCTATTGCTCAGTGCGGGGCTTGAACTCACGACCCTGAGATCAAGGGTTGCATGCTTTATCATCTGAACCAGTCAGGCGCCCCGGTTCTGGTCCATTGCAGACTGATAAATGGTGTTTCAGCACATGATTAGTATGTAGCTCACACCACATGGAACCCAAAATGATATATACTCTGATCAGATTCACTGATGTGTCACAGCAAAGTCAAATTGCCACAAAGTTTCTAAGTGTTATTCTTAATTTCTGTTCTGACAGTGTGCAGACTGGCACCAGTGCTAAGTCACATTTTTGAACAGCAGATCTGCAGTGTACTGGATAATGAATTTTGTCTATATTCTAACAGATAATTTATGTCTCTTTGTTCTAACATTGTCATCACCAAGCAGTCTTACAGTTGTGCATTTGGTTTTCTGCTCCCTTTGGTGGCCAAAATTTTGCTGTGGTTGTGGGTCTAGGTCCTGCTGTCAGCTAACAACTTGATATCTGTACAAATCTGTCTCCTCTGAGTCTGGATTCTCATCTCTGGCCTGTGATTCCATCACAGGGATTAAAATCCTGCAGTGCCTGACCTGAGTCTCTATGGTCAACACATCAGCTTTGTTGACAACTTTGATTGATTCATTCATTCAATAAGTATTGCCTGAGAAGATGACATTTGAACAAAGACATGCAGGAAGGAAGGGAGTGAACTATGTGGAGAAGTGAGGGAAAGACTTTGCAGAAAGAAGGAACAGCAAAAACCATAGTTCTGAGATATGAGGGGTGAGGTCGGGGTACCACATCATGTAGGGCCTTCTAGAGCATTTTAAAGACCTTGGCTAATAATTATTTGGAATAAGCTGGCAAACCATTGTTGTACTTTGAGTAGAGGAAAAATGACAAGATCCTACTTACATTGTAACAGTTGCTCTAATTGTCATGTTGAGAACAGTATGAAAGGACAAGGATGGAAACAGGAAGATCAATAAGGTGATTTAAATGATCTACAAGAAAGATACTGAGATCATTGGGCCAGACGGTAGCAGTAGAAATGGTGGGAAATGTTTGGATCTATTTTAAAGGTTGTGCCATCAGGATCTACTGACAAATTAGATATGGAGTGTGTTTGTGTGTGTGCTCATATACACATGTCCACGTACCAGATGTGCCCATAAAAGAAAACAAAAACAGAGCCACGGATGACCTTAACATTTTTGACCTGAGAAGTTATGTTTCTGCGCACTGAAATGGGGAAACTGAGAGCAGCAGGTTGAAGGGTGACATGTTCGCTGTGAGGCATCCCTTAGGTATCCAGGTAGAGTCGTCAGAGGGGCAGTTGGATGTACAAATCTGAGGTATGCTCTGGAGAGGTCCAGGTTAGGGATGGGAATGGGGGATCATCAGAATAACAAGAGGCTTAAAGCCATGGGAATGGGTGTGGCCACGAAGGGAGTCTGTGAAGATAAACCAGAGAAGAGGTCTTTTGAACTGAACACTGGACTCTTCAATATTTAGAGATTTGGGTGATACAGAGGAAACAAGCAAGGAGACTGGACAGAGCAAGCAGAGTGGCAGGAGGAACACGGAGGATGGTGTCCTGGGAGCCAGAGGAGAGAGGAGGTCAGCTCTGCCAACTGCTGCTGAGTCCAGCGAGGGGACGCTAACACTCGAATATTGGGTTCAGCTTTTTTGGTGACCTTAGAAGGACTGTTTTGATGAAGTGATCTTAGTGGAAACCTAACTGGTGTGGGTTCAAGAGGCAGTGGGAAGAAAGAAATTGGAGATTTCCAATGTGCAGTTTGTTGTAAAGGGGAGTAGAGAAATGCAGTAGTAGCTGGAGGAGGGAGTGACAGGCTTTCAAGAGAGGCTTTGAAAATTTTAATGGGAGAATGTTTATGGGCCGAGGAGGAAAAATCCAGTGGAGAGGGTGAAGTCAACGATAGGGAGAGAGAGAGAGTAGAATTGCTGGAATTATGTTTTTGATCTCGTGTTCAAAGGCAGGTTTTGGCCTTGGATGGGAGCATGGCCCCTTTATAGTAACAGGAGAGAGGGCAGAATATACAGGTGCGGGGGGCAGGCAGGTGGGTAGAGGTGGCAGATGCTTATGCAGGGGCTCTTCTGATTGCATTTATTTTCTCAGAGAAACAGGAGCAAGCTGAAAATGAGGAGGTCTGAGGAAAGGGGTATATAGTTTTCATCTAGAGGCATGGGGTAGGGGACAGAGCAGACAGTGGGATTGCCAGGCTGCACAAGGTCCTGTTTGAGGTTTGTGATTATGAATTTAAAGGGATCCCAGTCAGTATGATTATGTGTCTTTCTCCAAATACAGTCAGCTGCCTGGGAGCAGAAATGGAGTTCACACATAAAAGAGAGCAAATTATTCTTATAAAGTAAGGTAGGCATCTCCCCATGGATTCAAGCCACCAGGAGTGGGTTCTGGGCACATCAGGTCATTTTCTTCTGCCTCTACCCTTCTTTCATCTAGTGAATTTGAATTGGGCAGCTTGCTCATTTGCACTCAAGGAAAAAAACCTCTTCACTCTGTTTAGACCCCATGTCTTCCCTTCTTCTGGGAGGTTGATGGCATCGTGCATCCACTCCCTAAGTACGGTCTGTAATTGTGGCTGGTTGCTGAGAGAGTAGAATTAACTCAGTAGTGTCTCCTGGCACCAACAACCTGAAAAATGCTTTTATGGCTGCTATATGTACAATGTTCTTCTGATTGCAAAGACCTCTATTCTTGAAATGGCCCAGGATTAATCCTTGTCACCTCACTTTTCTCTTAAAGTCACATGTCTGATAAAGGGATGGCTTCTGGAACAGGTACTATCAGCATGAAAACCGTATGTAGAGTTGGTATTCCAGTGGCTTCCCCTACATGCCCTGTCTCAGTTGCTTTGTGGATGACTACTTCTTCCTGGAGTTTCCTAACTCCCTATTCTCTGGCCAATAAAAAACTATCACATTTAACGTAATAATTTTTCCTATGTAATTTTGTTCACTTATATAAAATTCAAATTTTACCAAGGACTTAAAGTGGGGTTGGGATCGAGAGTAATGAGGCAGTAATATATCCCTGCTCTCAAATAATTCACATTTCAGCCTTTAAAGATTTGTTATTTTTACCTTTCAATTTTATATTGTAGGACTTATCAGACTTTTGTTAGGATACCTATTTCAGGTAAACTGGCAATATTTTTCATCTCTTGGAGAAAATTTTTAAAGTCATTTTTGCCCTATGATTTGATATAACTTCCATTTAGTAACAATTGTTTTTAGATTGAGATTTTATCAGCCTCTTTTTTTGTATCTTGTGTTTTCCCCATATTCAGTAATGTGAGTGTATGTATTCTGTATATATTTGGATTTTTTTCATTGTCTGCAGATAGTTATTTGGTGGAATTTTTATTTTTAGTCACTATACTTTCCTCCATCACTTTGGTTGGGAATGCTGGATGAAATGGTTGCTTTCATTTCTCTTTTTCACCGTCATGATTGTTTCCTGTGGTCCCATTTATTTTTGTCAGGTTTTCCTTCATGCCATCAATCTGTCCCATTTGTGTATTGGTTCTGTTTCTTTTTCTTTTTTTGACGGCTGCACAGAGCCATGGATGGTCTTTTATTTGCTTGATTTTCATTCTTGATGCATACTGGAGTATGCATTTTTGAACCCCATATATGTCTTCCAGGTTTAGCTTTATATTATTTTGAAGGTATTTGTCATTTGGGCAGATCTGAAAGTCTTTATTCTTGAGACTTTTCTCTGCTTACCTTTTTTAATGTTCACATGGCAGGTTGTCAGTTAAATTACTATAAAATATCTTCAGTTTTAGTATTCTATAATTATATAAATTCTACTCTTAATAGCACACCTTTGGTCTGGTCTTGATGTTGCTAGTGGTCATTGACTGTTATTTTGCCGTTTATAGTGAGTCTACATCTTCATTTTTTTTTTAAAGGTTTAACTTTTATTTATTTATTTGAGAGAGATCGTGGAGGGAGAGAGAGAAGCAATCTTGCTGCTGAACAGGGAGCCTGATTCGGGGCTCCATCCCAGGACCCTAGGCTCATGACCTGAGCCAAAGGCAGATGCTTAACTGAGCCACCCAGGCACCCCTGAGTGTATGTCTTTAGGCGGTTATATTTCTTTTTCACAGAAATTTGTTATGTATACATTTCTATTGTGTCAGTATAACAAATATTTATTAAATGCGCACAGTGTATTAGGCACATAAGTAATGGGAATACCATGGTGAATACAGTGCCCCTGTAAGAATTACACTCAGCTGTGGGAGACAGACAATAAGAAAGTAAATACAACACATTATAGAACTATAGGTAGTGTGTGAAGACAGGGCTGAAGACATGGGCGTGGTGAGGGAAGGCCTTTGGGAGAGGTGGCATTCAAGCAGAGAGCTGTTTGATGAGTTACAATGAAGGGCATTGTAGGAAGGGAGCAGCAGAGGGGCAGGCCCTGCAGCAGAACTAGCATGGAGTGTCTGCAGGGCAACAGGAAGGTTGGGGGCTGAGTGGTAGTCAGCCAGTGTGCCAGTGGAAGAAGGTGAGGTTGGAGACGCTGCAGGAGTAAAACAAGGGCCTAACGGGTCACAGTAAAGGGTTTGAATTTTAAGTGGAGGATTGGTCTTTAAGGTAGAGAATTTTTAGTAGAGAGCTTGTTTGCTAAAAACCAAAAAACCCAAACACACAAAAACAAGAATACTCCCTTTCATAACCACAAGAGAAACGTCTGAGTCAGCAATGAGTGTTACTATAACACGGTGTGTCCTATCCATAGATCATGTTCACATTTCAGGTTCCATCCCAATAGCACCTCTGTCTGCTTTCTGCTCCAGGGTCCACATGCTGCATCTTGTTGTCCTCTGTCGGTCAGTCTTCTCCCTGTCTTCACATCGGTACTCCAACATGTTCCTCAACCTGAGTCTATCCAGTGTTCCCTCATACCCAGACTCAGGCTGCAATTTTGGCAGAAACAGCACAGAATCGATAGTATTCTTAGCACTCGCATCAAGAGGCACATGGTGTTGACCTTTTCAACCACTGGCAGTGTTAAGTCATGATCACCTGGTCACCAGTTCTACCTTTGTGCCTGATAAGTGTTTGAGAGGAGATACCCCAAGACAGCACCAGTATTCTGTCCCCCATCAAATCTGCCCACCAACATGAGCATCCACTGATGACCCTTGCATCATTCAGCCACTGCTATGGCAGTTGCCAAATGGTGATTTCTTTTTAACTCCATCATTGATTCCACGTTAATTAGCAGGCATTATGCTGTAAGGAAGAACTTTCCTTCTTTCCCATTTACTTAGGTGTGTATTTGTATCTGTTACCACCATTATTTATTTTGATGCTCAAACTACCCAAGATTCAGTTCATGTAAACCCCTTCAAGCAGGGTCCTGTGACTTTTTGACATACCCCCATCCTTCTGAGTACTTCCTTACTTCTTGGAGCAAATACATTTTCCAGGCTCATCTTGTGTTTATGCTGGAATCAACTATTCATTCAAGAAGCCCTGATTCCCTTTTAGTGGAAGATAGAATTTAGAAACCAAGACTTAGGCATTGGTGTACTTGTTATATATAGGAGTCTAGATTTCTAGGAAGTTATGGCTGTAAGTAATTCTAGGATTCATCATTGAAAAGATGGCATTTCAAGTGATACTGAGTTTGCTTTTGTGACATTTATGAACCATGTTCAGCTATTTGTGAATGAGGCAGGGTAGAGCATTGGTGTAATTGATACTGGATTTTCCAGGTGTCTGTGATAGAGGGATAGGGACAAGGGAGTTAGGGGTGCTTGTAAGAGCATGACTGTAGTGATGGGCCATGGAATCTTAACGGGATAGAGGTTGGGGTAGGACATGGACATGAGGAATGGCCAGTCAGGATGTTTTCTGGTGGTCAGTGGACCGGAGGTCTTGATGGAACCCAGTTCTTGTTTGGGGGTGCATCAGCAGGACTGCCTGTGACACAGCTCCCATTGTACAGTGCGGTGGCCTTGATAATGGAGCAGGTGAACCAGGAATATAGCAGGATACTTAAGACAGATTTGGTCAATGTCACGAGAGTTTAATTATGGAAGGAGGTAACCAAGTTGGGTTGGAGGAAAAGTTCTTCAGAAACGATAACAGAAAGAACTGAGAGGATAGCACAATGGATGGATCTTCTGTGTGCCTCTTGCATGATGACAGAAACTGTAAGGGGAAAAAGAGTACCTCAGTGCTATAATTTCCACAAGTGAGGGGAAAGGGTGCCCAGGAGTTAAGTAACTGGTTTTAGCAAGAAGCAGCTAGGGTGGGATGCCTGGGTAGCTCAGTTGGTTAAGTGGCTGGCTCAGGTCATGATCCCGGGGTCCTGGGATTGAGTCCCACATTGGGCTCCTTGCTCAGCGGGGAGCTTGCTTCTCTCTTTGCCTCTGCCTGTCACTCTGCCAGCTTGTGCTCTCTCCCTCTCTCTCTGACAAATAAATAAAATCTTAAAAAAAAAAAGCAGCTAGGGTGGAGTGGTCTGGTAAGCAGAATAGTATGAATATGTTGCCTTACGTGATGGAGGGACTTCACAGATGTGATTACCGTGAGCTTCTTGCTATACGGAATCTATTCTGGGTTGTCTGGGTGGGCCAAATCCCATCGCCAAGGTGCCTCTAAGGAGGAGGCAGGGAGGCTAGAAAGTATAACGTGCTAGTGGCAATGGAGCCAGAGGGACTGAAGAAGCCACTGGCTTTGAAGGTGGAGGAAGGGACCCAGAATCAGGGAATGCAAGAGGCCTCTAGAAGGGCAGGGAAATGGAAACTGCCCTGTCGGCAGCTCTGTCCTAACCCGGCGAAGCCCATTTTGGACTTCTGACCTCCATGATTGTGAGGAAGTAAATTTATGTTATTTTAAACCACTGAGTTTGTGGTGATTTGTTACAGCAGCAATAGGAAAATAATCCAAATGGTTTAAGGCTAATTCTGCAAGTTTGCAGTATGGAATGAGGGGGAAGATGTGGAGCTAGCCATGGCATACGGTCTTCAAGGGAATGGCAGATAGGGCAGACCTACAAAGGGTTTCAGGGCACAACCTGATTTCAGGGACAGAAAGAAGGGATTGGGCTATTTGGAGAACTTGAGCAGGTAGAGCTGTGGCCTATGGTCTGTTCATTAAGGCATAGTGAGTGGCAGGTATGGAGGTTGGAAGAGGTGGAATTTGAATCCACTCACTGCATGGAGAGAGTTCTGTGTGGTTAAGAATCTGCATAATGTTTGATAACCTCAGGTGCTGAAAGTCCTTGATGCGACTGAAGTTTACAATAAAACAAACAAAACACAGTAATTTAAGGCATCGTGGGATTGTTCCTGGGAATGGTGGGTAATCACTCTCCTAGCTGTGTTGTGGTGACTTTGTCATGGCCTAGGCCTGGCAGCTTGCCTTCCTCCTTACAAGGGTTTCCTCTGGTCTAACCTGGGATCTTCCTGTTACACACCTGGAGAGCACCTTAGCAGCGAGAGAGATCTTTGAAGATATTTTTTTTAGAGCCATAGTGAAATAGCCTCAACTCAGCTCTCTCCTGCCCCAACCACTGAGGAACTAAAATACAGGACAAAACTCACCTTTATAACAATTACCTTCATTTATTCTCCTGAATTTAAAAGAAATGTGTGCATTGTACATTATAATATAATATAATTATATGATATAAATATATAAATAAATATAAACATATAAATAAATTATATAAATATATAAATAAAGAAGAAAACAGATTATTCACTCACATCATGAGCATTCCATTTTGGCATACTGCTTTACTGTTTATTTAATGTAGTTTTACATAGTTGAAATCATGCTATACATAACAGTTCTGTGTCCTGCTTTTTTAAACATATGCTGCATAGCCATTTCTCTTTCTTTGAAACATTACTTATAAGCAACCACTTTTTTTTTTAAGATTGTATTTACTGAGAGAGAGAAAGCGTGGAAGGGGGCAGAGGGAGAGGGAGAAGCAGACTCTCTGCTGAGCAGGGAGCCAGATGTGAGACTCTATCGCAGGACCTCGAGATCATGACCTGAGCTGAAGACAGATGCTTAACTGACTGAGCCGCCCAAGTGCCCCATAAGCAACCACTTAATGTAAAAAAGTAGTATTCCACCATATAAATGTCATAATTCAACATTGTGTATTTTCAGATTTCTAGGTTTTTACTATTATATAATGTACACCTTTGTGGATAAAATTCTATGCTTAAGACTATTCCTTGGAATAGAGCTCTAAGAATGTAATAACTAGATAAAAGAGTAAGAACTTGTAAGGATTCCTGAAAAGTATTTTTAAAGTGTATTCCCCAAACCCAGCACCAATTCATATGCGGACTAATGATATATATGTAAGTGTCCATTATGTCAGCTCAAAATGACAATGACTTTATTTACATACATTTTTTAAATGACACAACAAACCATAGGGTCTTAGAAATGACACATTTCCACTTGCCCAAGAGCAGGAGTTAGATATTTCAGTGCAAGAACCGTTTTTGTGGTATCTCTTACAGATGTTCATTACTCTCCTGCTTAAGCACTTCCAGTGAAAGTTCCTGGATTTTATGTTTTTCTCAGCGGCTAATCCTTATTAAAATTTTAAGGCTTTCCAAGCTACTGAAGGAAAAGTGTCTTTTTATCATACTATTCATCTGTGTGATAACCTATAGAGGACATTTACTGAAACTGGTTCTTGGAATGCCTGTTGGCCATGAGAGAAATAAGTAAACCAAGTTGGAAAGGAGAAGGGACTAGAATTTGAAAGATTCACTCATGTTTTATAGAGGAGAAGTACATGGATAGAATCAACAATGGAGGGAAAAGCGTATTCCTGTTGTTTGTGATATTACTGACAGAGTCATACTTTCAAATAGCTATGCATATAAGGATAATCCTCTATTTCAACATTACCTTGAATATGAAGTTATCATATGTGGATGACTGAGAAATAACAATGTAAGCCAGGGTAACTAAATTGATACCTGAAATATCAGCCTTCGTTTAGTTCATGAGGAATAATACTAGGGAGTCTATGAAATTATGAATAGATTTATGTGATAACATATTTTCCTGAAAGAATTGCTTGCCTTTGTTTCTCTGTATATAAAAACATAGACAACTATCTAGAAGGTCAGATCTAAATATTATTAAAATTCATTTCTCCATGAAAAATCCTTATTGTACCATTGATCATCTCTGTTGAATTTTCATTGGTTTAGAAATGATATGGCTGGTGCTTAGAATTATACTGTTAGAATGTTCTACCAAAATAGCTTTGCTTCATGTACCAGTGAATGGATCATTCATTTAAGAGTCTAACAAGATCTGACTAATGTGAACTCTAGTCTGCATACTGGATCTGTTCCCGACTGTCAGGCCAGAGGACTCACCCGAGAACTCAACTGAGAAGTGGGGCTTTCACTTGGTGTTAAAGGTGGATCTTTTGATAAGTCCGTTTTTTCACTTGAATAATTCAGGGGCACATTTTGGATTGATCTTAATCTCTGCCCTATATTCGTGCTTAGTGGAAGTCCTTTATTTACCCTGAGTTTTGCATTGAAATGTTCATGATTTTTTTGACTTCCGCTGCTTATGGGTTGGGAGAAGTGTGGCAGAAATTTGGTCTTTATTTGAATAATGGATATTTGGAAGCCACATTGAGGATAAATTTAACTTTTACTGTATTAAAATTTTTAAAAATTGAGTTTAAACTATCTGTAATTTGAGCAGTTAATTTGTCTTTTGGATTTTTTCATAGAGTCCCAAATTTTCCTAGCTGTACTCTGAGTCTAGCCAGAAGGAATGTAGGTTGGTTAGAACGTACTTAGTATATAAGGAATTAATTTGTGTCACTATCTAAGTACATCCCAGATAGTCAAATGTAAGTGGTCTTAATATATTCATTATCTGGTTTCGTCCATACTATTTTCTTCCCCATTAGTATAGATAATTCACTTAAACCCCTTACTTATTTTTGTTGCTTCCACCTGGGTGCTGACATGTGTAGAAGTGATATATGGGAGAGTTTATTTTTGAAAAAGAAATGATTTTAGTTTACTACTTATGCTTACCTGAACAGTGTAAAGTGTTACACATTAATATTTTAAAAATACAAGGAATTCATAGGAAATACTTCGCAGTTCAGGTAAAATAAGCTGTCCAGAAATTAAGTAGGCTTTTGTTTTAAGCTTGATTCATTTATTTGTACCAAAGTAGCACATTCAGTGACACCCCATTTATCTGGTCATTTTCCAGAATAAGATGGAATTTTCCAGGTAACTGATCATAAATTAGTTTTCCAGGTAACTGAATCTTACACCTTCAAGGATTAAAATCTTTTAAATCTAACCATTTTTTTTTTTTAAAGATTTTATTTATTTGACACAGAGAGAGAGATTACAAGTAGGCAGAGAGGCAGGCAGAGAGAGGAGAGAGGAGGAAGCAGGCTCCCCGCTGAGCAGAGAGCCCGACACGGGCCTCGATCCCAGGACCCTGAGATCATGACCTGAGCCGAAAGCAGAGGCTTTAACCCACTGAGCCACCCAGGCGCCCTAAATCTAACCATTTTTGATGGAAATCTTTATAAAATATATCATACAGTTTCTACCTTCTTACTTTTGTACATTTTCTTAATCAGAGGATACTCAATGTAATTTAATCTTTTTTTCTGATGACTCAGGACCACTATTTTTAACATGAAGAAGTTGAGCGCTATCCCTCCTTTTAAGTTTTTTTCTTCTTGGTTGGATTATTAATAAGCTGCCATTTCTCCTGCTGTTATATCTACCTCTGGTAACTCCTCTTTCACCCTCTCTGATTTTGCTTTTGTGAAACTGAAATCGTTAGGAATTACTCTTTTTTTTTTAAAGATTTTATTTATTTGACAGAGAGAGAGATCAGAAATAGGCAGAGAGACAGGCAGAGAGAGAGTAGGGAGAAGCAGGCTCCCTGCTGAGCAGAGAGCCTGATGCGGGCCTCGATCCCAGGACCCTGAGATCATGACCTGAAGCGAAGGCAGAGGCTTAACCCACTGAGCCACCCGAGTGCCCAGGAATTACTCTTTATGGTAAATCAGAATCCAGAAGGATCATCAGAGTGAGGGTCCAGGGAAGCGAGTGAGGTGTTTGAGTGTTGTTTTTCTCCATTGGCTGTGTCTGTTATTCACGTTTCCCCAGATTGCTTTCTGGGTAAAGCTTTGTTCTGAAAGGTTGGTTGCTGAGAGGTCACTGACTCATGGTATGTTAGGTCTTACCTGGTACATTGACCTTCCCTCCCAGGTGAATAAACTGAGCCTTAAGAGAGCATTCTGGGAATCTCCCCGGTTTATACAAACTAAGTCATGACGTACCTAGGGTTTAAGGCTTGGTCTCTTGTCTGCAAGCCCACTGCTTTTCTACTGTAATGATAATGTTAAATCCAGGTAGTGATTATGAGCATTGCCATCAGTCTTGGTAGGTACAAAAAAAGAAAAAAAAAAGTCCATATTCTTTCTCATTGGGTTTTGTGTTACTCATCCTTTTACCTAGCCTGTAGACCAGAGAATCATCCTGAAGTTCTTCACACTCTCCGTTCTAAGAGTTGCTAAAACCTTGCCTGGTTTACAGCCTCAATACCTCTAGAAACTTCTCTCCTCTCCATCTCTTTTACATGGCCTTGATTTAATCCCTTGTCATCTTGTGCCTTTTTTCCTTCCTTATTCTGCTCCCTCCCTCTGGGGTAATCATTCTTAAAAGCACCATCCCCTTGGCCAATATAAGCACTCAGTAAATGGAGAAAATATGGGGATAAAGAGGGACATGGAAAGATTATAACAAACATGGGCACCTGAGGCAAAAAGAATGCATTCCAGTGGGTAGAAAAATAAAAACACCGAAATACAGATGGAAAATAGTTGAATTATGCATGTATAGGTCTGAAAGAAAATGATTCAAGTGTTACAGCAAGCCCAAATCATGTAATAAAGGTAGAGTAAGACACAGTGAAAACCCTGAATACATATGGTATGTAACAGCCATTGCTCTCTTACCACATACTTGAAAATCAGTGTTGCTGCTGATCAGACTCTGATTAGAATTCCATTTCAGATGAGATGGGGTGCATTCAGGGTGTATGGACCTAGACTAGAATTCCATTTCAAAGTACAGACAGGGCTGAAGGATGTGAAGTCTACTAAGTAAACTGAGAATTTGAATAAGAAGACCCATTGATAAAGACTTAAGGAAACAGAATTAATGTGACTTGAAAAGGAGAGGTTAAGGGATAGCTTACATGTGACTTTAGTATGTAAATTGTATTGTTCTGAGGATGATGTCAAAATAAATTCTGTGTATTCTTCAGACAGTAAGGGATTATAATTGTAAGCAGTGCTTTAAATATTTTTGTTTTTTTATCAATTTACTACCTGTACTTTATAAATAAAACCAATTAGCACTATAGGTTTATAATGAAAAATAGCAGTACCAGGTACTCTGCTTATCCTGAAATGTGGAAATTGGTGTTCTGGAAAGTTTTTATTTTTGGTTTTAATTCATTGATAGTTATCTTCTCCCTTTTTGTCTTTTATCTCTTTTTTAGAGCCCTTGCTACTTTTCTATTGGGCTTGCTGTGTTGATCCTCCTATTTTAGTCTATTTTTTTCTCCTATTGTCCATCTTTTTGGCTTCCCCCATCTGGTTTTTCACAGTATTTCTTTCTTAGCCATTTTAGGATATTGTTTTTTTTAATTCCTTCCTTCATTGCTGCTCCTTATGCCTTTTTTTTTAATTGGGGTAAAATTGGTATGTAACATTATATAAGTTTCAGGTGTATAGCATTATAATTCAACATCTGTATGCACTGCGAAGTTATCACCATCAAAAGTCTGGTTTCCATCTATCACTGTACAGTGGACATCCTTCACCCATTTCACCCACCCCAATCCCCTTACCCTCTAGTAACAATCAACCTATTCTGTTTCTAGGAGTTTTCGTACTGCTTTGTTTGTTTTTCAGATTCTACACATGAGTGAAATCATATGGTATTTTCTCTGCCTTATTTTATTTAGCATAATACCCTCAAGGTCCATCCATGTTGTTGCAAATGGCTAGATTTTATTCTGTGTGTGTGTGTGTGTGTGTGTGTGTGTGTGTGTATCTTCTTTATCTGTTTGTCTATTGACGGATACTTAGGTTGTTTCCACATTTTGGCTATTGTAAATAATGCAGTGAACATAATGGTGCATATTTATCTTTTTGAGTTCATGTTTTCATATTCTTTACATAAATACTCAGAAATGGAATAGCTGAATCATGTAGTAGTAGCTCTATTCTTAATATTTTGAGGAATCTCCATACTGGTTTCTGTAGTGGCTGCACCAATTTACATTCCCACCAACAGTGTATGACAGTTCCTTTTTCTCCACATCCCCTCTAATACTTGTTATTTCTTGTCTTTTTTATAATAGCCATTCTAACAGGTGTGAAGTGGTATCTCACTGTGGTTTTGATTTGGATTTCCCTAATAATTAGTGATGATGAACATCTTTTCATGTGCCTGTTAGGCATCTGTATGTCTTCTTTTGAAAAATATTCAGATCCTCTGCCCGTTTTTAAGTCAGGTTCTTTGTTTTTTATTGTTGAATTGTATAAGTTCTTTATACATTTTGCTTCTTAGCCTGTTATTAGCTATATGACTTGCAAATATCTTCTCCCATTTAGTAGGTTGTCTTTTTGTTTTCATGATGATTTGCTTCCCTGTGAAGAAGCCTTTTGGTTTAATGTAGTCCCATTTGTTTATTTTTGCATATGGTGTAAGATAGTGGCCTAATATCATTCTTTTACATGTGGTTGTCCAGTTTTTCTAGTACCATTTATTGAAGAGACTGTCCTTTGTCCATTGTATGTTCTTGGCTCCTTTGTCACTAGTTATTCATATATGTGTGGGTTTACTTCTGGACCCTCAGTTCTGTGCTACTGATCTGTATGTTTGTTTTTATGCCAATATCATGCTATTTTTATTTTTGTAGCTTTATAGAATAGTTTGAAATCAAGAAGATGATACTTCTGCATTTGTTCTTTTTTTTTTCAAGATTGTTTTGGCTATTTGGGATCTTTTGTGGTTCCATACAAATTTTAAAATTACTCTATTTCTGTGAAAAAATGCCATTGGAATTTTGATAGGGATTATATCAAATGTATAGATTGCTTTGGCTAACACAGACATTTTAACAGTATTAATTCTTCCAGTTCATGAGCATGGAATATCTCCATTTATGTGTGCCTTCTTCAGTTTCTTTCATCACTGTCTTAGAGTTTTCAGTGTCTTTCATCTCCTTGGTTAAGTTTATTTGTAGGTATATTGCCCTTTTTGATGCAATTATAAATGGGATTGTTTTCTTAATTTTTCTTTCTTATTAATGTATAGAAATAGCACGGATTATTAATGTATAGAAATAGCACAGAAGATACACACACACACACACACACACACACACACAGAATAAAATCTAGCCATTTGCAACAACATGGATGGACCTTGAGGGTATAGCACAGAAATAGCATATTCTGTATCCTGCAACTTTAATGAATGTGCTTATTAGTTCTAACAGTTGTTGGCCCATTCATTAGGGTTTTCTGTATGTAGTATTATGTCATCTACAAATAGTGGCAATTTTACTTCTTCCTTTCTGATTTAGATGCTGTTTATCACTTTTCTTATCTTATTTCTATGGCTAGGACTTCCAATATTGTGTTGAATAAAAGTGGTGAGAGTGGGCATTCTTGTCTTCTTCCTAATCTTAGAGGAAGAGATTTTAGTTTTTCATTACTGAGTAAGTACAGTGTTAGGTAAGGGTTTGTCATATATGGCCTTTTTTTATGTTGAAATACGTTCCCTCTATACTCACTTTGTTGAGAGTTTTTAATCACTACTGGATGTTAAATTATTTTACATCCCCCTTTTTACATTTGTTTGTTTTGGTCTTTGTCCTTTATGTTGGAAGCTGTCTTGCAGTGTCTGTTGGTTATAAACTCCTTGCACATAGCTGGATGTCAAATGCCTTTTTTTTTCTCCCCCAGAGTGACCCATCTTATTTCATTGGAGTTCTCCAGCTGTTAGTTTATATAGTTCTCGTGTATTAAATTTTCCATTTTTAACTAGCAGAACTAGAAAGCTATTTAAATTAAGCATAAGAAAAGACTTAAATTTTAGGGATATTAGACATTGCATTGGATTAGCATAGGAGGCTTAATAACTCCTGAAAGCTTTTTGTTTTGATTTTTAAATATTAATGTTATCTGTTTGCAATGTATGTGGTGTGGCAGATCTTGTATGGGGAATCAGTAGAGTTCTTGCCTTGTTTTGAATGGGAGAGTTTGTTTTTTAGGACCTTTACAATTCTCCTTCCCCAAAGTTCACCATAATTCAGAGGTTAAACTGGGTTTAGACTGGTGAATTAACAATATACACTTCTTGTTCTGGTAGAATTTCTGGCCACTTGTGGTTGAGAACTCCTTCTAAATGATATTTCATTATTGTGACCCTTAATGAGGATAAGATAATGGGTCATTTTCTTCATCCTGAATACTTAGTTGTTGGGAAATTGTTTCATAAAAAATAACTTAAACGTTTTAGGGACACCTGAGTGGCTCAGTTGGTTAAGCATCTGCCTTCGGCTCAGGTCATAATCTCGGGGTCCTGGGATGGAGCCCCACATAGGGCTCCCTGCTCAGCAGCAAGTCTGCTTCTCCATCTCCCTCTGTGATCTCTCTCTCATTCTGTCTAAAATAAATATATAAAATCTTCAAAAAAATAAAAAATAAAAATAGGGATCCCTGGGTGTCTCAGTCAGTTAAGTGTCCATTTTTGGCTAAGGTCATGATCCCAGGGTGTTGGGATCAAGTCCCGCATTGGGCTTCCTGCTCAGTGGGGAGCCTGCTTCTCCCTCTGCTTGCTGCTCCCCCTGCTTGTATGCTTGCTCGCTCTCACTCTCTCTGACAAATAAATAAGTAAAACCTTTTAAAAAATAATTTAAATGTTTTAAGCCAGTGTGAAAAATAGGCAGATATCACGAAGAAAGTTCAGTGTTTTCATAGAAGGAGTAGTGATAGAAATTTTCTCAAAATCTTTTTACTAATAGATGCTAAGGGTCTTGTAAAGTGAGAAAAATGCATTATGTTTTAAATTAACAAAATGCACCAAATTATTACAGAACTATTGAAGCTAATAAAATAAAAAACTTGGACATTAATTTTCATTAGTATGAATTTGTTAAGTGTGGGTAGTTCTTTTATTAAAGAACTATTTTATCTTTTATTAAAGCCTCTTAATACAAGCTGTGGTAGGCTATAAAGAATCCTTTGTTTATCTGTTGGTTTAATTTAAAAGTAAAATGTACATTATTCTAATTGTATACAGTGTTGAATGTTTCATTTACAAATTTGTGACTCTCATTCTTAATTTTAACAACATTTGATTACCTTATTTTCTGTGGCAACTGTGTGGAAAGGACACTGGCCCAAGAACAAAGAAAAGAAGACTGTTTTCTAGGTTGAGTTATGCTAACTCAGTTAGCTATGAAATATTCCCTTATTATATGACAAAATATTTCTATATAGGAATTTCTTTTTAAAGTAATACATGTGTAATTAGGTAATGTTAATGATATGTATGTGTAGGTGTGTGTCATGGTGGAAAATTCAGACGTTATCACAGTGTATAAAATGAAAGTCTGCCCCACCTCCACTGAAAACAAAACAGATTACAAGCAAACAGAAGTTTACAATGACAGAACTCAAAACCACTAATGGTTTCTGTACATCCTTGCAGAAACTTTTCACGCTTGTGTCAGTACACAAGAGTCACAGTACAGGTACTATTTAGCACCTTATTTTTTTCCCCTTACATCTTGGAAATGACTTTACATAAACATATTCCTGAATATATTTCAAGCCAATGTCTGGTACCTATAATTTACCAATTAATAAATTTAATTTTTAATTCTTTTTTTCTTAAATCTTAATTTTCCCCATGCATGTTTGAATTATATTAACAGAATGATTTTTAAAAATATGCATGGAAAAATATCTGAAATTAAGTAAAGCAAATGTTAACTGTACATATTAGGTGGTGAATTTGAAGTGACTTTTTCCTTTATGCTTTTACATATATTTCACATTTTTAACAATTGACATTTTATTGTGGAAAATCCATTTTAATAAAAAATACCATGCTATTATGAAGTAATTATCAATCAGCAGTTGTTTAATTGAATTATAAAATCATATTCTTTATTGACTATTAAATCACACCTCATTAAAAATATTTTATTGTTATTTTTCCCAGTCTCTTNGTGGAAAATCCATTTTAATAAAAAATACCATGCTATTATGAAGTAATTATCAATCAGCAGTTTAATTGAATTATAAAATCATATTCTTTATTGACTATTAAATCACCTCATTAAAAATATTTTATTGTTATTTTTCCCAGTCAGTTTATTTTTTAATTGAAGTATAATTTACATATAATAAATGCAAAGATTTTAACTATACCCTTTGATGAGTTTTTTATCCACTGCACTTAAGATGTAAAACATTCCAATAATCCCATAAAAGTCCCTCAAATCCTGTTTAAATCAACCCCTCCTCTACACCCAGGCCACCGCTGATCTGGCATCTATCCTATGGATTAGTTTTTTTTCATTCTGAGCATCATATGAATGGAACTGTACTCCAGCTACTCTTTTGTGTCTGTTTCATTAAACATATCAGTATTTGTGTATCTTCATCACAATTTTAAAAATGCCTTCTATTCATCTTTTTCTTAATGTTTAAGTAACTGGACCAAAGTCATACAGGTAGGAAGTGCCAGAACCAGGACTTGGTCTCAGGTCTGTGTCAGCCCAAAGCTCTTTATGTGTGGCTTTTATCGGGCTTGTGGTAGGAAATAAGGTCAGAAAGGGGGTGGGGGTGTCTCTGGTTGGTAGTACCTTGAATGTTATGCTAAGGAACTGGTACTTGTGAGTTCTCCACAATAGCACTGTGATACCTTGGAATTGAGAAGTACAGCAAAGTGCAAGTTTGTTATAAAAAAAGAGAGAGACAAATCCCAGTTTTTCTTGACCCACGTATTCACTCAGTTGCTCCTGTGAGTCAGATGTTCTTCTAAGCCACTTGCTGCCAGAGTCCTGGCTGTGGGGTGGTCTGACTGGACCTTTGAGTCTGGGGGCTTGGTTTGAGATATTGACGTTGATAGGTGTTTCTCCATTTATAAGGTCCATTCCCTGCAGAAGGTTCTGTTTCCTGTCTGGAGGGTGATAGCCTGGGGGCCATTATCCAGGAAATTGAGTTCTTCTCAATTTCTCTTCAGGAAGGTATCTGGCCATGACTCTCCCGGAGTTAGTTCTCTGAGCCCAGGTGTCCCTGTGTTACCCTCTGCAGAGAGTACATCTTAGTGCTTGTCGTGAGTGGCTGAGGGCAGGCACCAGGTTGTGCATAGTGGGGAAGGACATCCAGTTGCTGGTTGTATGCCTCCCCTGATTGCATCCTTTGCACTCCTCTGGGAGGTAGGTCAGCACCTCCTCCTTGCTCCCACTCCAAAATCCTCTGAGGATTTTGCATCCTAAATCATGTCTGCTGTTGGATTCCCTTTTGCCAGCTTTGGATTCTGGCATCTTTTGTTGACTATAACATTTTCTATCTAGTCATCTCATATTCTCTCCTCTGTTCCCTTTACCTTTAAAAGAAAATCGCTCGGGGTGCCTGGGTGGCTCAGTGGGTTAAGCCGCTGCTTTAGGCTCTGGTCATGATCTCAGGGTCCTAGGCTCAAGCCCTGCATCTGGCACTCTGCTCAGCAGGGAGCCTGCTTCCCTTCTCCCTCTGCCTGCTTCTCTGCCTACTTGTGATCTCTCTCTCTCTCTCTCAAATAAATAAATAAAATCTTGAAAGAAAGAAGGAAGGAAGGAAGGGAGGAAGGAAGGAAGGAAGAGAGAAAGAAAGAAAAAAGAAAAGAAAGAAGAAAGAAAATCCCTTCTCCCTTCACTGTGCTTTCAGTGAGGTTTCCGGGGCAGGGGGGCGGTATATATGTTTTCATTCTGTCGTCTTTATCTTAGAAGTCCTGTTTGTTTATTAAATCATTCTAGGAATAGATCTCTTTTCATGAGTTTTGTCTCTCTCTTTTTTTTTTTAAGATTTTATTTATTTATTTGACAGAGAGATCACAAGCAGGCAGAGAGGCAGACAGAGAGAGAGGAGGAAGCAGGCTCCCCGCTGAGCAGGGAGCCCAATGCAGGCCTTGATCCCAGGACCCTGAGATCATGACCTGAGCCGAAAGCAGAGGCTTTAACNGTATGCCTCCCCTGATTGCATCCTTTGCACTCCTCTGGGAGGTAGGTCAGCACCTCCTCCTTGCTCCCACTCCAAAATCCTCTGAGGATTTTGCATCCTAAATCATGTCTGCTGTTGGATTCCCTTTTGCCAGCTTTGGATTCTGGCATCTTTTGTTGACTATAACATTTTCTATCTAGTCATCTCATATTCTCTCCTCTGTTCCCTTTACCTTTAAAAGAAAATCGCTCGGGGTGCCTGGGTGGCTCAGTGGGTTAAGCCGCTGCTTTAGGCTCTGGTCATGATCTCAGGGTCCTAGGCTCAAGCCCTGCATCTGGCACTCTGCTCAGCAGGGAGCCTGCTTCCCTTCTCCCTCTGCCTGCTTCTCTGCCTACTTGTGATCTCTCTCTCTCTCTCTCAAATAAATAAATAAAATCTTGAAAGAAAGAAGGAAGGAAGGAAGGAAGGAAGGAAGGAAGGAAGGAAGGAAGGAAGGAAGGAAGGAAGAGAGAAAGAAAGAAAAAAGAAAAGAAGAAAGAAAATCCCTTCTCCTTTCACTGTGCTTTCAGTGAGGTTTCCGGGGCAGGGGGGCGGTATATATGTTTTCATTCTGTCGTCTTTATCTTAGAAGTCCTATTTGTTTATTAAATCATTCTAGGAATAGATCTCTTTTCATGAGTTTTGTCTCTCTCNAAGAAAGAAAAAAGAAAAGAAAGAAGAAAGAAAATCCCTTCTCCCTTCACTGTGCTTTCAGTGAGGTTTCCGGGGCAGGGGGGCGGTATATATGTTTTCATTCTGTCGTCTTTATCTTAGAAGTCCTGTTTGTTTATTAAATCATTCTAGGAATAGATCTCTTTTCATGAGTTTTGTCTCTCTCTTTTTTTTTTTAAGATTTTATTTATTTATTTGACAGAGAGATCACAAGCAGGCAGAGAGGCAGACAGAGAGAGAGGAGGAAGCAGGCTCCCCGCTGAGCAGGGAGCCCAATGCAGGCCTTGATCCCAGGACCCTGAGATCATGACCTGAGCCGAAAGCAGAGGCTTTAACCCACTGAGCCACCCAGGCACCCAATGAGTTTTGTCTGTTAATAAGTTTCCTTCTGTTAACTCTGAGGTAAGCTCAGAAGCACTGAATTACTGTATTTTCAGAAGATCAATGTAATTTTGATTACAAGCATCTTCCTGTTACCCTGTCAGCAACTTATTCATTCTTAAGGTACATCCCCTTTACCTGGAACGGGGGATGGTGTCACATTGTGAGCTACCTTGGATGTCACCAAGGAATTGGTATTTCATTCCCTTTGTGTGGGAATTGATTAGGTCCACATGGCCCTCTTGTACCTGCCAACCCAGCAGCTTCTGTGGTAGGTTTAGGACACAGGAATTTAAGACACTCCTCAGCCCAGAATGTCATGGATTTGGAGGTAGGGTGGGGGGAGCTCTTTAGGACCATTGAGGAAATTGCTTTGGTGGCTAATGTTTTCAAGAGCTAAAGATGGAGAAAAAAAAAAAAAAACAGAAACCCCAAACACATTTGTACTGCTGGCACAGTTTTATAGTTGTAGGCACCAAGATGCAGAACAGGGTCTCCTTGAGAGGTGCTTTCATTGCATTCCTTTTCCTGTTTTTTGTCCTGTCTCCAAAATTGCATCATCTCCTTTCTGTCTTTTCAATCCAGTCACTACCTAGTGTGGCTCAGCTCATAAGGAATGGCTTTTGGTTTTGTTGTTTGTGGGTTGAAAACTACCTACCACCATTTAGGGGTACAAGAAGACCCACAGGAGAGGTTTTCCAGTAGTTCCTTCCTTTTTGCTTCGGACACCTAGTTTCCCGGTGGTTCAGCTTTTCTTTCCACAGATCAGGCTTGTTGGGGAGCCTGTAGCTGGGGCATCCTTTTACTTGTACTTACCAAGATGTTGGAGCATGGCTATAAAGACCATGCTTCATTTTTAGCAATTCCTTCAAAGACTTGGTGGTGTATGTCTGGTTAAAACATTATTTGTATGTTTCTATGGGATTTATGGGAAAGTAAAAGAGGAGCTGTGGAACTTTGCCCTTGCCACCTGTATACCCAGGAGGGGGTTTCTTGCAGGAGCTTTAAGCTGGGCAGGCCGAGTGTCTGCTGCCCCATTGGAGGATCCATGTGAGAGGTCCTTATGGTCTGGAGACTGTGGGCTAGAGCTCAGCAGATACTGATTACTTGGCTGGCCCCCCTGCAGACTCATCTAGAGCAGGACAACCTCTTATTGGTCTTTGAACCCCCGGCAACTGGCATAATTCATGGAATGTATGGGTGCTCAGTAACAATTACAGACTGATTAAATGAGGCAGTTATCACCATGGCGATCATCTACACTGAGGTGAATCATGGGCATGAGTGAGGTTACAAAAATTATTGGGTACATTGCTATGGCCAGCTCATCAGCTTGGTGCATGCAGTATCCAAACTGATGAGTGGAGAGCATCCACTCTAGGATGGGAAACTGCTGCTGGAGCTTGGCTCAGCATGGGGGTAGACAGTGCTGGTTGGAGAGCACAAGCCTTATCTGATGGGGGCAGTCGCTGCTCACGCACAGCCAGTAGACAGAACTCTCAATTTATCAGATTTAAGCAGAACTCTAAATTGTAACATGAAATATCTTGATTTTGTTTTTAACTTAAATTTGTAATACTTTGAGGAAACAGTGAAATACAGATTTGGGTCAGATTTGCTGTGTGGGCCTTCACATTGCGGTTTCTAGCTAACCAAACAGGAAGAGGGCTAGGCTGCTGGGAACCTTCATAGGAGGGGCAGGTAGATGAAAAAGAATCCTCTAACAGGATTGAAAAAGAGCAATTAAAGAGCTAGAGAGGAGCAGTGAACTTGAATCTAAAGAAGGGAAGACTTGCAAGAAATCTGGCGGAGGTTCATGGAGATCTGCTGCGATGTGTATGTATGGTGTGGAGACATCGCATAATTAGAGAACACAGTGAGTCCATCATGAATACAGAGAGGATTCACGTTAGTGTTAGGCATCTGGCTTTGGTCTGGCCTAAGTACGTNTTGCAAGAAATCTGGCGGAGGTTCATGGAGATCTGCTGCGATGTGTATGTATGGTGTGGAGACATCGCATAATTAGAGAACACAGTGAGTCCATCATGAATACAGAGAGGATTCACGTTAGTGTTAGGCATCTGGCTTTGGTCTGGCCTAAGTACGTAGGTCCAGACTGTGACTTAGGCATCTAGGGAATCCAACTTGTTTTTGAAGTTATTTCCTTAAAGCTTTGCAAAAAAAAGTCCAAGTTCATATAAATTCATTTGACATTTTGAAAACCATTACTCATGTATCTGTAATATAATACTTTAAAGGACTATTTAAAATATTTCAAGGAATTTACATGAAACTGTCAAGGAGACCATTCTCTTTATATCTTCATCATGAAAGGATGGGCCTTCATCTTGTCTGTCTGGGGAGAATTACGACAGTAGATCCTATTCCAGAAGGTTTTATTTTATTGGAGGGAAGCCCAGTTAAAGTCTCAGTATTAATTTTCTGTCATGTTATCTACCAAAGAACAGATTTCAAAAGTCTCTGAAACATTTGTCATAATTATTTCTATTTGCTAAACTTGAGCAATGTTTTTCAAGTGACATATGCATTTCGAGTCAAAACTGAACAAAGTATATCCTCGAGTTTAACAAAGTATATCCTCTCTAATGTATTGGACTAACAGAAGATGTTTTCATTTGTTGAAATAAAAATTTTAANCAAAGTATATCCTCGAGTTTAACAAAGTATATCCTCTCTAATGTATTGGACTAACAGAAGATCTTTTCATTTGTTGAAATAAAAATTTTAATTATAAATTAATCAGTGCTTTGTGCAAGTTAGAAATTATCTAGTCAGTCAAATAAAACCCAATTACTCAGTTCCTTCCACGTACTTCCATATACTCAAAGTTATACAGATTGATTTGTTGTTATCCTTTTGTTGCAGTGGGTATTAGTGGGTATAATCTACACCACACACTGATGACTGTGTGTGCTCCATGCCTCCATGTCTTTACTCACGTGTGTGCCCTGGCCCACGAACATCCCATTCACTCTGTCTCTTTCCCAAGACCTCCTTATGTTTCAGAGACTGTTGAAAATGTCACTCTAGAGCTGTCCTTAACTCCTCCTCATTGTTATTTTGTAACCCTTTGTATAGGCCATGGATATGGCACTTATCAAATGTGTGTGTGTGTGTGTGTGTGTGTGTGTGTATATGGAGAGAGAGAGCGAGTGTGTAGGGTGGGGGAGAGGGAAAGAGAATCTCAAGCAGGCTCCCTGCTGAGTGTGGAGCCTGATGCCAGGCTCAGTCTCAGGACCCTGAGACCACAACCCGAGCCAAAACCAAGTCAGGCACTTAACCTACTGCACCAGCCAGGTGCCCCTAAATGGTATTTTTGGTATTTAATTTTTTCTTCAGCAAGACTGCATGCTTCATATGGTGTATGTGTGTGTGTGATTAATTTCTGCATCTAGTCATGTATCTGACATAGGGGAGCTTTTCAAAAAATGATTGTTGATATAGATTGAATCTGTTCCATAGGACAGATACCACTCTAGTGTATGACTTGGGAAAATAAACTGTTAACCCAATGTGTTATTAGGCATTTAGCTGAAAAGTCTGATGTACTAAATGTCCTTATATGTTGTTATTATGTTATTCAAGCAAAGGAACAAAACATAAGAATCTTCAAGGGAAGAAGGGCTAATAGATACATACTTAAACCTTCATAAACTAAAAATCCAACACCATCTTATGCTTTAAAATATTTCACATTGTTTTAAAAATGTAGTTGTTGGGTAAGTAGTCATCGATAATGCCAAACTTGAGAAATTTCATTCACAATGAGAGTTTTTTAAATAATCTGTGATAAATTTCTGTTATGTCAAAGCCTGATATTATGCAGTTTAGATATTCCATAAGGAAATTCATTGTCCAGAAATCTGATTGTGAAAGTCTCACATAAAACAGCTTAGAACATTATTTTTACTCCCAAAAAGAATGTTGGAAGGGTGATCCAGTGTTATCAGAAATATCCTGTTCAACCTCTGCTTTGTAGAGATCGTGAACCTGCTCCTGCTTTGTTCAGGCCTGTGTTATCTAGCAAGGGCTGAGATGGGAAAGCATGTTGGTATGCCCAGTTCATGCTATCATGCCTGGCATATAGTCAGTTAGCCTTTCACAAGTTGTCCATGCTATATTGCTTGATTAAAATAGGATTGATATTGTAGTCAATAAAAATATTAAAATAAAAATATTCAAAATATGAAAATAGAAGATATTTTAATCTCTAAAAACACCTTGCAATAGCTATTGGTGATGTGATATTGTCTCTTTAAACCTCTCTTGGAAGTTATGTGGTAGGCTTAGGTTTTTTATTATTATTACTGAAGCATAATGGACATACAGCGTTATATTAGTTTTGGGTGTGCAGCATTTTGATTTGACAATTGTATACATTACTCAGTGCTGTCACCATAGTAAGTGTAGTCACAGTCTGTCACCATAAAACATTATTACAGTATTATTGTCTATATTCTGTATGCTGTACTTTTCATCCCTGTGACTTACTTAGTTTATAACTGGAAGTTTGTGCCTCTTAATTCCCTTCACCTGTCTCGCTCATCAGCTTCTCTCCTGGCAATCACTGGTTTGTTCTCTGTGTGTAAGAGGCTGTTTTATTCTGTGTTTACTAGAAGTGCATTCAGAGAAGGCAAAGAGCTCCAAAAGGGGCCTTTTTAAAGAGCAAATGGAGAAATGAGAAAAAAACATCAAAGACAAATGAAGACTTCTAAGAAGGATAGTAAAAAGGGATTTACCCTTGCATCAGAAGCTTTCCCAAAAAGGGGACCAGAAGTAAGGGGTGGGCAGCCCTTACCAAGAGCATTCTCCAGCCCCTCAGTGCTTGTCTCACTCTCTGGTCCCGGGAGCCTCCTTTGGGGGAGATGAGTCTTTGTGTGAGTGTGCATTTGTTGTTGCTGCTCTAATCCCCACGTATGGGACAAGCTTAAAAGTGATTCTTACTTGTCTTCCAAAGTTTCTTGCCAGCATGTATTGAGCTATGTCTCCAAGCTGAGGTTATTCCTCATTTTTATTTTTAAAAATTGATAAAATAATGTTTCTACCACTAGCAAGAAAAATTGAAATAGCACCATAGAGGAATTATCATTGAGATGGCTTTGGTGATAGGATTTGGACTTTTGAAGAAGTAGGTCCCATTCTCCTTGGCCTCTCTGTTCTACTCTATGTGTTTAGTTTTTATGAATACATTCATTATCTGTTGTGATGGTGAGAGTAAAGCCACAAGGCCAGACTCCTACCCTGTTGGGCAGCTGTTCTTACTAAAAAGATGGAGCTCTCAAGTATGGGAGAAGTGCAGGCCGAATGGGCTAGGCAGGTGGGAGGTGACTCCCTTTCCCATGGCCTGCACTTGACTAGCAGTAACCTTCCCGGAGCCACTTCTAATAGCAGGGAATGAAGAAGACACATAACCACACAAAGGCAAGTTTTAAGACCTGTAAGAAGGCCCTTGGCTTATTCTAAGAAAGCTTTGGAATGGCATTCAGTATGTTTCTGAGACTGTGGTATGCAGGCTTACAGACATGGGCAGGAATTATAAGAACTTCATTTTTATAGTGCATTTTAAATCCTCTTGATGTTCATATGGTTTGAATTTCATTTTTGGTTTATTCTGTTCAAAAAGATCATTTTTTTTCAGAGCATTTAATGAATGTTAGCTTCTAAATTACTTCAAAATATTCATTTCTTGGTTACCTGATAGTATAAATACCAACAGCAAACCTGAGTTATAGAAACTGTTTGTTTTTATCATTTAGAAGGACTTTATTTTATTTTTGAGAAATGATCGCTTCTTTATGCATAGGTGGTTATCACTGGCCATCTCTGCTCCTTTCAACATGTTTAATTCCTTCCTCAATCGTAACAATTGTGTAGTTTTTGTATTTGAATTATTTTGCTCATAAATTATGTTATCCTTGGCTAAAGGCTTTTCTCTTTTAGTAAATGCTTTTGACTATCTGGCCTTTATAGCATCAATTTCATTTTTAAATGCCTACGGAGACATGCTTGACTGCTTATAAATTTTCTAGTATAGTTCTATAAGAATTCTTCACTTTTCAAGGACCATATGTATCCGTCCTGGTTTCCAACAGTTTATAACTGCCAGAATAATTTAAAAGACATTTTTTTTCTTTTGCAGCTTAATTTAGAGCAGAGCGCATTTTGTCAGCCAAGGCAGCGTAGGAAGTCGCATGGATCCAGCAGCATTAGACTTTCAGCAGCCTTAACGGCAGAGTAGGGCGCCCAGAAAGCATTGCCCGAGGAGTCTCCGTTTTTAAAATTTCAGTTTATCTCATGCTTAGGTTAGATATCCATTGAGAGTGGGCAAAGAGGTTTCTGCCCAGTGTAGTCTAGGTGGATGGACAGAGGAGCCCCCTTATCAAACGCTGAGGATAACTTTCAGGTAGGAGGAAGTGCAGCAAGTATGTGGCCTGGAAGTGAGCCCTTTGACTTCTGCTTGAATTTCATTGGCTGAAGCAAGGTCCCCTACCTTACTGAGCGGGCAGCAGGAAGTGCAGTCCCACAATGAGCCTGGAATATTCTGTGGGCAGCAGGATTGAAACCACACATTACAGACATCTTCCGAACAAGGCTAACTTTAGGGGGGGAACTTCAACTGATCGGTAATAGCTTTTTGCTAGAGACACTTCACATTATGCAGAATGAAAACAATCGCTGGTGTCAAAGCTATTAGGGATGGGGAAAAAATTAAACAGGAAAGCAGAGAATTGATGAAAGGGTTTGGAAAATTGTAGCGGTGCACCACACAAACAGTTTGGCAGAATGCCAAATGGCTTAGTGTTAACAAACAATTTTAGGCCGACATGACTGAAAATTTGGGGGGAAAGAAAAGATGAATGTGGAGTTGATTCTACCAAGGTAGAGTTTTGGCTTCCTTGCAGCTGTTCACTGCTATAACTCTCAGTTCTCTGTACTCTTCATCCTTCAAGGCTTAATTCAAATCCCAGTTCTTAGTGTGTATTTTTCCCCACTCATATATGAACTTCTCAAGGAAGGATGAGGGACCATTTCTGTGTCCTGTGTGCCTAGCGCATTGCTCACAGCACTACGTGATTATTCAGTGAATGAATTAGAACCAGCCAGCAGCCCTCTCCCACAGTGCCGAGGGGCCTGCAGCCCCTTTGGATGGATGCTCAGCATTTCATGACCTGGCTTGGGGCACTGCTGCTGATGGCGGTCGCTGAAGCAAGATGGCATTTTTGAGAACTCCTGCCCCTGCTCTGCTCATTTTGATGAGGCCAGTATTAGTATACTAATACTAGGTCAGTATAATCTAGTTATTTAAAGAATTTAACAACTCTTCATAAAGTCTTCACATAATTAGACAAACACTTTAACTTTCGATCTTTGCGATGTAGAGCAGTGGTTCTCCAATGTGAGAGTGCGTCAGAGCTGCCTGGAGGGTTTGCCAAAACCCAGACCCTGGTTTGGTAGGTCCAGCATGGGGACTGAGAGTCTGCATATCTAACAAGTTCCCAGGAGATGTGAGACTGCTGCCCTGGGGACCACACTTTGACCAGAGGTGATGTCCAGGAAGGACAATGGAAACAGGATAGAAATATATGCGTTTAAAGCTCCACAATGCTACCTAACTAACATTTGACTTTATGTAAGTTGCTTAACGCCCCTAGTTCTCTGTTTCCTTCTTGTGGAAAATGAAGGTCATAATTGATTGAGCTCACGTGGTATCAGATGAGATTGTATAATAGAGCCATTAAAAAAGTAAGGCTCTGTAAAAACATTGTCTTAACAACATTATGAACCATGAATGCTTACTTTGTATTAGATGTACACAGGGCACTGTGCAAGGGAGTGGAGGGCAGGACAGGGAAAGAAAGAGCAGCACAAGTATGGCAGATGCCCAGTGCCAGAAGTGTGAAAGGGACATTTCCAATTCAGGGAAGGACAGCCTGCAGTAGGCTGCTTGGGTGGCCTTGACCCACAGTCTGTTGCATAAAGACCATCATTTCACAAGAAGATGCTGGTCATTCTTTGATGTAGAACTGTCTTAGTGCAGAGGTAGTATCCTGAAATGTAGAAATCTGAAATGTTAGTGCATTTGAGTAAAGTTTTCCTTTCATTAACCTCAGTCTCAGCTTACCTACCTGTTAGAGTTTGATAAAATGAAAAGTACAAAATTATTCATTTGCCAGCATTTAAAACTCATCATCTCAGTAAGATAAAATTATAAATATCAGCAAGAAACAAAGAAGTCATTTTCTTAATCTGCTTAGGTTGCTGTAAACTACCATAGACCAGGAAGTTTATAAACAATAGACACGTATTTCTGACAGTTCTGGAGGCTGGGAAGTCCAAGATCAAGGGACTGGCAGATTTGGTGTCTGATGAGGGACCCCTTTCTAGATTCACGGACGTCATCTTTTTACTGTGACCTCACATGTAAAAGGGGCAAGGGAGTTCTCTGATGTCTTTTTTTTTTTATAAATAAGGGCACTAAAGCTCCCCCCTCATGACCTAGCCACCCTCTCCAGCACCTATCTCCTAATACTATCAGATTGGGGGTCAGTTTTCAACATATGGATTTGGAGGATAGACACTTTTACTTGAACCAAATGAGATTGGTGAGGAAAATCTCTGAGAATCTCAACTTAAAAATGTGGAGTATATACAGTTAATACACAGTTGACCAGCACTAGCATTTTTTTAAGGCTTGTGAGCTTGTCCATTTTTGAGTTTTAGATATTTGTATTATGATTTAATCCTAAGGTTTTAAGTTATACTTAATAGTAGGTTTAGAAATTAACATTGAAAGTAAAATACTAAGATTTTATTCTACTTTAAGTGATTTAATAGCCCAGTACTTAAGATTAGATAAAAATTATAATTTACCAGTAATAATTTTTATTGATTTGAATAGAAAATATGGAATAATTTTATAGGTCAGAGCAATTTATCTGGTAAATAAATTATTTTTGACAATAAAATTGAATTTTAAATGTATCTTGGGCAAAGACTATATCTGGGTAATAGATTGAGCTCTAGATGACGAAGTATAATTATATGTACCAGCTACCATTATGAGTAATATAACCCATTTATATAAAAGCTTCAGTGCAATTTTAGTCCTTTCACCTTGACTGGCTCTTTGCATCATCTTGTAACACATGTGTCTTACATATTTCTTACCTGATTGGCTAGAATCATAGCTTCTGTAAAGTAAGCAAGGATAGGAAGCTAAAAACATTAACTTGTTTGTAGATGTGAGCATATTTCATTACTCTCAAGGCACAGATACACCTTAGCCTGAGATGGTCGCTTTTTGCTTCCCTACTTTGTTCTCTGCCTGACCACCTCCTTCTCAGAACCTTCCCTTACCATGTTGACTCACATGTCCTTGTTGAAGAATGTATTAGATAGCACAACTGAATTCTTCCACCATCGTTTTTTGTTTTATTCTTTTAAAGATAACTTGTTCCTGAGGTACTACTGGAATAGTAAGTCCAAAAATTTGCCCCAAATTCTTTAAAAAATTTTAGTGTGGGACAGTTATAAACCCTGCACTATGTACTGCCAATTTCCCACAATTAAATAAGTATGAATTAACATTGAAATGGATCAGTTGAATGGAGATCCAGGTAGATGTGAATATCTGATGTGTGGTCATGCTGGCAAAAATCAGTTCAGAAAAGGTGGTTTATTTAATAAATATCATTGGTATAACTGACCATACTTCTGGAGGAAAATAATTTTAGGCACCCTTTTTACTCTATGTACAAAAATTAATTTCAGGTAAGTTATTCACATATTCTAAATATACAAGCCATAGAAGCAGGATTCAAGTTCAGGTCTGACTTACTCCAAAGCCACATGCTACATTTTAAGTGTTGTTAGATGTCATTGTGTTACATTTCCTAAAGGAGAAACATTTTTGTTGCTCAACATTTGTTTCCATTTTGTCATTATAAATAATGCTGTGATGAACATCTTCCTATATAAATTGGTAAGTGGAGTTATGGTTATTTAGGTTATTTATTTGCTTAGAGCGAATTCTTAGAAGTGAAATAGCTGGGTCAAACGATACTCACATTTTGAAGACTTTTGAAGTGAATTTCAAAATTGCTTTTCAGAAAGGCTATGTGGATTGAATAATTTTATTTTTTTGGTGTATTCAAGATCTTACTATTTTTCTGTTCAAGATGGATCATTTGTTAGAAGTATTGCACCCTATTTTCTTTTTATATTGGCCAGTTTCTTTTTTTTTTTTTAAAGATTTTATTTATTTATTTCACAGAGGGAGAGAGATCACAAGGAGGCAGAGAGAGCAGGCAGAGAGAGACGGGGGGGAAGCAGGCTCCCCGCCGAGCAGGGAGCCTGATGTGGGCCTCGATTCCAGGACCCTGAGATCATGACCTGAGCCGAAAGCAGAGGCTTTAACCCACTGAGCCACCCAGGTGCCCTGTTGGCCAGTTTCTAATGAACTTTGGACTTTTGTGAAATACGGAGTTGATATTTTGTATCCTTTTTATCATGTTATGAATTAACATATAAATAAGCTCATGAAGATACTATCACTTCTCTGAGCCCACATGTCTCCTTCTCTAGCATTATTCAAAGGGCTCTGTTAGGATCCAATCACAGCAGTAGGGTTCTGTTTTCCATAGTATCCTTATAGCCAAGGTGCTGAGGCTAGAAGCCCTCTGCCCTCACAGTCTCTGAATTCTCGGCAAAGCTTGTAGCCTCGTGATTTCTGTTGCTCTCCATTATCTACCCAGTGGAAGTGCATTGTATTTCCAAGTTATATAAAAACATGTACTGTCTTAAGACTCCTGTGTTTTGTTAACTTTCATGCATATAGTTCTTTTTGATAGAATCTAGAATTTACTGGATTAATTCTGAAGGCCATGAAATGTGATTTCTGTGAATTCTGGTCTTCCTGTGAGGATGCATTCTTTTTGTGGAAGCCGCCACAGGGTTGATACAGTGTTCTTTATTTTTCTTCCATATACTTTTTGTACCTTCATCTGCAATCAATAAGAGACAGGGTTGAAATAATGACATTTCATGACTTATTTGATGTACATAGAATTCCTTGGGAGTTGCCATTTTACTTAAAATTTTTAAATAATATATTGTGCTAAGTGTTATCCCTTGTGGCAATGGAAAGTTCTTTTCAGAGCAGGGAGTTTTATGTCCCATAGTTTTCTTTGTGAAATAGAGTGGAGGCACACCATCAATCATAGTGTACTCCGGAATGAATTTAGGGTGTCTGCATCCTGTGATCAGAATTACCTGGTCTCTGGGCAGTGGAGGGGGTTGGTTTTTACTTTTTAGCACAGACTTAGCCTACTATACTACAAGGTGAAAAGTACAGACATTGTTTAAGTTGGCCGTGGATAATAACACTGTTGCTCTTTCTGTAACCTGTTTTATTAATGCACACTATGGCATTGTTTTTTACTATTGTCCTTCTCTTCACTGCAGACCGATTAATATGCAGAGACTAGAATCATGACTTACTTTTCTTTGCATAGGCCACTTAAATTTAGCCAGGATGGGAAAAAATCCTACTTACTACTAGTGCATGTAACACTAAAACAAAACAATGCAGCTTCATTTGCAGTCTCCTGAAATCTGCAACTAAAAATATATGTTTAGATATATAAAAAACATAATGTTTGTTAGATATCAGCACAGTTATCATGGAAATGATGATATTTGTCAAGTCAATGTGAATTTTTAGCTTTACATATAAATATATATACATGCATGCATATATATCTCAAAATATGTATATATATATCTCAGCATCTATGTCTATATGTTGAGATAACACAGATTACAAATGATTTATTAGAAAGGCTGCAAATTTTTGGTATCTTGCAATGTTTAAATAAACCCACAATATGTCAGCGTCTGGAATTTTTTTTAACCTTTATATTTTACTTCTTTGCATTTTCTTTCTTTTTCTAACATACTCTTCAGGTAAATTTGTATGCTCAAAATCAGTGTTCTATGGCAAAAAGAAAATCATGCGTATTGCGCATGTTACCAGGGATTAAGTTAGAGTAGTCTGGAGGACCACTTGGTTAGAGCACCTGTCTCACATCCCTCCACCCACAGAAGAGAACTAAGGAGAGCCTTAGTTATTGCTGGATACTTACTATTATGCCTTCCTTGATTTTATTGGAACAGTGTTAATTAGAATACCTCTTTGCTGATCTCTGACATAATAGTTTGGTTTTCCTCCATCCTTATATTTGATAGGCAGCTACTAAAGGTGAACTTCTAGAACACGTAGAATAAGTTGGGGATTCTTTTGTACTGATTATATCCACTTGACAGATGTGTTTGGGAACTTTCTGTAGTCATTAAAATGTAAAGTAAAATTTGAAAGGCTTTGTGTGATATTAATATTACTGTGGCAAGTGATGGCTTAAGAAAGGATTGCTTGTAAGAACTCTTGTCATATTTCCTTCTATTTTCATGTTTGTTTGTTTTAAGATTTTATTTATTTATTTATTTGACAGAGAGAGAGAGAGAGAGAGAGAGAGAGAGATTGTGAGAGCAGGAACGACCAGCAGGGAGAGTGGGAGAGGGAGAAGCAGGCTTCCTATAGAGCAGGGAGCTGGATGTGGGGCTCGATCCCAGACTCCGGGAACATGACCTGAGCTGAAGGCAGATGCTTAATGACTGAGCAACTCAGGAGCCTCTCTGTTTTCATGTTTTGATATTTCTAGGAAATGTTGTACTCTATAAAAGATAGGTTTTTATAATTTATTTTTGCAATATTGCTCAAAAGCCTAGTCGAAATGGACATAGGCTTATTTTAAACCTTCATTTACCATTCACAATTGTTAAAAGTAGTAAAGGTTAAAGTAAATTATACAAGTGTTGGAGTGTTGGATAAACTCAACCAGCTTTTACCAATTTTATTTTAGCCTGGTAGGAGAAAGAACAACCTATTTAATAGACTTACCTACTTTTAAATCATGCAAACTAAATTTTTTTTTGTTTAAAAAGCTTTTTCCTTTTTGTTCTTTTGTATTTTATTTATTATAGCAGTTGTCAGCCAGGAGAAGATGTTTTTAAGAGTTACAACCCGGGCACAAACAAACAAACAAACAAACAAAAAAAACCAAAAAGCAAAAAACCCCCACAACACATCTGTGTTGATGATACAATATTTATTAATATAGGTCATATTACTTTACTATATCAGCACCTGATGGGTATATGAATTATTTAAAATGAGCATCTGTGTACTATTTTATGATATTTGAAATAAAATGAATTTTTAATATTCATATGTAATACAATCTGCCAAGATTATCCTGGTAAATTTTCCAATCCAAATGGGAAGTCAGCTGCAGTGTTTCTCCCTCACTTTATAGGTCAAGCAAGCCTAAAGTTGGACACAACTTTCACTGAAGTTTTCTTGCTTCAAAATGGGATAATTATGTATATATTTATACACCATTATGCTAATAATTTTCAAGTCAGTTAAACTTCCAGCTTGCTTGCATGCCTTCTCTGTCCTTTTTTCTGGAATTAATGCTATCCAAAAATAAAACCAGAAACATCGATTTAGCTGACCTCACTTTCCCTCTAAATTTAGAAGTTTTATATAACAGATAACTTTAAAAGTTTTTGTCTAGAAAATTATTCTCAATGGATTTATTTAGACCTAGAAATTGTAAATTTTGTTAAGAAGCTTTAAAAAACTCTTAATCTAACTGAAAAAAATTGAGTATTGGTTTCGTCCGGGTTTCACTTTGATACAACTCCTAAGGTTAAGGCGGGATTTTCCGGTGAGTTGAAATCAAGGCCCGGGGCCTTAGGTTCTCTCTGTTGGGTGAACACTCATGGGGCTGCTTCACTTTCCAGAGGCTGCTGGATTTTTACCTGCCACTTCGCCCCTCACATCTTAACTGACACAGTCCGAAAGGAAGGCAGAATTTGCCAGTATGTTAGTTCATGATACATATTTTTCTCTTTACAAACAATTACGTCCATTTTGCTGGATCTCATTTCAGAGAGCTCCTTTCCGTTGAGTGCATTCTAAGCAATGTTTCTGAGCTGGACTGACCACAGAGTGGGATCTTAACCTTATTCATGGCTGTGAATCATATGAAGCTGTTTATCTTAGCTGTCATGCAGTTTGCTAATTAGGTCAGTCTAGGGGTTAAGGGAAATGAAAGACTGAAATAATGATTGTGTTCTCAGAACAAAGCCCAGTCACTTTGTTCTGTCTCATAAACCCAGAAGGGGAAGATTGGTTTAGACCTTGCTGTAGCATTCATCATCTTCCTCACTGTGTCTAAAGATTGTGCTGAAGGTATTTAAATAAGTACCTTAAGAGTGATAAGGTACACGTTTAGATTATACTTCTTTTTAAAACGTTTTTTATCCTCAAACTAAAACCCGTTAATTGTCGAACATTTGGAAGACATGGAGAAATATAAAAGAGGAAAATTTAAAAGTACCCATGATCCTACCATCTAGAAGTATAATTATTTAATGGATTTCCTTCTGGCCTTTTCTATTCATACATTTTATTTCACAAAATTTAATTATTGCTTTCTATTGTGTAACTGTAGCTGATATTTTCTGAGTGCTTATTTCATAGAAGGCAGCGAGCTAAGAGCTTTACATGTGGTATCTATTTCACGTTCACTGCAGTTTATAAGACTGTTATGTTCCAAGGATGAATCTGAGACTTAAATTAGAAACTTGTGACTTCTAATCTGGACAAGAGAACATAGATCTGCTTCTCCCTCCTCTCTACTAAGTACAACTATAAACCCTAGAAATAATGCACGAGGTGAAAAAGGAGGACTCTGAAATGTTGGGACCTTTGCACAGGAGGAACCATAGAGTGGCAGGGTCTGTCACATTCCCCTAGCCAGGAGGAACCAGCCAGGCCTGGCATTTCTTGACCCCTAAACTGGCTACAGAAGGAAGCTCAGGTGGGCCCCCCCCCCTTCCTTGGATCAGACAGGAGCAAGCCTGCCACCAACAGCAAGAGAGAGTAGTAGGAGCCCCTCCACCATTTATCTGCCAGGGCACGTGATCTCCTTCCCTGCTGGGCCTGAGATACCTCTTCTCACTGAGAGACACCTGGACATCTGGCAGTTCCTGCTATAGGATACCATCACCAGAAATGGCCCAGTCTTTTCCTCCCTGGGTGGCCAGGAGGTACAATAAGTGTGTGTGTGTGTGGGGGGAATCCTGTCACAGTAAGTACTAAGGCCAGGGAAGCCTCTTCTAGCCCATGGGCGTGGTCACCAACTCCCTTCTACTGAGAGACATGGGGCAGCCAGGCTTGGGGAAACTCCTTCCACCCTCTCCAGCAGCACCAGCAGGATCCTAGGGAGTCCCATTGGCACC
Organism: Ailurus styani; assembly: GCA_002007465.1. NCBI lineage: Eukaryota > Metazoa > Chordata > Mammalia > Carnivora > Ailuridae > Ailurus > Ailurus styani. Next base: position 4,691,108 of record LNAC01000028.1, on the reverse strand, counting down.
AGGTAAATAGAACCAGACCAAAAGAACACTGTAAAGGCCATGAAAATTAGGCTGTCTTTGGAACAACAGGCCACAAAAGTAGGCCAGGACCTTGATGCTGAACCTAAGCAGGGTGATCAGAAAATCACCAAGGATATAGAAGAGCCGAACAATCCAGTCACCAACAGTGCTTAACTGGCATTTCTAAAACATACCATCCAACAGTAACAGAGTTCGCAGGACACTTGCTAAGGTGAAGTTTGCCTTGGGCTGCAGAGAGCAGACTTCAGCCCATTTAAAACAGTTGAAGTCAGGGAGGGTATCTTCTCTGACACACTGTGAATGAGCAATTAGTAAGAGAAAGACAACAGGAAAACCTCCAGACAGGTAAAAATGAGATCACACACTTGTAAATAATACATGGGTCAAAGAGATCTTAAAGAAAACACAAAATACTAGAAGCAAATGGAAATGAAAACACAATGTATTGAAGTATGGGTGATGCAGCTAGCATAGTTCAGAAAGGGAAATTTATAGTACTAAATTTTACATAAAAATTGATGAAAGGTCTCAAATCAATTGTCTAAATTCCTACCTCAAGAAATTTGGAAAAGAATAACAAAACCATACAAATAAAAACCCCAAAATAAGCAGAAGGAAGGAAACAATTAAAAGCCAAAGCCAATGAAATTGAAAATAGGAAAAAAATAATGAAAATCAAGGAAGTAAAAAGCTGCTTCTTTGAAAAAAAATCAATAAACTTGTTAAACCTCTAGCAAGACTAAGAGGGACAGAGACAGTACACAAATCATTTAATATCAGGAATGAAAAGGGATAACACTACAGATCCTGAAGCCATTAAAAGAATAATAAGGACTGGGGCGCCTGGGTGGCTCAGTGGGTTAAAGCCTCTGCTTTCAGCTCAGGTCATGATCTCAGGGTCCTGGGATCGAGGCCCACATCGGGCTCCCTGCTCAGCGGGGAGCCTGCTTCCCCCCCCATCTCTCTGCCTGCCTCTCTGCCTCCTTGTGATCTCTCTCCCTCTGTGAAATAAATAAATAAAATCTTTAAAAAAAATAATAAGGACTAATATTATTCTCATGTATTTGCCAACTAAGAAGAAATGGACAATGTGTCTAGAACTACAAACCACCACAACTCAAACAAGATGCAATTGATGATCTGAAGCATTTTCTAACCACTGAGGAGATGGATGGGGGAAAGTGGCTGTGGTTACAGAGTAACAATGTCAGGGACCCTTGTCATGATGGACCCATGAGCTGACACATGTGCAGAAATTGTGTAGAGTCACACACGTACATTCATGAGTACAAGCCCGACTGGGAAATCTGAGTAAAAATAGTGACATCCATGTAAGTCCTGGTCCCAATATCCTACTTTAGCTTTGCAGAATGTTACTCACTATTGCAGGAAACAGAGGAAAGGTACTCAGAATCTCTGTTATTTCTTACAACTGCATGTGAATCTGCAATGATCTCTATAAGATTTTCAGTTTTTTAAAAAAGCTAACAACTTGTTGTTTTAGGAGTTGAACACTAATAGTGATTCCAGAGCCTGTGTTCTCAGTGGCACATGTGTGCCGTGTTGCTCTGAGATTTTGCATTGCTAATAGTTTTGTGCAATCACACATGAATCCTACCATGTGTAAATTTTATTTATTTATTTATTTATTTATTTATTTTTAAAAAGATTTTATTTATTCATTTGACACAGAGAGAGATTACAAGTAGGCAGAGAGGCAGGCAGAGAGGAGAGAGGAGGAAGCAGGCTCCCCGCTGAGCAGAGAGTCTGACGTGGGCCTCGATCCCAGGACCCTGGGATCATGACCTGAGCCGAAGGCAGCGGCTTTAACCTACTGAGCCACCCAGGCGCCCGCATGTGTAAATTTTAAAGTGTGTGTATGTATATATGTGGGTGTGTATGTATCTTTGTCCTTACCAGCAATGATCAATATTAGATTATATATATATATTTTTTCCCCCTATTTCTGTCACATAGTTTGAAAGTTCCATTATATTTTGACAGTTGGAGTCAGCAAGGACTCTTTAGGTTCTATGTGGCGAAAACCAGACATAGCTTAGTAGAGAGAACCGATTGAAACCGCCCGAATGGCTGCCAGATTCGACAGTTTTGACTTACAGAAGTGGTAGTTTCATATGGTTCAAAGAAATTGCTAGCATACAGGGTTTCTTGGAAGGATCTTAGAGTCGGTCATAGGATCAAAGGAATTGTGGTGAGGCCAAGAGAGCTCTGGGGCTCCTGAGTCTGGGACCCAGGGCACATACTCTCTCTATTTCCATTTCTTACTAAATTTTGGGTTCTGCTCCTGATGAGCATTCTCCACACTGCCTGCAGTGGGGTCATTGGTGGCCTTCAGGATCTTAGCCTAACAGTCTTTCAGTGAGAAGGATAGGAAATCTCTCTGAAATTTGTTTGAAAAATGTTTAGGAGGATTGAAGTTAGCCTGGGTGGGTCACATGCCCAACCCTTTTCCAGTTATTGGTCAAGCACTGTGCTTGGCACAGCACAAGTCTTATGGACAGGGAGCCAGAGACTATGCCTGTATAAAGAGGGAGATGGCAAAGAGCATGTGAGGACTGACCCAGACATGGCCAACAGGGTGACCACTGGGATCCAGGAGCTGCCGCCACGGCCTGTGTCTCTTGTTACCAGGGCAGGACATCTAAATGAGAGTTAAACTGTGAATGTAAAAATGACTCCAGACTAGACTTAATTGTTACAGCTTTTGTTACAGCTTTCTACAGTTCAGTAGAATTTCTCTCTTCTGTTAATGACAAGCCTATCAAAATTAGAGACTATCAGAATGTTTTCAAAGGTAGCATTTGAAGAAGGCTTAATATTTATAAACTTCTAATATATATTTTTCTTGGGCAAATATGATTGCACCACAAATTCACAGTCACATTTTTCTTTTTCTTTTCTTTTTTAAGATAGATAGATAGATTGATTTCAGAGAGAGAAAGAGTGTGGGTGTATGGGGAGGGCCAGAGGGAGAGAATCCTCAAGCAGACTCCCCACTGAACACAGAGCCCCACACAGGGCTCAATCCCACGACTCTAGATCATGACCTGAGCCAAAACCAAGAGTCAGACACTTAACTGACTGAGCCACCCAGGTGTCCCTCACATAGTCACTTTTTTCTGCCACACTTGAGGTCACATAGCAAAGACTGTTTGAAGGCAGGCTTTTGAATAATGGGTATGAGAAGCAGTGGCTGAATGCTTTAAATCTTGCTGTAACATACAGGCATACAGGACGCGTGTTTTAAGAATGGAAGAATGTAAATAGAAGGCTCACATGTCCTCCCCAGCTGAAAGTATTTTCCTTGAAGCTTTTAGTTTGTGACTCAGATGGTGAACCTAGCTATGGTATATGAGTGATTATTATTATTACAAAAGTCAGATGGACACTTAAAATAAAATACCAAATGGCACAGGATAATGACTCTTGCAAGGACCTAATAATTCAGTGGTTTGCCACTGTGCCCTCTGACTTCAGAACTCATCAGCATAGGAGGTCCCCCTTTGAGCAGTGCAGTTGTGTCCTTTGGAAAATGGTAGTAACCATGATTGCCCACCCTGTTGTCCAGCGTGACTTACATGAAGACCCATGTGAACCTTGCATAGGTCCATTTTCAGAAAACAGTGTTTTCTTTACCAGTGAATTTCTGTGTTACTTTTGCTAGAAAACAGAACAAACAAACAAAATGCATGCTTTAAGGTTTTCTTGACCACCAGGACATCTAGGAGCCCCACTCAGTGCCCAGATGGACTCATCACATCCTCAGATGTAACTGTTGATTTGTATTCTTCTCTGATTCATCCCTGTCTTTCAGTAACTTCTCTCTGTCTCCAGCCCCATTGTAAAAGCAATGTCCGTTCAAGTCCCTTGCATATCTGTTTACAGTTACTAAAACTGTTTCATAGTCATAAATATTTGAACTTCAAGGTAATCTTGCAAAGTGTAGACAAAGATGATACCGTGCTTTTTCCTTTAAAAACCTGCCTAAACAGAAGCCAGTACAGGTTAGTCTAGTGTCATCAACGTAGACTGTAGGCTTCCTAAGGGCAGGGATCTCTTCTGTTCATGCTAGCCCCAGCTACCAGTGTAATGTTTGATGTTCCATAAATGTTCCAAGATCATTGATGTTGAATAAACCTAAAAATCACTGAGCTCCTCAGAACTTGGAAGAACACAGAAAAACTTGTGTTGGCAGAAGAGAGAAATACACAGCCCCAGGAGACCAGATGTAGCTCAGATCAACCTGTCACAAGCACATTTCTTTGAAGTCTGGTGTTTTATCTTAAAAACTCATATAAATTTTGAATCCTACTGCATATTAGGGATGTTTATTTTATTACAAAATTATTTTAAATTTTATTTATCCTAAAATAATGTTTCTGGGAGATGTGCTGTACGTATCCTGAATAACCCTAACTAACATATCTCTAGGGTACTTGTTTTGCTTTTGCAAAATATGGATGTCCAATTAATTACATCCTATGGAAAGATTATCAATATGCAGATGAACCAGATTTAGGCCTTCTACCTTTTCCTTACCCCTGACTTCATCATCTTAGTTCATGACAACTCTACCTTTCCAGTTTTTGGGGCACAAAAACTGTTGCATGTCCTCGATCCATCCTCCTTGTTTCTTTCTCTCACAGTTTACATTCAGTTTATTAGGAAATACTGTTGTTTCTACCTTAAGAGTATATCCTGAATTCGATCACTTGTAACCACACCTCCTGCTACCAGACTTGCACCCTCCTCTCTGTTACTTTCCTTGCTTCCTTCTGCACTTGCTCTGTCTTTCCCCCAGCTCCTGGGGCAGCAGGCTCCTAACCACTCCCCATTTGGTACTGCCCCACTCCAATCAAGTTTTGCTGAACTAAACTCTTAAAATGTTCGATATGCCTCAGGATATCTTTTACCATCTTTCACCTGGTTTGTGCTTGTGACTGGTGTCTGTGTCTTCACACAATAGCACAAACGCACACGGCAGGCCGTGGTAGTGCTCTGCGTGGCATATGCTGTGCGGCCCGTCTAACCAGAGTGAAGGCCTTCGCTGGAACCTCACCTCCTTCATCTCGGTCCCAGACACTCTGGCTGCTAGGGTGCCTGACTCACTGCTGCTTTAGGGCTTTGCATGTGCTGTTCCCTCTGTCGGACCTGCCCTTGGCCCAGAGATCCAGGTGACTAGCTCTTGTACCTCGTTTGGGTCTTTACTCAGAAGTCACATTTGCAGTGAGGTCTTCTTCATTCATCCCACATGAATCTTCACACCTACCACCAAACACACTCCCCTTTCCCACTTCATTATTTACCCCTTGACACTTACCGTATCTAACATACTCTCTCTTTTACGTCTTTGAGGTATTTATTATCTCCTCCCCCCAGTCCCTTTCTCTCAAAAAAATGCATCTCAGATGATGAGCTTGAGAGTGGTGTCGGATGGCACTGGGTACATACCAGGCATGCCAGGAAATCTTTGTTTTCTTGATCTGTGTCCAGAGTTTTATTAGAATGCTCTCTTTGAACTGTCCCTCACTCTCTTCTTGGATTCAGAACCCTAATGTTTACCCCCAAAGTCTAAAGCCTACTTCTTGTCTTTAGGATGTTCCACCAACTTTGAGCTGACTTTCCGAGTCACCCTCCTAATTGTCCATGACTGCAGCTTTCTTCAGGCATTAGGGACAGAGCTGCTCGTGGAGGAAAGAAAGAAACTGTCTCCTTTCTGGTTACTTATTTATTCCCACACATCCCAGTGCCTTTCTCCTTATTAGAAATTGTAAGTGTGGTTGTAGAACTGGAAGGTCCTTGAGACCATAAACATCTTGGTGACCATGGGGTTTCCCCTGGGCAGGCGACCCCTAAAGACACTTGCTACTTAGGGTTGGGGTGTCTCTGTTTTCCTTCAGTGGTAGTCACTGGCAAGACATGATGCCTGGTACCTAGTAAGTGCTCAGTAAACCATTTTTTTTTAAAGATTTTATTTATTTACTTGACACAGAGAGATCAGATCACAAGTAGGCAGAGAGGCAGGCAGAGAGAGAGGAGGAAGCAGGCTCCCTGCTGAGCAGAGAGCCCACTGCGGGCCTCGATCCCAGGACGCTGAGATCATGACCTGAGCCGAAAGCAGAGGCTTTAACCCACTGAGCCACCCAGGCGCCCTCAGTAAACCATTTTTGAATGAAGGCTGGACCCCTAAATTTGAATTTGGTTACTTAGTGTTTCCCTCTATGGCCTCCATACTTGCCGAAGCTGAAGGAGACCTTGCCAGAGGCCTGGCTACGAAGAGCATATGTTTCCTTCCAGAATGTGCTGTCTCTAACAAGCCAGGTAATAAGTTTTTGTGACTATGTATTCAAACAGGATTCACTGTAGGGCTGGCCTTGCATTTGGAACATGTTTTTACAAGGAACCTGTAAGTTATGAATATTTCACTTTCTTTTCATGGTTTTCTTTTTTAAATTCGCTTTTGCTTCCATTTTCTTGTTAAAATGGATTGAGAAAGATTAATTTAACAAAAGTGCCAGTGGGGAAAATACAGAGAAAATGTGTAATCATAATAAATATTTTAGGTCTCTGTTATTCAACAACCCACAGCTATGTTTACATAGTAGATCTAAGACAGAATGTGATGCCATATCGCCACAAGACGCGGCCTTGGAGCTGGCATTCACCTGGGGAATATCATGTAGATGTTTGGGAACTCCCATAGTGCCCTCGTGAAAAATGATTCCAAGTTCAAGGCAGACCCTATTTCGGAGGATTTCAGGCCATATTGTACAGTTTCCAAAAATAACTTGCCTTTTATCAGCTTTGACCCCTAGCTTTAGAATAACATTGTCTGTTTATTCAAGTAAGACCTGTTCATCATAGAAAATACTTTGGCCTATTCCTTTGTGGGTTTTAAAGACAAAAAGTGGCATACAGGCTTTTAGTTCCAACCAAGTGGAGAAGCACACCCTCATCCCATATCAACCTCTGAGAAAGTGTGAAAACTCTAGTACTGAGAACTCACCACAGAAACATGAGGACCTCTGTGGAAACTGAGGCTGCTGGAATTTGGGTATCACTGGGAAGTGGGGAGGCAGCCAGGGGTGTCATGAGAGTCTGGAAGAAAGCTTTTTATTTTTTAAATTGTGGTGAAATATACATAACATAAAATTTACCATTTTAACCATTTTTCAGTGTATGGTTCAGTGGCACTAAGTACGTTTACACGAAACTGTGCTTTTACTTTCCCACTACTTTGGGTTTTATTTCCAGCCGAACAAGCCCTTTTCTGTGTGAAGACCTACACTGAAGTATGTTTGGAGGAAGTATTTAAATATGCAGGGCAGTAAGCACACGGGCAGCTCCAACAGACAAGGGAAATAAGGAGGGTCGGATCCCCTAGGAAAGTTTATTGATGCTGTCAAATGACAAAAAAATAATCCAATTTAGAAGAAGTTTGATGTCCTTTATTCAAGGGAAAATAGTCGATGGATTGTTTACAGAGATCTTCACAAGCAGTGGAACACTGTTCTGAGTGATTTGGGGGAGTTTTGTAGAACATTAGGAGCAGCAGAGTTGAAGCAGGGCCTGATGGGCTAGGAGGTTGGGGATTTCCTGGGAAAGCTAGCAGGTCCCATTTTCTGGAGTAAGTTGAGCTAGCTAAAGCATTGCTGGACAGTTGTGATTGGTGTGTGTTAGGTTTCCTTGGCATTTGTCCCGTAGTTCAAGGCTGGCTTAGGATTTGACTTGTGCTGTGGACGGGGCCACAAAGGTAGCCTCCATTTTGTGGGTCCTGATATGGGAATTAGCTTTATCAGTTCCTTTTTTTAAAAACAAGTCAAGGACCAAGGAGAAGAGAGCACAGGCCCAGTAACCAGGGACTAAAATTCCAGACATTTTCTGAAGGATTGAGTGGAGGGGAAACCAAAGAGACTTGGCTGCAGGGCCACTATGCTTACAAAACGCACGGGTACAGCTTTTATACCAGCAGGAAGGTATTTGCTCCGTCTAATCAAAAATAGTGAAGGGGGTGTGATGGAGGGAAAAGACAAAAAGAGAAAGGACTACATTAAATGGAAAATATGAAAAGATTGGCCAACATCTAATGGGATAGTAATTACAACCTCTGTTACCAGGTTATCCTTTACAGAGAAGTCTCAGACCTGATGGAAAAACAAGACGCAGAAATGAGTTATCTACAAGAAACACACTTCAAAAGAAAGGCAGTAGAAGGCTGAGAATAAAAGGATAAAAAAGAGATCTACTACATAAACAGGAACCAGGGAAAGTGGCAGTACCTTAAAGGAACTATAAGGGAGAGCTAGGGATGTTCTGTACTGATAAAAGGAGCATCAGAACAAGGTGTACTCCTCAAAAATATGAGTCCCTAACAATTCAGCTTGAAAATATACCATGCAACAATAGAACTGCAGAAAGGGAGAGAGAGAAAATCAACCATTGTGTTGGGAGAGTTTCAATACTCCTCTCCCAGAAGCCTAATCCCTGCTGTGAAAAAATAAGTAGGCACGGAGAAGAGCTGGACAGCACAGTCAGTTAGCTGTTAAAATTATACCTAAAACTGTACACTCAACAGAGTGTGATTTGGGGGGCTCGTAGGGAATGGTTATAGAGAGAAAACCATTATTGTGCCATCCAAGAAGGCTTGAGGGTCCCCACGAATGGGAGTGATACACTTTAGGGTCCTTCGCTATGGCACCATATGGCAAGAAATTACCAACAAATGACAGCCCTCCCCCCATAAAATCCCTGTGGTTATAAATTAAATATCCTATTTCTAAATAGCCCTAGGGTTAAAAAGGAAAAAAGGAAATAAAAATGAAATTGTGATCTATTGAGAACTGAAACGTCCCAACCGTGGGATAGAGTCTAGGTGGCACTTGAAGGGGTTTTAGAGTCTTAAATTTGTCAGCACAAGAAATACTAAAAAGTAAGCCAGGCAGTGATCTCAAAAATTGGTTAAAAAAAAAAAAAGAACAAAACCTAAGGAACAAGAGGGAAGGAAATAAAGATAACTATTAAAAGCAATAAATTACAGAATAATAACACTAAACTGACACAAAAGTTTAAGAAAATCAAGAACTGGTTCTTTGAAAGCTAAATAAGATCTCTGACAGACTGAACAAGAAGAAAAAAGTGAACAAAAAATTAGCAAATAGCCATAAACCCAAGACAATTTCAAATGATGAAGGAATATTGGAACAAATATTATATACTAATAAATTTGAAGAAGAAAACTAAATAAAATGAGTATGTATGTTTTCAGAAAATATACAAAGTGTCAAAATTGCCACGAGAAGAAATAGGTAACAAGATTGGATCAATAAATGATCAGACCAATACACAGACATATAGTCTGTTTCCAAAAATCTCCAGAGAAAATTTTATAAACACATTTAAAACACAAACTTTTAAGAAACAATCACTTATTATCTTTTACAAGTCTTTCCAGAAAATAGAAGGTAGGTGAAACACTGCCCAGCCCCTAACATTACTGAAGCCATTATCAGAAAATCTGTGAATGCAGTACTACATGTTAAGAGAATGAAGGAAAAAGTATGATTATCTCAAACAGTGTAGGAAAAGCACTTGATAAAGCTCAATACCTATTTGTGATTTTTAAAACACACACAGGTTAGGGGTGCCTGGGTGGCTCATTGGGTTTAAAGCCTCTGCCTTCGGGTCAGGTTATGGTCTCAGGGTCCTGGGATGGAGCCCTGCATCGGGCTCCCTCCTCAGCAGGGAGCCTGCTTCCTCCTCTCTCTGCCTGCCTCTCTGCCTACTTGTAATCTCTCTGTCAAATAAATAAGTAAAATCTAAAACAAAACAAAACACCACAGGTTACATATTAGGAAGGGAAGGGGTCTTCTGTAAAGTTTCATACCCAAATCTATATCAAATGCAAACTTAATGGAGAAATTTTGGATAATTCCTTCTATTACTAGGAACAAAACAAATATACTGCTGTCAGTCACAGTTTAGTGCAGGAAACAACAAAACCTTCCAGGTTTTTAGGCAGAAAGAGATGTAGTAGATTAGGTACTTAGGTTGTTGGAAAGGCCTGGAGGAGCAGGTCTGGGGGAGTAGGTTTGGGGGTAGATTTCAAGGTCACCCCCAAATAGTTGTAGTCCAGAGGACAGGAGGTTGCTGCTCCTGCCACTTTCATTACCATTTGCTTTTTACCCCTGTAGGTAGATAACCAGACACATAAATGCAGACTCTGGCCCCACAAACACATCGCCCCAAGCTTCCTTTCCAGCATCCAGTGGAGCAGGGTTGTCCTCTGCTTTGCCTCCCTGTTCCAAATCTTTTGGAGAGTGCCCCTCAAGTGACAGATTCCAAGTTGCATGCACAGCCTTGGTTACAAGGAAACCTGAGAAATGAAGCTTCTGGATTTCACACCTATCTAGATAGAGGTAGAGTGGAATGGAAGTTTGAGAGATTCAGTCAGAAGTATCTGCCACATTCTCTCACTATCTCTGCTGCTGCTTCACCAACCAAGCATTGCTGTCCTGAGGAATGCTATCCAGAAAGAAAAAGAAATAAAAGCTTAGAATTGGAAGGAATAGATAAAATTATCATTATTTATGGACAATAAGGTCACCTTAATTAACAGCGTGTAATAAATGCTTTATTAGAACTAATAAGTATGGTGACATTCAGGTATATTTGCTCAATCTGTAAGAATCAATATAATTTCTCTATATTAGAAATATCCAATTAAAAATGAAATAAAACAAGCTATCACTCATAATAGCAACAGAAGCTATATAGTATCTATGAATTAATCAAGAATGCATAATACCACTTCAGAGAAAAAAAAATTTATTTTTATTAAAAAACAAGATTATGGGAGTAATAGATTTTTTATTCTCTTGAGTAAGTATTAAGACATCAGTTCTTCCCAAATTAATCTTTAAATTCACTTAAATCTCTCCCAAAATTTAATTGGTTGTTTTTGAAGAACTTGATAAACTTCAACAAAAGCATAAAGCTATAGGGAGAAAATTGACAAATTTGATTAAGTTTTGAATTTGCCATGAAGCCACCCATAGACAGATGGCCAGGTGTCAGAAAGGGAGATGATGTATGCAATGTCCAAAACCTGTAAGAGATTAACAGTGAGCTGATGTCTAGAACTGCAAGAAACTCCTTCAGAATAATATGAAGGAGATAGCAGGCCTAATAGAAAAAGGAGGAAGACATATGAACTTCTGTTTCACCAAAGAGTAAACCAGAAGGCTAGCCAACATATGAAGAAGTCATCAAACTCATTAGTAACCAGAGTAATGAGAATGGAGGCAACAGTGTGATAATCACTGTTAAACTAGTAATAATTAGAAAGCTGACAAAATGAGTTTAGGAATTCTCATGCAGTGATAGTGGGAATGTAGACTTCGGCTGTAATGGAGAACAGTCTGGAAGTTCTTTTTCTTTTCTTTTTTTTTTTTTAAAGATTTTTATTTATTTATTTGACAGATAGAGAAGATCACAAGTAGGCAGAGAGGCAGGCAGAGAGAGAGGAGGAAGCAGGCTCCCTGCCAAGCAGGGAGCCCGATGCGGGCCTCGATCCCAGGACCCTGAGATCATGACCGGAGCCGAAGGCAGAGGCTTTAACCCACTGAGCCACCCAGGCGCCCGAACAGTCTGGAAGTTCTTAACCAAATTAGGAACACAGACTGGTTCAATTTATTCTTCTGGGTTTATGTTCCAAGGATGTTGTCAGTAATTGAATAATGTATGTGGATGAGGTGTTTATGGCAATGTTTTTGAGTCCTAGAGGCAGGAAGTTTGGGTGCCCTTCTAGGAGAGTGGCTGGGTAGGATGTGGTGGCTACCAGCAGGGAGCAATTGGAAGCAACTGCAGCTACTGTACACAGAGGGCAAGGTGTGAGGTGTTACAAAACCCAGCAGTGGGGGGAAAAGGAAGTTGCTGAATGAGATGAGTAGCATAATACCATCATTCATTTGAATTAAAAGTACATGCCATGGAACAATTTGCAGTTTTGAAGAGCACAGTGAAATAAATAAAAAGATACCCACAAAACACAGGAGATTGTTTTAGGTTTTTTTTTTTTTTTAAAGATTGTATTTATTTGAGAGAGAGTGAGAGATTAAGAGTATGAGTGGTGGGAGGGGCAGAGGGAGAAGCAGACTCCCTGTGGAGCAGGGAGCCAGACATGGGACTCAATCCCAGGACTCTGGGATCATGACCTGAGCTGAAGGAAGTTGCTTAACCAACTGCCCCACCCAGGCACCCTGTTTTTTAAACTCATTAGCTTTTTTAAAGCAGTGTGATGAATATCTTTGCATGTTTCTATCAGGTCACATTTCGTGTTATCTGCTTAGACAGGGAGAGCGGTGCTCTTTGGTTTGCTGACTGTGTGTCCTCAAGCAAGATGTTGATCCCTCTGTGCTTGACTTGCCCCTGGGCTCTGAGAATTAGATGGTTTGAACTTATAACAGGATATGAAGATTGTTGAGAACATCGTAACTGCTCAGTGAGTGGCAGCTGTCACTATAGTGTTGTTCCTAGAAACGGAACATGGGGTTCACAGGTACAATTTTTTTTTTTAATCTTTAAAGATTTCTCCATTTGGCAGGGGAGGGCAGAGGGAGAGGGAGAGAGAGAATCCCAAGTAGACTCCCCACTGAGCATGAAGCCCAGCACTGGGCTCAATCCCACAACCCCAAGACCATGACTGGAGCCAAAACCAGGAGTAGGACGCTCAGCTAAGTGGGACACCCAGGCGCCTCTGGTACAAACCACCTTTAAGGAGTATCATTGGTTTGTTCATTCAGTAATTATTTATTGAGTGCCCACTGTGTGTCTTGGCATTTATACAGAGTGGGCAAAAATCCTTGCCCTGGTTGAACTAAACTGCTACTGTAAAGAAAAAAAGTGAATCAATGAAATATGTAAGATGGTTAGTTTCCATGGTACTTTGATTCAAATGTGCTCTGCGTTTGGGTCATTTATTTATCTTTTATTTCTACATGTTCTCAAGAGAGTGGTCATTAAGAGATGTGTTGTCTGAACCAGGGCCACTAATGATAAGGTATAGATCAGTTCATTTACTGTATTAATCTTTGCTAGTCAGCTACTTCAGGCAACTCTCATATGCTATCCCTAACTTCCATCCAGATGAAAATGTTTTCCCTCTCTTTGCTCCCATGACCCTGTGCCTCTGTTAGAGCAGTAATCACCACATTATTTTTCTATGCCTAGATTTCAGATTCTTCTGATCAGGGACTATGAATATTTCATCTGTCAATCCCTAAAATGGTCAACATTCAGGGAGTTTTTTCTAGTTGAATTTTGACCTTTTCTTCTGGTATGCTTTGGGCTTCTTTCTGGTAAATATTGTGTGACCTTCGAGTGTATTCATTACCACATTCCCAAAGACCTCAGAAATGATTTGTATCAGCAGTTTATGATAAAGAGCAGACCATTGGCAGACAGAGATTTTGTAATTAATGAATTCTGCCTTTGGTGACCTACCTTTAGCAGACTCCATGACATGAAGTGTTTTTTTCCTGTATTGACCTCAACTTGGATTATCTGTGATGGGTATTGTTGGTCAACAGATCCCTTCAAACACCATTCAGATTCCAATGAGTTTTGCTCTGATTTAGGAGCATATATCCATTTTATGTTAAGAAAATGTTTTCCCAAAAGAATTAGACAAATTGATTTAGTATCTTTTTTCTTTATGTAAACATTTATTTTTAGTTTAACTGCTCTAATTTATTACTGAATATTTAGTGTGGCATGTTTTTTCTGCACATCATTATCAGCAGTTCTTTGGACCTTAATTTTCTCATTTGAAAAATTAATGAGTTTGTATTTTTTGTATTTATTTACTCATTTAAAGTTTATAGTTTGCTTAGTTTTAAAAATGCATTTAAAATGGGTGAAAATGATGCAAAGAGCACAAAAAACAAATACATCAGAAGTGAGAAAAACAAGAAAAACAGAAGTAGGCTCACACGCTAGAACCAGATATGTGGTGGATAAAAGATGTGGAGAGTCTGGTTCTTTTGCCATGAAGGTACCCAATTTTAGTGGTAGTGCTACACAGCAGCCAGTGGGACATGGGAATCCCAGCCAGTGCTCTGCTTCCCCAGGCTCAGCAGGGAAAGCTAATTCTTTGTTGCAGAGAAGCACAGCCATTCATGAGTCCAGGACTAGTGGATATTGTTCTTGAGAAGTTTGATGCGGCAGACACTGTGGTTTAATGAGCAGTGTCCTGGTTATAAAGCTTTACGAAGGGTCCCAGAGGGCTCCCTGTCCACAGGTGTGTGAGAAACCACCATCTTCCTTTGCTCCTACCTTGCTGAGGCTCAGAGTGTCTTTAACTTTGGCCTTCAGACCATCCTTTTCTGCTTACCACTCTCTTTTCCTCACAGTCCTAAATCCCACACAACAGCTCTGTGGTTTGAGAGAGGTGGGAACAGAAACCATTGGCGCTTAGGTCTCTCTGTAGTGCCAGCGCCCAGGTGGGTTGGGACAAGCCTTAGGCTGCTTTTCCCTGTCTTTTTTCAGTTATCACTTAACTAATGACTCCCTCTTCCCAAACTACTGTCTTCCTCTCAGTGGGTGCTGAGGATTCCCATTTAATCCGTTGCTCTTGTGAGATTCTCTTAACTTCTGTCTTATCTAGAGATAACTGCTTGTTTTCTAATGATAGTTTTGCTTATAACAAAATGATCGTTAACTTCTGTCACAGTCAACAGATGGCATTGGCCTGGTCAGGTCCCCCAGCATGGCATGCCGAGGCAGGCAAGAGTCGGTGTCATTTCCTGCACCAGTGGTTCCCCAAAGGCATTTCGAGCTTTGTGCCACAAAGTGCTTTTATTTTAACAAAAATTAATGTTCTTTATTTTGTTCAGTGATTTTTGTCAATACATAAATGCTCAGAATTCATTTTGCATGCTTACTTTCATGCATGCTTCTTTAATCTATGGTGATTTATGTGTTTACCATCTGTGTTAAGAATTTCCCTGTCAGGGGCTCCTGGGTGGTTCAGTGGGTTAAAGCCTCTGCCTTTGGCTCAGGTCATGATCTCAGGGTCCTGAGACGGAGTCCCACATCTGGCTCTCTGCTCAGCAGGGAGCCTGCTTCCTCCTCTCCCTCTGCCTGCCTCTCTGCCTACTTGTGATCTCTCTCTCTGTGTCAAATAAAATAAATAAAATCTTAAAAAAAAAAAAGAATTTCCCTGTCAGAGTATGTACTGAGATATTTGTACTTACAGTACATAAATTTGTTTTATGTTTTCCCAGGGAGCTGATATTTTATATTTTCTCAAATATGTGTATTTAATGAAATTAGGATCTTCCCATTGGAAGGTTTGTTTTAAATATTCCAGTTAATTGTCCTATGTTATTTGATTTAGAGTTGGATTATTGAAGATGATTGTTTACTTAAATGTAATAGCTGGAATACCTGTCTCTCTCTATATATATGTCAACTTATTTTGGATGTTTTACATTATCAACCTGCAAAATCTTGTTTGTGATGTTACTGGTGTTACTCCAGGCTTTTTGCTGTTAATGAAACAGCTTTTTTAGAGTTTGTTATAAAGGAAATCCCAAGTACACATCTTTAAAAAACTATTAGCTCATCTAAAACTCTTTTTAAAATAATCAACTCTGAGAAATGTGAGTTCATCAAATATAGCATTCTTGGTAATCAAAGATTAGAATCAGATTTTTAAGGTGGACAAGCAGTTCTGGTGTGAGTTAGGAGGAGGTATAAAGCGACCTGTTTTCTTAGTGTTGAGCTAAAGGGGCTGTCTGTATTTTTTAAGCGAATTGGTAAACCCTTAAAAACCCTGCCTTGCCCTTAAAAAGCCCTTAGTCATTCTCTTTTTACTCGCTTATTCCTTTGTCTTATTTAAATTACTCACTTGCTATCCTAATAGGAAAATCTTCAAAATCTCCTTGTCAGACCTCTAAGTACACAGGATTAATTGGCTAACTACCAGTGCCTAACATCGAAGAAAGGGCAATGACTTGTTAACTTAAACTTTCAGATAAGCAAGGAGTGACTAATTTTTTCTTTTTAATTCAATTCAACTCATATCTGCTGGGTATTTGCTATCAGAATACTGTAGATTATAGGAAAACTAATAAGTCAACAGTTCCTAATTTCAAGTAATTTACATTCTTTTTTAATTACTTTAATAGACCTTTAATTTGTTTAATGGTATTTCATGACTTTTGTAAAGTAAGGTGTTTTAATTTATGACAAATGCCTCATCAGAGAGGATGTGGAGCCTCTTAGGGATTAGGATCTTCTAGACCCTCAGGGAAAGAGTATCAGATTGTTTTCATAATGGGTATGAAAACCTGGGCTTGGCATAGGCCTTGTGTCTGACTGGACTGATCTCTTCATGTGTGTCCTAGAAAGACACCCATCACTTACTGACCATTGGGGAGACCACTGGAAGGTGCCAGAAAGTGCATGAATTAAATAAGGCAAACACATTAAAGGGCCTAGCAGATTGCCGCACAGTGTATGAGCTCAATAAATGGTGGCTTCTGTTATTCTATTTTTATTTCTTATTCTGATGAACTTTCTTTAGAGAAGATGGAAAGCCATTCATCTATGGCTGTTTATCCAGTGTCTACTTTGTGATGGGGATAGTAGTGGGTATGGAGGATTTAACTGTGAGCTAGACAGACATGCTCAGTGCCTCCATAGAGATTTTGGTTACATGGTCCATTCAGGCAAGCACACAGCCTAAGCAGCATGTAAGTGTGATAGGGGTAAAGTATGGGGTGCGATCNCTGGGGCGAGCAGTGTTTGGGCAGAAGCAGCATCCTGTGTGGCCCCCAGAAATAAGGGAAAGTACAACGCACCTGGAGCTTGTGTGTGCAGCTGCGGTGTGGGGCCGGGTAGGCCCTGCTGGGGCAGTGCCTTGAGCTTGCCCTGAGGCAGCCTGGGCTATAGCCCAGAGCAGTGGGAGAGCTGTAGATCAATTTTAAGTATTGCCAGGATCTGACAAAATCCTTAACTTAGAAAGTTGCCTGTGGTCTCAGCTGAGACTGGGCCGGCTTGGTGGAGGAGAAGCTGTGGAACCAGGGCTAGAATTGTGCAAGGGGCTGGGGCTGGCGCTGAGCAGCTGTGGTTGGGAGGGCCGGAAAAGCGCAGAGGACCCCAGAGGTGTGGACAATGGGCAGAATCGTGAGCCGGAGGGGCTGAGCAGAGGGTCTCTCTCTGCTGGGCCAGTCCTGGGGTTCCATATACTCTTCATCAACAGGAAATGGGGTAGATCTCTTTGTTCCACTTTGTTCTCTTTGGGAAGAGCCGGTGTCAGAGAGCTGCGTCCCAGGACAGGAGATGCAGCTGCCCACTGGGGAACCGCAGTGCTCCCAGGAGGACACAGTGGCAGTGTCTTTTCAGTCACACCTGGTACCTGGTTAGGGAGCTTCCTCCAAAGCCAGCCTTTGAATAGAAAGAACAATAATTAGGTGATCCTCTCCCTAGGGGTTGGGTGGGTTATGCAGACTACCTCAAGGACAAAGCTAACTAAATAATGGAAGGCTTTCTGGGCACTGGGCTGTGTCCCTCTTCTGTGGCCACGTGCCACAGTGATTTCTTGGGTCTTCTCTTTTCCAGCTCAGGGAGAGCCTTGGAAGCCTCTGTGGTTCTTCCTGTTTCTGGTCTCTCACTCTAGGGCTCACTCAGACAGAAGGAGGAGGAGGAGGAGGAAGAAGAGGAGGAAAGAATAAACAAAGGAAACCTGAATGTGTGACGAGGCCAAGTCTAAATACTGTATTTTTTAATCTTTTTTTTCTGATAGCTTCATCAATTCTATGTGCATGTATTGATTACTTATTAAAGAAAGGGCTCTATATTAGGTGTCATTCTTTGCAGAGTCGGTGTTTTTGCGTTGGTTCTGAAGATAGGGCAGGAATCCTTCCTAATAGTTTACTTTGATGACATGGATAGACTGGCTTCCCAGATGAGGCCCAGCTCTCCTTGCAGAGCAGACTAGTTAGTCCCTGGGGGGACCTCGCATGTAAATTGACATTTGTGCTGCTGTTTACTGATGCCAGAACCTGGGTGTTAGGAGGTCCGAAGACCAAAGTTAAAGACACTCTGAGCCTCAGCAAGGTAGCAGCAAAGGAAGATGGCGGTTTCTCACACACCTCTGTGTTCTTGTTGCTGAGGGTATGAACTCGGGAGGGATTCCCAGCCTCCTTCCCACGCCCCCGACCCTGGTGAGTGCTGCGTGCAGGGTGCCTGCCGTTGCACATCAGGACTTGCACTCCCATTCTACGACCCCATCCACACACCGGCATTCCTCGCAGCTCAAAGAGGGTAGAAAGTAGTGGGTGCCTCCTGGATCATGAAACTCAGAAGGAAAACATTGCTTTTAAAGGTATGAAGTATACCAAGTGCTAAACTAAATAAAGTAGTAAAGAAACAAGTGATAAGAGGTAAAAGTAAAAGAAAATGTACTGGAACAAGGACATTAGAATTCTAGGATTAAGAAAAGAACAGGCTCATGGATTAACGGTGTAAAAGGCACTTTGTGTGAATTCTAGACTTCTTGAGTGTGAGCTGTCCTATTGGAGCTACTGGTATCTCCAAGTGCAGTGGAGTAGTTCTCTCAGTTAGTCCTTCCAGCCCCTTCAGTTGTCAAGTTATTACTGCTTTACACTCATGAGGAGCCAAAGAAACCTCTTTTGCTTCTCAGAAGAAAGGCCCCAAGTTTGAACTGATATCTGTGTTAGTCTGCTTCAAACCCCATGGAAGATTACCACAGACCAGGGGCGAGGCTGGCTCAAACACCAGACATTATTTCTCACAGTTCTGGAGGCTGGAAGCCCAGGATCAGGGGGCTGGCCCACTTACTTTCCGGTGAGAGCGCCCTTCCTGGCTTGCAGATGTGTTGCACCAGGCAGGGAAAGAGAGAGGAGGGAGGACACCCTGGTGTCCCTTTGTGAGGACCCCACTCTCATGACTCAGTCTAACCCCAATTATCTCCCAAAGCCTCAGCTCCAAATACCATCTCCTGGGGGTTAGGGCTTCAGCATGTGAATTTTGGGAGTACAGAAACATTCAGTTCAGAACAACATCTCATTTGGTGTTTTTATTTAAGCTAAAAGAATACATTTATACATTTTCCGGAGGGGAAAAAAAAACACATGGCTATAAATAGGGGTTTCAGCAGGCTCTTGATTTTTTCAAGATCAAGTAAAATAAATATAGAGGTAAACAATAAAATTACATTAAGTAGGAGCTTCAAAGGGACCATCTTACTAAAGGCAGTAAATCTGTTTGGAGAAAGTTTTGGGAATCAACTTATTAATAGCATTCAAGCCCATCAAGTTTTCTTTGTTCTTTTAAAGTTACGGGAATGAATTAAAAACAAGCTTCCCAGTCTATCATGTATCATTGAAACCCAAAACACAATAGCATTTGTCTTTTTACAGACCAGGAGGCTGTAAATCTATTATTTAGTTTTTATTAAAGGTGCAGATTCCAGAATGAGACCCGTGAATGGCCAAGAGAAATAGGAGATGAAGCCTTTCATCTCTGCCCAGTCTTTCCCCATGTGACCCAGGTCAGCATTGATTCAGTGTTGCTGCTACTCTTATGACTGTGTTTGTTTACCTGAACTATGTCTAGAGCTAAAGAGAAAAGAAAGGGAAAAATGAGGAAAATGACAAATCTGACTTTACATTTTAGAACAGAGTTAAAATTGTAATTAGAGAAAGCTCCATGATCATTTCTAGCTCTAAGCACAGTTTTCCATCAAACCACTTGTGCCTTGGATCTCTTATGGATCATTACACAAAATGTAGGATGACAATACCGTGCTATTCACATGGCTCTTTTATGGCCCTCACCCTCAAGTAGGGCCCCTGGGGTCACCATTGTTTACAATGTTACATTGTTACACCAATGTTACAAATGTAACACCAATGTTACAATGTTATGATATTACATTGTTTACACCATTGTTTATAGGGTTGAGAGCTTGGCCCAGGTGAGGGCTCCTAAGTGACACCAGACACCTCAGTCTGACTCTGAACCAGGAAGGGCCTGGGGAGCGGGATCGGCAGCCCGTGCCTCTTCAGGGAAAGCCAGTGCCTTCCCCAGGAGGCTGGGATGTGAGCCAGGAAGCCCTGGGCAGAGAAGTCCCGGTGTGCAGCCAGATGGCAGGGGTGATGACTGGAGATCCCTGACACCTTCCTGTAGGGTCTATTAGGGAACGGATCCAATTCAGGGGTGCCATGCCCTCTGTGATCCTGCAAACAACTGCTTTACTTGAATATTTTAGTTGCTTTACAGTAAAGCTGCTGGTATCTTTTTTTTTTTTTTAAGATATTTATTTGACAGAGAGAGAGAGAGAGCAAAAGTAGGCAGAGAGGCAGGCAGAGGGAGAGGGGGAAGCAGGCTCCCTGCTGAGCAGAGAGCCCAATGCGGGGCTCTATCCCAGGACTGTGAGATCATGACCTGAGCCGAAGGCAGAGGCTTAACCCACTGAGCCACCCAGGCACCCCAAGCTGCTGGTATCTTTGACTTGGTTAAATTTAGGGTAAATATAACCTAAAACAAATGGTGATTAAGTCTACTATTTTCTGCAGTGGAGGAGACCTGACATTTACACCTGTAGCACTTAGTGCAGTCATGTGTGGGGCGGTGTGCAGCCTGTTAAGCCCATGTGCATAAACTAAAAGGAGTGTTTCTTTATTGTCCAGGAAACTAGAGTTTATGCATTTTGTTCTAATGCCTCTTTGATTAAGGTGGAAGGTGTGTACCTGTGAATTATATAGAGGTCAGCTGCCCTTTGCTTGGACTGCTGAAAGCTGCCCATGGGGAGTAGCAGTTTGATTTCCCCGCTGGCTGCAGGCATTCGATTGCACTTCCACCATCGGGGGTGGCCTCTCATCATCTTTCCTCTGCGCCTTTGTGGCCTCCTGACATGACTCCTGTGTCTGCTCCACCTCCCAGACACCGGGCCGCACATGAATCCCCCCGGAGCCTGGCCATGCTGGAGAGATTCCCCTGCCTCTGAGCCCACTCTAAATTTTTTTTTTTTAAAGATTTTATTTATTTATTTATTTCACAGAGGGAGAGAGATCACAAGTAGTCTGAGAGGCAGGCAGAGAGAGAGGAGGAAGCAGGCTCCCTACTGAGCAGGGAGCCCGATGCGGGCCTCGATCCCAGGACCCTGAGATCATGACCTGAGCCAAAGGCAGAGGCTTTAACCCACTGAGCCACCCAGGCGCCCTGAGCCCACTCTAAATTAAACCTGTGCTCCTCCATCTGGATCCCAGACCCACTGCAATGTACCACAGCCCCCACTGCGCCTTTCCTTTCCTTAGGCTTCTTTCTCTACAAGTCCTCTCCTGCCAGTAACAACGATGATAGCTAATAACAGTGTTCCAAGGTTGGTCCTTTTATTTACACCATTTGGAAGGAGGTGAACTTTATTCTTCAGCACTCCTGTAAGAAAAGCATTCTCTCTTTTACAAATGAGGGAATGGGCTTGCACTCCATTTTTGTTTGGTTTATATGGTCCCCCAACCATGTTAGAAGCTTCTTGAGGGCAGAGTCAGAATTTCCTCATTTTCTGTATCTTCAGGCAATGCCTACTCTGTCCACACACCAAGGAGACAGGCATCAACGTGTGAAGGGACTCTGAAGCTGTCAGGACTGATCAGAAAAATAAACATTTATGAGAGGTGGCCTCTACCTTGTGACACTGAAGAGGCGCCAGGGGTCTCTCCCTATCTTCCCTCCCCTTTTCTGCATGCCCTTCAGATATTTTCCCTGTAGTTGGAATTACTTTTCTCAGAAAAAGGGGCTTCATGAAAGTAATGGACTTGAGTGCCAGTGTGTCGTCTCCACGCAGCTGTGTGGTCAGTGGCTTTGTTACGTGGGCCCTCCAGGTGCCGTAGAAGGAAACTCCACATACAGGGGAAGGCTGTGGTGGGTAATGAAGGAATCGCATGCTAATGGGTGTACATGTAGGGGTTCACAAGCCTACGACAGACTTGTGTCCCAAGGGCTTCACTTCTGTGACTCAGGCCCAGGCCTAAAGGACAATGGGGGTGGGAGCAGGGGTGGGGGGAAAAAGCATTTTGATAAAGAAACCGCATTGGAGACGGCAGACAGATTGCTGTAAACATTTTACAAGCCTCCGGTTGCTTCTTGCATTTAGGCCCTGGCTGTAGCCAGGTGGGCCGTGTATCAGCAGGACCTTGTTTACAGCTTGAAGACTAATGAGGATTATCATTTGTGCTTGAGACTATGTAAATTCGGCAGTTCTTGCTCTAAAATAACATTCTCCATCTTTCCGGGAGTAAACTGCTTTTTTAGTAAACAAATTTTCAGTTTATTATGTTACCATTTAGAAACTTTCTTAATCTGGTGCCAAATTGCTCTTAAAGGTGACTGATTTATAAAGAGTATTTTATTTACCTTGAAATCAGATTTTGTTTAGAACAGTATTAAAACACAAGAAGAGACAGCAATCCATCACTAGAAATATGTGAAGAGCTAAAACATTGGAATCCACACCTGTATTTATGTTTTTGAAACGTTGTTTCTGTGCAGTTCATAGCACTTATTTCTGTATCATTCATGGAGCATCTATTATGAGCAAGACCCTCTACGTGGAGGTCTCTTTGAGATACAGAAATGAATAGCATATTAGTCTCTGGCCACTGAAAAGGAGAATAAAACCAAGCACTAAGTAAGAGGCAGAGCATCCAACACACCCTCTGAGAGGTTGGCATGTAGAGGAAGGCTCGGGGGAAGACCGTCCAAAGAACTGGTGCAGAGAAGGCAGTGTTTGTGCCAGCAGGTTGATTCAGTGGTAGTTGGGAGATGGCGGGCATTTACAATGGAGGAAACATCACCAGCAGAGGGAAGCCTAGAGACCTGGGGGGCCAGTGTTGTTGGAGTGAAGGTTACATGCCTACAGTTTACGGCTAGAACCCTGGTGTGGGGTCAGATACCCTGCCTCTGACCATCCCGGGAGGCACCAATGCTAATCTGAGATGATTGATGATGGAGAAGTTTCTAAAGGTTGTACAGGCAGGAAAGTAAGTTGATTTGAATAATTTTTCTGAAGTTTGTTTTTACTGACTTCATTTGGGATATTGTGAGTAAAAAGGGTTCTGTGCTTTTGAATAATTTTTCTGAAGTTTGTTTTTACTGACTTCATTTGGGATATTGTGAGTAAAAAGTGTTCTGTGCTTAATTAAGTTTGGGAAATAAACAGGTCTTTATTATAAGATTTCTTAGAGCCTTTGATACGCTTTGTGACTTTTTGGAGGGGGATACATTATGTGCCATTTGAAATGTGTTTGATCACAGAACCTGAATGGGACACAAACTAGGTACACCTTATTGGATTTCTTTGGCTTCCTCTCTCTTTCTTTCTTTTTGCCTGCCCAGAACTCCCTGCCCAGTTTAACTTATAGCCCCAGCCCTGCTTGGCCCGTCATTCTGGGCTCTATTCTGATTTAGTGGCCTCTCTACTTCTGGACTTGGATAAAATGCCACACCCAGAGTGTTGCCAGAGTGGTACCCAAGGGCCTGGGGGGTCTAGGGGGTATTAGCTCTTCAAGAGATGAATTTCCATCAGTGGGAATTGGGAGGGAACCAGGCTGGTAGATTTCCCATTTTTTCTCCTTCTGTGGGTTCCTCCAAGGTGTGCTTGCTTCTGAGAACTTTCCGGAGATGTCTAGCAAGTGAGCTGATGCACCTTTGAGTCTGTGCCATGGCAGCACCTGGGTTGACCCATTATTTCACGTCTCTCCTTACCTTGAGTCTGTGTTCTTACACATCTTTCTGCCTAGCTTACAGTTCCTAAATTAAGTGTTAGCATCACAGCTGCCTCAGGCTCTGCCTTCTGGAGGACCTGGATGAAGTCAGAATCCCTTTTTCATTGACCGGTATCTCCTAGGGCTCACTCTGGGCAGGAGTGGTCCGATGGATACATGGGCTAGACAGGGGCACTGAGCACTAAGGATGACTGACTTCCCAGTGGTCCAGACAAACAATAGGGAGAACAAGAAGGAGAGGAAATGCCCAGTAGGTAGTTGATGAGGTACATCAGAACTGGGACTAGAGGAGCAAGAGGTAACAATGTGGGGGGAGGTCTCCTACCAGTGACTGAAAGGATGATAGTGTAGACTGCAGGGGTTGGGGGGGGTGAGTAGACAAAGATGAGCATTGGGATCATGTAGGCACAGGAAGAGAGGAGGAGCAGCTCTGGATAGAGCAAGGACCGATGACAGAAGCAGGAGTGGTGCCCTGAGCACAGGACCAGGTGGCAGAAGGTGGTGGTGTTAAGCACGTGGTCACTGGTGAGTTCCAGGTGGGACAGTGGGTGCTGCTCTGGTGGCACTAAGATTTGAAGCTTGGTGGTGGAGTGAGGGAGGGTGGGAGCTAGAAAGTACATCAGGGGTGAGAAAAGGGTTGGGGGGATGAGACAGAAAAAACCTAACAGTAGAACAGGTTTAGCCACTTTCACCTCTGAAATGGGCTCTAATTTTTGTCAGTGGGAAAATAGCTCATTTCTTCTACCTTCCAACACTGGTGGCAGAGGGATTATAAGGAAGACTCACATTTCAGGGCCTTGGCCATTCCTGTGTTGTCAAGAGACAGACGTTATGGCTTTACAAAGTGAGGCAGTTGACTTCTGGGGGTGGACTGGCCTGGGAGTGCAGAGAGATGTGTGATTATTAGGGAGAGAAAGAGGAGCCACTGATCATTTGTCCTAACTTTCAATGTGTCCATGCATAGATGAGTGTCTTTGCCAGGAGGAAGTGAAGAGGAAGAATTTAAGTCATGCCAAGAAAAGGGGGCCAGGGGGCTAAGTTCTACTGGGTCAGCATGGATCAGCAGAAGAACCCAGCCATGGGGCCCACAGCTGTGAGCTGAGCAAGTATGGCCAGCTGATGTGGCCCTGAGAATGCCTTTCTGGTGATTAGCAGCAAAATTGAGGAGGGCTCTGGACTTCCCATAGTATGTAGGAAAGGACAACAGAAGCAATTTTATTCCTCTGTCCAAGGACAGAGTAACCTTAACTGTCATCTCGATGTCATGGGGGATTTCTTAATGTTTGGGCAGACAAGGGGAAAGCACTCCATGGAGACAGAGATTTCTGCCACTTCTTCAGAGGTGACATGCTGGAGGAGTGTGAGAGAGCCAATGTGATAAGGACTCCGTAAGAGATTGCTTTTTAAAGCAATGAGGGTCCATATAGGGTTAGCAAGCACTGATGAAGCAGTCAACATAATTGCGGGACAGAGAAGGAGGGGGAGAAAGAGAGGGCAGTGGGCACAGTGCAGAGGTTTGGGGATTGGCATGGTGGGCATGGACCAAGGGTAAGTCAGGGAGGGATGCTTGGGCGTATGTGAAATTCTTGTTGAAAGGGCTGGTTATGGGTCCAGACACAATAGTTAAGTCCTAACACAGCGGGAAGAATTGAGAATGTGACAGTCAGACTATGCCAAAGACAGGAGCACAGGAATGGAGGAAGAAGGTGGCAGGGATCAGTGGTCAGAGGGTTAGAGGTTTTGAGACTTTGAGCATTTGCTGCTAACATTAGTCAGGGTTCTCCAGAGAGACAGAACAGATGGAGAGAGGGAGATTGATTTTAAGTATTGGCTCACATGATTGTGGAGGCTGAGAAGTCCCAGGAAAGGTGGTATAGTTAGTTTGAAGGCCTGAGAGCCCAAGGGCTGATGATATAGATTCTAGCCTGAATCTGCAGGCCAGAGAACCAAGACCACTGAGGACAGGAGAAGGTTAGTGTCCCAGCTCACCAGTCAGACAGAGGAAAGGCAATCCAACTTTCCTCTGCCTTTATGTTCTATTCAGGCCTTCAGTGTATGGCATGATCTCCACTCATGATGACAAGGACCATCTGCTTTACTCAGTCTATCAATTCAAATGCTAATCTCTTCCTAAAACACCCTCACAGAAACATCCAGAAATAATGTTTAACCAGCTATCTGGACGTTCTTTGGCCTAGTCCCATTACACATAAAATGAACCATCCAGTGCTCCATGACTGGTCTTAGATTGTTACCTAGCTTTCCATGTTTTGTCACATCTCCTCACCCAAGTTGTAAGCGCCTCCAGGGCAGGGACCCTGTCTTCTTTGTGTTCTTGGTAGCTGACACAATACTTTCCGTGTACTAAATGTTCAATAAAAATGTGTTGGATGGTTCATTGATCCAATAAACTTATGTCTGTGCCAATACAGAATTGCTCTTGAAGAACTATGGGTAAATCAATTCTTTGTAAATTGAATCTTACTTCAAATGTACCAGGGATGTTCAGCACTTTTTAAAGGGACCTTAGGTGAATCTTTTGGGGACCCAAGAGTCCTTTTCTCTGGTTTTCACAATTTACAGAAAAGGAAGCTGTTACAGAGAAATTAAGTGACTTGTCACGATCTGATTTATTGGTGAAATATAAGGTTTTTTAAAGAGAAGTAGTCCCATTACTCTAGGTAGAGAGTGACTTGGTGAAGAGCCCGGCTGTAGGGTTTATAATGTCAGATCAGTAACATCATACTTTTAACAGTATTTATTTTAGTTTGCAGATACTTAGTAGATTTGTGTAAATCAAAGCATTATTTCAGCAATATGTTAATGATTACAGTCTATACTGAATAGTTTTGCAGGCTATATAGCAGTTTGGGAAATAAAAACCGAAAACCAAAGAACATACAAACAGAAAAAGCTTCTGGCTAAGAAAATCACTTCTAAAAGATCCTGACTGGAAGCATTTAGTTTTTCTTCTGTGACTTGTGTGAGGATGATGAATGTGCTAGGTGGGTGCTGGGTCTCGGGGTCCTGAGGGTGTGCTCCCAGCTGCATTGTGGAGGTGATGGAAATCTCTCCAGTCAGTGGCTTCATGTTAAGCTGAAGAAAGATGTTGAAAAGATTTAGTGAAACCTTTTGGACACCTCACTGATTGAATTATTCATTTTAAATTGATCGGGTTTTATCAACATCTGTATTGGGTTGATTTAGTTTCTTCTTGCTGCATTCTAGAATAAAGTAATTTATTAGATGTGAGAAACTTGAGAAAAAAAGCAGAGCTACTTTGGATTACTATCTTTGGATGATCCAAATAAAAGAAATAAAAGAGTCAAAATGTGTATTTGATTTGCTCTCTTTTTTCTTCATAGTTGTTTCCCCATGGCTTCTGCTTGTCAAAAATGATTTTGAAGTTGTCATTTACTACAAGATATACTTCCTTTGGGTTTGGGATTTTAGTTTCTTGACAGAGATGTTGAATCAGATGTGAGGGGCAGGAGTTAATTTGTACTGAGGTTAGCTCCAAGCTGGTGTGCAGGTACTACCTCAGGAAGTTCTTGCCACTCGAGGGTGGGGGCGGGGGGGGATAACCCCCTTTTATAGATGTGCAAACTGAGACCCACAGGGATACCAAAACTTTATCGCATAGCTGTGTGTGTCCTTTGCTGTAAGTGCCCAGACTTATCCTGCTCGTCAGCACTGTTTCCATAGCCTGAATGCCTTCCTTCTGTGTTTGCATTTTTAGTGTTGGCTGCTGTGACCACTACTTTTTGAAGACACTGTGTTATAGGGGGAAGCTGTGTGGTTCAGTCAGTTTAGTGTCTGACTCAGGTCATAATCTTGGAGTCTTGAGATTGAGCCCCATGCTCAGCAGGGTAATTGCTTCTCCCTTTCCCTCTACCCCTCCCCCTGCTCTCACTCTCTCTCAAATAAATAAATAAATAAATAAATAAATAAATAAATAAATAGCACTGTGATATTATGTCTGGGGCACTTGGGTGGCTCGGGTGGTTAAGCGTCTGCCTTTGTCTCAGGTCATGATCTCCAGGTCCTGGGATCGAGATCCATGTCAGGCTCCCAGCTCAGCAGGGCGTCTGCTTCTCCCTCTTCCTCATCCTCTCCCCATGCTTGTGCTCTCTCTGCATCTCTCTCTCTCTCTCAAATAAATAAAGTCTTCAAAAAAATATCTTTTAGCAATAATACTAAATGAATAATCCTAAATACTATTTGAACACTGTGAAAAGTATGGATAAGTGGAATCTTTAGGTTATCCAAACTCAGTATTTGTGCTCATCACAGTCTCTATTTGACCAGAATTGTGTGCTGCTTGAAATTGTTGTATGGCTCTGTGCTAGGTTATACACAGAAGTGGTAATGAGTGGAATGTTGGCTTTCATGTCAGTGTAAATACAACTATATCAGGGCTAGAGGGTGAACGTGGTGGGTTGGTAAAGCTAAAAGCTGAAATTGAAATGGGTTGCTTATAGCAGGTGGCTTTGGCTGTGCTCCCAGACCTTTGGAGGTGCCTGTCCAGTTTCTTCACCTGTTATGGGCACATGTAGGTAGAAGTTGAACTTCAATGGATTTAAAATAGTAACATACATAGCCTTTCATGAATTCTAGTTGGCGTGAAGTAAAGAAATAGAATTTTTACCACCTTGGGGTGCCTGGGTGGCTCAGTGGGTTGAGCCTCTGCCTTCGGCTCAGGTCATGATCTCAGGGTCCTGGGATCGAGCCCCACTCAGCAGGGAGTCTGCTTCCCCCTCTCCCTCTGCCTTCCTCTCTGCCTACTTGTGATCTCTCTCTCTCTGTCAAATAAATAAATAAAATCTTAAAAAAAAAAAGAATTTTTACTGCCTCTCCTGTTGCTATGTCCTTTGCCTTTCTTTTGATTAAAGTGTGAACAGATAATGTTGCAGTTGAAGTATAAGAGGGCAGATTATGGATAAACTGGAAAATCAAACTCTGTGGAACAAAGACTGATTATTTTAAAATTACATAACAAATTTAATTAGGTAAGCTCTACCAAAAAATGAATTGACAAGGTAGAATATGCTGTGTGGCTTTTAAAAAATGAATACTTAATAAGTTTGAAATCACTAAATCATAGTAATTTCTTGCTTTATGCAGCAGAGTTCTATTAATTACAATCAGAGTCAACATATTTTAGGGAAGATTGCTAGTTTCAGCTAACTGTGTGTGATATCTTTCGGCTCCTTTCAGGGGTCCCCAACCTTAGCTGCACAGTGAAATCACAAGGGAGACTTGAAAATACTGATGCCTGGGCCTCACTCCTAGACATTCAGATGTAATTGGCCCGGAGGCTAGCCTGGCTAGCCGCATTTTTTACAACTCCCCTGGAGGTTCTAATGTGCATCTGAGTTAAGAACTACTGTTTATATTATAATCATTCTTTAATTATATTTGGTTACGTCTTTATAGATGGAGCTCTACAGTTTAGCATTTTGACTTTAGAGTTGCACTCTTCTGAGGCAGGCAGCTCAGATCAACTTACAGGCAATTTAAAGTGCTGACCTTTCTCTCTCAAGTTTTATGTTTAGATGGCAGTTGCTGTAAGGATTACCCTTTTCCTTTTGCAGCATCATAATACTGAGTGCCAGGACCCAAGTTTTTGAAACCTCCCAGTAGACTGTTTTTAAACTGCTCTGAGCCTGCAGGGTATGGCAGGACCTAGCTGTTAATTCAGTACTTTCATCTGATTGACGTGGGGAGGATCACTGGCCACCTAAGGGAGACCTTCCCATTATTAATTCCTTTCTGCATGTCCTTTGTGTGTCTGCCCAGAGGCCTTGGCATTGGGTACGTTGTGAAAGTCATAAAATTAAAGAAATATCTTGTACTGGCTGCTCACACTGACATTCATAAAAACAATCACAGTAATGGCTGGGGCTTTCTCCTTTGAAAGAATACACACCAAGGGCCTTTGGTGTATTTCTTGATAGAATTTGCAGTGAGCCTGCTGTTCACTGATGGGTGGAAAAGCGCTAATGTCATATTGGGGCCACCACTACTGGATTTGTCCAGAATCTTTGAAATCATTTTGGGGTGTGTGTGTGTGTGTGTGTGTGTGTGTGTGTGTGTGTGTGTGTCTGTCTGTCTGTCTGTGCATGCACGGACATAGTAGATGTGTGTGTGCCTGTGTGTCTGCACATGGACGTACGAGGATGCACATATGCCAGTTTTTATTGGATTTCAAACATGAGGCTTACTTTTAAAATGCTTACAAAATTTGTCCAAAGAGAGGAAAACATTTAAATTGGTGATTCTCAAGTTTTTGTAGGTGTATCAGGATCAGATATAGTCAGCCTCAGATAGGGTCTAATGTTTGAGAGGCAAAGATTTAAATAAATTTCCCCAAAAAGCTACTTTTCTTAGATACCCTGATATAGATTACAA
This sequence comes from Ailurus styani, assembly GCA_002007465.1. Classification (NCBI taxonomy): domain Eukaryota; kingdom Metazoa; phylum Chordata; class Mammalia; order Carnivora; family Ailuridae; genus Ailurus; species Ailurus styani. Next base: position 4,660,842 of record LNAC01000028.1, on the reverse strand, counting down.
ACAAGGCTATCAATGGTTCTGTACAACAACAAATGAATATATTTTTACCATTTGTGGAAATCATAGTCTTGAAGCTCGGAAGGCCTGTGTATCACTATCTGCTCTATTTTTGGAAGTAATGGAGGAAGTATTTCAACCTGATTACTGCCTGTGGAGTGAGGAATTTCTTAGTATTTGACTGACCACCTGCTGGCACTTTATTTCCTTAGAGCTCCTCAAGTCATTATAAGAATCACCCAATGGTTTGAAATGAAAATAATGTCTTACTATAAAATGTCAGCTATCTATGGTAAAAAGATTACACGCCATTTAAAATATAATTGCTATTCCCCTCTCCCCTTACATCCAAACATTTCAGAAGAACAGAATCCTTGCAGAATGAGAAGGAACACTCAAGGTTCAAGCCTTGCAGATTTGAGAAACTGCATCTATTTTAAGTCTTTTAATAGTCCAGATAATTATAACTCCACCTACTGCCCTTTTCTTTCTGTCTACCTCCTGGTCATTTTAATGATGCAGTTTGTGTATTACTGCTGATGAATTCTGCCTGGTGAAGGTTACTTATTTATTTTTCTCTGAGCTGGATTTTATCCTCTGTTTACTTATCTTGTGTTCTGTTTCCTTTCTGAACTGCCACCAGACGTACCTTTACATGGCCATTGTGTAATGCACAGTGGGCAGAAGGAGCTTGGGGACTCCTGCTGTGGGAGTCCTGTTTGGATAAATATTACCTCTTTAGACAAAGAGGAACTTGGCCAAATCACACATCCAGAAACAGCTTAGATTGCCACATCTTAAACGTTTAATCTGACAATTTGAAAGTCTCTGTTTGATGTATGGTTTTGAAGCGTTAAACTGGTTTGGTATAGAGTTTTTAATGCATTACTTGTTAATATTCTTAGGGTGAAGGTGGAAAGGAGCCAGTTGGGGATGAGTAATCTGGAGTCTGTGCCTTCCTGCCCCACTTCATCCACAGGCTTACTAAGAGCTGGGACATAGACCTGGAAGAAGAGGGCTCCTCTGTAAAAACGTTGCTGACTCCGATGCAAATAAGTGTTGCCACTGGAACTTTAATGGGGGTGCAGCAGAGAGCCTGCCTCCATCGCTTGTGGGGAAAGTATTTGAATTAGTATCCGTGACAACAAGCTGGGGTGTAGGTATTGTTTTAAGAAGTTTTACTCATCTTTAGGCTTATTTGTTGACCTTAACAACATTCTTAGGCAGTAATGCTGCTTATCTCAGCATTCAGGGCTTCCATCAGGGGTCCTGGCCTTCCCTGATTTCTGCCTCTGGCTGCCAACCCTGGCCTCCCTTTCTAGTGATAGGAATTGGGGTCAGTGTAGACCACTTCCACGTGGGTTATCCCTTCCCACCTTTCCTCAAATTTTGCTTTAGTTGGAGACCTTGGTGGCTCTGAAAGTACTTTAATTCATCTTTGTATAATTCTTCTTGTTTGAAGTATGATTACTGTGAAGAAAACTTGGGGAACACCTTTTCATGATGTTTTCCATCCCATTCCCAAATTGCATTGGTCATCCTTGTCTAAGGACCTGATCCAAAAGAGGGTATCCCTCACTACTGGGAAGAGCCTTTTAGTTTTCAAGAATATATGTGCAAACTTAAGACAACTGTCCTTCCCTACTTCTCTTGTCATCTCTCCTGTGTCCCCTCCAGTCTCCCTGCCCTTCCTCCTGCTCACTGGCCACAGCTGACAGCCACACCCAGAATGCTGGCTCTTTTCAAGAGCATGCACGGCACAGTGGACAGTAGAATAAGCTTTGTGGACAGGTTCTCTGGGCCCAAGTCTGGCTCTGCCACTTCCCGGCTGTGTACCCCTGGGAAAATTCCTTGACCCTCCCGTGCCTCAGTTTCCTCATATGTAAGAGAGTAAAAATAATAGTACTTACCATGTGTAGCACAAATAGCTATTATTTCCTAAATATAGTATTTTAACAGTTTTATTGAGATAGAATTAAAAGCTATAAAGTCCATCTGTTTAAAGTGTCTACTCAAGGGCACCTGGGTGGCTCAGTGGGTTAAAGCCTCTGCCTTCAGCTCAGGTGATGATCTCTGGGTCCTGGGATCAAGTCCCGAATCGGGCTCCCTGCTCCACGGAGGGCCTGCTTCTCCCTCTCCCTGCCGCTCTGCCTACTTGTGCTTTCTACCTCTCTGTCAAATAAAATCTTTAAAAAAAAATTTTTTTAAGAAGTGTCTACTCAAGATTCTTAATATGTTTAGAGTTGTGCCAACATCTCCATACTCTAATTTTAGAACATCCCCCAAATTGTCCTTGTACCTGTTAGTGGCCCATCCTCACCCCTTCCTTGCTCTCCTTCCCTGCCTGCCAGGTAACCACCCATCTGCTCTGTGTGGAGTTGCCTATCCTGGACCTTCCTATCAGTACAGTCATACAACACATGGTCATGACTGGCTACTTCCGTTCCACATGTTTCCAAGGCTCATCCATGTTTCAGCATGGATGGGTCATGTATATACTTCTTTTTGATTGTTGAGTAGTATTTCATTGCATAGATATTCATATCACATGTTGTTTATCCTGCCATCACTTGGCAGACGTCTGGGTTGCTTCTGCTTTTTGGCTCTTGGCAATAATGCTGCCATGGACAATCACGTACAAATTTTTGTGTGGACATAATCCACACATTTTATTTCTTTTGGACATATACCCAGGAGTAGAATTAATGGGTCATATGGTAACTCTGTTTTAAGATTTTGAGGAACTAGCAGACTGTTTCCACCTTATATTCCCACCAGCAACATATGAGTTTCAATTCCTCCATGTCTTTGCCAGCACCTGTTAGTGTCCTTTTGATGATAGCCCTTTGTGGGGGTGGTTTGGGGTGGGTTATCTCATTGTAATATTGATCTTTCTAATGACGGATGTTGTTGAACATTTTTCATGTGCTTATTAGCCTAAATACACTATTGACTATATGAAAACCGGCTTGCTGGTTTAGACATCATAGAGATATAAGAAATATCAGCCCCCGCTTTTAGAAAGTTTGCAACCATGACCAGAGTGAAGATAGTTTCTGAGTCAAGCTTATTTAGAGAGTTCTATCTGCATCTCATTAACAGTAAGAAAATGTTAGCTCTAGATAAAACTAAGTCATCTTTAGTGTCTAGAGTTTAGTCATTTCCTAATAGGTTTATGTGTAGAGAGATCATTTTGTTTGGTTTCATCTCTACTTGCTTTTGTGTTTTAATTTTTACAAATTAAATTGGTAACGTGGAGAATGCCTTTGTTGCCACACTGTGAGTTCCAATTTGTTCTCAGCAACTCTTAGAAGATTAAAGTCAGATGTGGCCATTTTTCTCCCTTTTTTAAAGTTTTTTTTTCCCCCATCTTGCCTGAATTATGTAAGCTATTGAGCTGGTCACATAATTTTGCTTGTAGGAAATTATATATATTCATTTTTATACCTCAATTTACCCTGTCTCTTGAATGTTGCATTCATGAAATCTGTGGGTACAGCACTGATTATCTCTGATGGCTTTTCTAATAGTGCTTATCTGCACATTAGTCTGGGGTAAGAGGTGTATTTGGTGCATATTTTCTGGTTTTTGAAACAGAAACATGAATCACTCCCTCTGATAGAAAACCAACACTAATGTTAGCATTTTGTCATGCAGTTATGTTTCTATTCATTTTGGTTTACAATCTGAACCAGAGTGCCAGTGGGCAGAGTGCATGGTCATGGAGTTAATTAGGCAAAGAGGTTTGAGTTGATACTATCACTCACTGTCTCTGTGGTCTTGAACAAGATGCCTAATCTCTTCCTCAGTTTTTTTCATTTGTATAATGGGCATAAAAATATGACCTCTATCTGATGTAGTTGTTGGGGGTATACCTGAGATTTTGTTTATTAAGACATTTCTTCCTGGGTTTGCAGTAAATGCTCAGTAATTGTTAGATAGTAGCACTAGTAGTCCAAATCAGAATGTTGGCTCCTCCATCTGAATGGGAGGTAAGATGCCCTTGAAGAGTTAAATGGTACCAGGAGGACTGAAAGCTCAGGAACAGATAGCAAGCTAGTTAGCATGATCATACAGGAGCTTGTGTTTTAAAGTGCCAGTGACCCCAGAGTGGACAGCAGGTACTGCCTTAAAGCAGTGTGAGGCAGGGACTGAGGAAGGTGTGTCTCCATTCTGAAAGGGTGTATAGATGTATGCCTTTAGGACTTTTAACTAAGGTAAAGTTTATAAGTAGTGAAATTCACAGATGTTAAGTGTACAATTCAATGAGTTTTGACAAATGTATAGACTCACGCAGCTACCATCTCAGTCTGGATGGAGAATGTTTCTGTCACTCCAGCAGATTTCCTCATTCATGCCCATTCCAATCAATCTCCGTCCCTGTAGGCAACCGTTTTTCTGATTTCTTTTCACATAGATTAATTTTGCCTGTGCTTGAATTTCATATAAAGGGAGTCGTGTAACATGGGCAGTTTTATGTCTAGCCTCTTACACCCAGGATGATGTCTGGAATTCCTCCATGGTGTTGAGTTTATCAGTTTGTTCATTTTTATTGATGTATATCTCTGTTGTTTTCAGTTTAGGGTGTTGTAAATAATGGTACTGTGACTATTCACGTGAACTTATTTGTGTGGATGTGTGCTTTCTTCAAGAAATAGCTCTTGAAGAAATATCTAGGCCTGGAACTTCTGGGTCATTGGGTAGATGTTTGTTTAATTTTATAAGAAATTGCCAAACCTTTTCCCCAAGTGGTTGTACCATTTGTACAGTCTTGCTGGTAATGGAAGAGGCTGCTGTGGCAGCACACATTTGCCAACATTTAGTGTTGTCTGTCTTTTCCAGCTGCACCATATAGTCCAGAGTGGCAAATGATGTTAAGCACTTCCTATGTGCTTGTTAGCTATTTGTATGTTTTCCTTTGTGAAGTCCACGATCAAGCCTTTTTGCTCCTTTTACTTATGTATTTCCTTCCATCTTAATCATTGAGTGGTGGGCATTTTTATGTAATTTGGATACAGGTTTTTTCAAGATTTATGTAACCAGAATATTTTCTTCCACTTTGTGACTTTCATACTCATTCACTTATAACAATGAACTTCACAGTGCATTTGTTTTAATTGAACTTTTTTTTAAAGATACTCATACATCCGGAGGAATTATTAGAACTAACACAGAGAGATCCCATGTACCCCTGTGTCTTTTACTCAGTTTTCCCCAATGGAAATATTTTGAACAATTATTGCAACCAGGCACCTGACATCAGTGCAGTCAACATAGAGAATCCCTTATGTTGCCCTTCCAGTGTCCCCCCCCAACCCCCCCCCATTTCTGGCCCTTGCAACCACTAGTCTGTTCTCCATTTCTATGATTTTGTCATTTCAGCAATGTTATATAAAAGGAATTCTATTGTATGTGACCTTTGGGATTAGATTTTTTTTTTTTTCCACTCAGCAGAATTCTGTGGAGATTCATCCGGGTTGTTGTGTGTATTAGTAGTTTGTTCTTTTGTATTACCTAGTGGTGTACTATGGTTTGGATGTGCTATAGTTTGTACAACTATTAACCTTTCAAGGACATCTGGGTTATGCTATACATTCAGTAGGCTCTTTAATTTGAATTTTTATGTCTCTCAGGAGAATATTTTGTGTTTCAGTATTTCAATAATTTCCTCTTTATTTTCCTCTGTTTTCTTTCTCTGGAATTCTGTTACACAGTGGGTAGAATTTCTGGACTGATTGATACTCAGATTTCTTCTTGTCTCCTATTAATACCATATTGTCTTGATTACTGTAGCTATATAATAAATTTTGAAATCAGGAAGATTGATACCTCTCATTTTCTTCTTCACTTTCTTTTTTAAGATTTTTAAAAATTCCTTTGAGAGAGACAGAGCACAAGCAGGGGGAGAGGCAGAAGGAGAAGGAGAAGCAGACTCCCACTGACCTGGGAGCCGATGTGGGGCCTGATCCCAAGACCTAGAGATCATGACCCAAGCCAAAGGCAGATGCTTAATCATCACAGACACCCAGGCACCCCTCTTCTTCATTTTCAAAATGGTTTTAGATATTCTAGTCCCTTTGCCTTTCTGTATTAATTTTAAAATAATCTTGTGTATATCTACGAAGAATGTTGCTGGGATATTAACAGAAATTCCATTAATCCTGTATATCTATTTGCATAGAATTGACATCTTCACTATGTTGAGTCTTCAAATCTGTGAACATGGTATATCTCTAAACATTTGTTTAGGTCTTCTTTGATTTCTGTGATCATTTTATAATGTTCAGAGTAAAGATCATGATAGGTTTTTTTAAAGTTTATACCTAAGCATTTCATTTTATTTGGAGTAATTGTAAATGGTGTTGTGTGTTTAATTTTGGTTTCTACTTATTCATTGGTAATTTATAGAAATGTGATCAATTTGTGTGGTGCTCTTGTATCCTATAGTTCTTGTTGAACTCATTTATTCTAGAAGGGGGTGTGTGTATCTGTGTGTGTGTGTGTGTGTGTGTGTGTGTGTGGCTTCTTTGGGATTTTTTACAGACACAATCATGTCATCCACAAATAGGGACAATGTCATTTTTCCCTTCCAATATGTATATCTTTTATTTATTTTCTTCTTTATTTCAGTGGCTAGACCTTGAGTAGGGCTGATGAGAGCATACATTTTTGTCTGGTTACCAAGTTCAGGGGAAAGGTATCCAGTCTTTTAACTCTTCAGTAAGATGTTATTAGATGTAGGTTTTGAGTAGCATTTCTTTATAAAGAAAGTTCCTCTCTATTCCCAATTTGGTGAGAGTATTTTTTTTTTTGTTTTGTTTTTGTTTTGTTTGTTTTCTTAACTTTATGAATGGGTGTCAGATCTTGTTGAATGCTTTTTCTGTTTCAGTTGATAGATTACAGATTTTTTTTAGCTCATTGATATGGTAAATTATGCTGATTGATGTTTCAAATTTTGAACCAGCCTTGCATACCTGGAATACATTCCACTCAATCTTGGCATATAATTCTCTTAATATATTACTGTATTTGACTTGCTAATATTTTGTAGAAGATTTTTGTGTCTAAGATCAACAGAGATATTGTATATAATTGACTTTTTTGTATTATCTTTGCCAAGATTTTATATCAGGGAAAAACTAGGCTCAAAAAATGAGTTGGGAAACATTTCTTTCTCTTCTTGTTTTTGGACAAAAATATGTAAAGTCGATGTTAATTCTTTAAATGTTTGATAGAATTTTTTAGTGAAACCATCTGGGTCTGGAGATTTTTCTCAGAAGCTTTTTAATTACAAATTCAATTTCTTTAATTGGTTGCAGGACTCTTTGGGCTGTAGATTTCATTTTAGCTGAATTTTTGTAGTTTATAGTTTCTCAGGAATTAGTTCACATCTTCTAAGTCTCAAATTAATGCGTTTAAAGTTACTCATTGTATTCCTCTTTTAGTGACTGCAAGATCTGCAGTGATATCCCCTATTTCATTGGTGGTATTGATGGTTTATTTCTTTATTTCTTTCAGTCTTGCTAGAGCTTTACACTTCTTTTTCCTTGAAAAACCAGGTTTTTGATCCATTAATTTTCAGTTTTACTTCTCTCTCTCTTTTTTAAGAGATACTGTGAGTGGGGGTGAGGAGAGGGAGAGAGAATCTCCACACTCAGCATGAAGCCTGATGCAAGGCTCAGTCCCATAACTCTAAGATCATGACCAGAGCCGAAATCAAGGGTGGGATGCTTAACCAACTGAGCCACCCAGGCACGCCTGAAAACTGAGCTCTTAAGTAAAAATTAGAATTTTGGAAATTTTGTATATGCTACCCTGAGCTGAACAGTTCCCATTATTTAGGGATTTTTTTTTTGAGATACGGAACTGTATTAACGTATATTTTTTATATTGCATAATAAAGTATGTCAACATTTGGAAGAGTTACATAAGTTAGCTTGACCAACAAAGTCATGTGAGCGTAAGAAATCCTCTCCAAGTATGAGATAGGCTAAAAGCTTTTAATATAGGACAGCACCAGAATTTCACTGATAGAGTTACATATCCCACATGGCAATAACCTTTATGAAACTTGGTACTCCTTCAGTTTTGGTTCAGTATCAAGAATATTCAATTATCTGAAAAGGCTATTAAAATACTCCTCCCTTTTCCAGCTACATGTTTGTGAGAGGTGGGACTCTTTTGATGTCCTTCAACAGAAACAACATANAAGTCAAAAAGAAGAGGGAGTTTCGCTGGTTTTTTTTTTTTTTTTAAAGATTTTATTTATTTATTTGACAGAGAGAGAGATCACAAGTAGGCAGAGAGGCAGGCAGAGAGAGAGGAGGAAGCAGGCTCCCTGCCGAGCAGAGAGCCCGACGTGGGCCTCGATCCCAGGACCCTGAGATCATGACCTGAGCCGAAGGCAGAGGCTTTAAACCGCTGAGCCACCCAGGCGCCCGAGAATCTAGTCATCTTTTATTAAGCCAAACATTGAAGAAATTTGGAGGGGGGGAAGTGCCATTCTTTTCAATTTTTTTTTAATTTAGGAAAATTTTTTTTTCAAAGCTTGTTATAGTGTGATAACATCATTGCTATTTTTAAATGAATTAATATTTCAAAAGTTCTCAGTTTTACATTCTTATATGTATAGAAAGATATAACTCACATAAACAAGAATTTGGGGCTTAATTTTTTTTTTTAAGTTGTAAAGGGGTCCTGAGACCAGAAAGTCTGATCACCACTGCTGTAAAGGAGGTTGGTTTTATGATTTTGTTGATTGGGGAACCCAAGTGTAGGAGGCAGGGTTACCAAGCTCAGGAGCTAGAAATGGTTAGTGCCCAGATCCGTACCAGGCAGTCTGGCTTCAGGGTCGTTGTGGTAGCTGCTGCCATACACAAGTACTCCTCTGTGGGGAGCCTTTACGGTTTGTAACTTGGTCAAGATCAATAGGCCTTATCTGTTGGAACGTTGATATCCATAAGAAGTTCCTTTCCCATGTAATTTTCTTGGTCTAAAGTTAAATCTTTACCATTTAGGTGCCCTTTGAGTCCCACTTTTGATGTCAGTAGGTACGTGGCGTAAGTTCACTGTAAGCATCTAAGCAGGACAAGGTAAATCACCTCTGAATTTCTTTTCATGGACTTTTCGGCCTTTTATTTAATCTGGATTATTTGAAAGAAATACTGTACCATGTTCAAGAAAAATGTTGGTTATTTCTGATAGCTCTTCTCTCATTTCGGTTGGTCCTACTTTTTCACTTCAAACCATAGAAATGACAATTTAGTGCAATTCTACTTAGAAATAAAATACTGGAGAGCTGGAAGCTTGTTTCAGTTTGGAGAAGTAGGGGAATTGCGTTTATCCCACTGCCTCTACTTATTATTAATTTATATGCTGAAATATATTAGCACAGTACAGGATCAAACCAGTGTATAAATACAACCATTTATGTTTCTACCATAAGCTTCACTGTAGATTAATCTCACTGAAAGCTTGAATGGTTTCTTAGGGGAAAATATTGGAAGGGTAGGTTTACCCCCATGAGTTCCCTTAAATATGCTGTTAATTCGCATTGATTTCAGAGAAAACAGAGATAATCAGTTTGACTTCCCCCTGACTGCATCATCCAGCTGTTTGCAGTACTGTTTAATGGAAACCTGAGGGCCCCTCCTGCTTTCTGGGTTTTCATGTGCACAGATCCATATGCCAAGAGAAGACTGCAGATACTACTCAGATAAAATCCCACACTTCCTGGTCAAAATTTTGAGTCCAAAATGATGACTTTATGGTGAGATCTGGGAATATGTATTGGGAGCTCTGTTCTGCTTTCTCCCCTCTGGTTATGGTGCCCTCCAGAAGACACTGGGATGAGAGCCTCAGGAGAGGGGTGAGGTGTACTTGCTCGCGTGGTGTGCTCAGGCTCCCCCAAGTCAGCCCCTGACCAAGTTTAGCAGTCACTTCCACCCCACACCAGGCCATCCCTCTCCCTTAGAGGCCTCCCCTGGGCACCCAGGATACTACTACAGACCTGCTCACCTTTCATGGGCCAGGCACGTGCGCACGAACACACACACACACACACACACACACACACACACACACACACACACACACACAGAGTCTTGCGCGAAGTCCACTTCTTAATTGGCAGAGGAGTGCCATAATCTAAAAAAATTCTCATTTGTTGTCAAGGATGGGATGGTTCTTTAGCAAGTCTTCAGATGCCTTTGATAGCATAAGCAGTGCTAAGAGATGGACCTGGGCCCTCACATTTCTGTGAGATCTTGGAACCTCAGTCCCTGCGAAGCCTGAGTTCGGCTGCCCCGGGCTCTCTGGGCACTAATGCCCTTTCAGCTGCTTCCCTGGCTGACTTGTGGACACTTCAGCCATGGGCAGTCCGTGGCTGTGAACCCACTGAGGGCCCCACAGTGCTTCCTGCCTCTGTCCTCTTGCTTCTTGGTGTTGCTCTTGGCTAGGTGGCCAGCATCACACTCCCTGAACTGTGGCTCCTCAGAGCAGGGACTAGCTGTATGAGACACTCAGTGAACACTCGAGCCAGGGACCTCACAGCAGCAGCGATCGCGTGTGCCAGGCCGTGCCTCTTCTGGGCCGGGCTCTGTGGGCGCGGGGAGGGTGGGAGGGGTCTTCTGGCTCTCGGGGAGCAGAGTGGTGACTGGCCTTGCCATGACACTTGTACCCTCAGACCTGCTCGAGAGTCTACATAAGGGAAACCCGCTGTTTTGTAGTCACCATGCTAGGTTTTTTTATTATGTTTAAAATATATGTATTTGCTCAATTGTAGGTACCATCTGTGCTGAAATTTCTGATACTCATTTATTTTATAAGGCAGTAATGGAAATTTATAAAGTGGCATACAGAGAGATTGGCTTTTTTTTTTAGACCCACAGAATATCATGGGTCTATCACTAGAAAATATTTATAAATATTTCTGATAAGCTAGGAGAATGAAGCCTGAGAATTAGCTCTGATGGTAGAGCTGCTGCTTCCTCGTCCCTTTGACCTGTAAATAGCAAGGGTTTCCGTAGGTGTTCCCAGAAAGCACAGATTGCATCAGCTTGTTCTAAAGTATGTGGAGGACTTGGTCCTAAGAGAATTATCTTCTAAGATCATCTCATGTCATTGAAGGGCGACCTTTCCATATTTGCATATTTAACTGTAGTAGAACATACCTGATCGTATTTAACATTTTTACCTTAGAAATACACTTGAAATGCACAACTGATGCCTTTAAGAAGATGAATATTACTATTATGAAAAAGCACAACACACTGTGAGATTGAACTCCCGGCTTCAGTAGGTGTACATAATGACCTGCCAGCAGCAGGGATTTGAAGGACTATATTTACCAGAAAAGGATCTTCTACCTGTATTTTTCGGAATAGTTGTTCACAAATGATGCATTATGCCCTGTGCTTTTGTTTCTCACTGGGATTTGAAAAATAAAACTTTCCGTTAGTTGTGAATTCATAAGCTTGGGGCATGAAAATGTTTGAATTCGATATAAAAGAAGTTTTGAAAGGAAGATTAGTGGTTTAAACCAAAAGATTAGTCGCCTTGGGAAATTCAGCTGTCAAAAAAGCCGAGTTCAGTAATAAAAGGTCCTGCTCCAGCTGATTGCTCCATTCACGCTGCGATTCCTAATCCTTCCCGCCGGACCCTTGCCTGATTGACAGCACTGATTACCAAGGCCTAATAGCACTCATCGTCACTTCACCAGAACATGTGGGGTTCATCTGTGTTAGACCCCCCTCGTCTGTGGTGCACCTGGCTCCTCTGCTGTGTGGGAGTTGATAATTATTTCTCATATTCATTATCACTTTAAATGGAGGAGAAAGGTGAGGTCCCAGAACCGATCACGATTATGTGGGCCGACCTCTCTCATTGGCAGAATCACAGAGGAGCTTGAAGTTGGACTCTGTTGGCAACCAGCAGTTGATTCCTCTCCGTTCTACCATGAGAGTTTCTGGTAGCAGACCTATGGTTTTCCATGATGGAGCAGTTAATTAAAACCATGGCAGCAAGCTTAGCCTTCTTCAGGGTAGGAAAACCTGGGGCCGCAGGATGGGGTTCTGCTTCACAGCTGCTTATTCCCTGCTTTAACCCAGAAGTAAATGATCTTTGCTGTGGCAAATGGTTGTGGTCCCGTTGTAGATGAGCAGAAGGTTTTCTCCATGTCGGACAGATAAAGTTAAATCCATTTACATTATATCAAAACCTTGAAAGTGCATTTGGGAAAGTGACTTTTACATCATAAAGTTGTGATGTTATCTTGAGAGAACATTACGTGCATTCCTCTCCTCTGGATGGCCCTGAAGTCTGTGTTATCCAGACAGACGAGACTCTCTTGTTCATAACTGATTTCTGTTCTATTTAAAAGTATGTGAAGGGGTGCCTGGGTGGCTCAGTGGGTTAAAGCCTCTGCCTTTGGCTCAGGTCATGATCTCAGGGTCCTGGGATTGAGCCCCTCATCGGGCTCCCTGCTCAGCAGGGAGACTGCTTCCTCCTCTCTCTCTGCCTGCCTATCTGCCTACTTGTAGTCTCTCTCTCTCTCTCTGTCAAATAAATAAAAATCTTAAAAAAAAAAGTATGTGAAAATGAAAATTTCAGAGTTTTTCATAGTAATTTATTCCAGGGATTTACAGTGTGCATTGTTAAGGACAAAGAAGCTGACTTAATAATGTCTACTCATTTTTCCCAAGGAGAGGGAGAACCGTTAGTCATTTCTGGGAAAACACATGCGCGCACGCACACGCAGACACACACACACACTCAACGAGCACCAGGTAGGCTTTTCCCCAGGTCCGAGTTTGATGATATTATTTCAGAGGTAACTCTATCATTTTTGTCTTTATGTTCCACTGAAGGTATATAAGGATCGCATGTTTTTGTCAGGGTCTCCGCAGACCTGAATACCAACGCTTCTGTCTCTTTTATTGGTCACCAAAGCTTTTGTGCTCTGGTGCCTTTATGCCCTCTGAATTTCATGATCTGCATGTATTTCAGTGGTAAATAGTTCTGGGCTCAGAGCAATAACCCTCTTATTCTGCACACTGGCTGATCTGTGTTACAGTATTTGTGTAATGATGGTCGCTTATACACATAAGGTCCCAGAGCATGAACACATTTGCCTCCCTTCCTCCTATCATAAATGTTAGTGTCCGTGCTAACCACACTTCTGTGATCATTTGGATCACAAGATATTTGCTTGCCAGCTATATGAAACTACTCTTTATGAAGATTTCTTTTCCTGTAAGTTAGAGTATGCAACATAATTTGTACAGAATATAGGCATGTTTACTAAACTATGAATTCTAGGAAAAATTGAGTTATGGTATCATTTACATTTAAAACAGTTGCATAATATATTAAATTGATGATGCTCTGTCAATTGTAAAACCAAATTCACATCCTTGAGTGTCAATTTTGAGGCTTTTTTTTCTTTTAAAAGATGTATTTTCTATGACTCATTTTTGTAGGACACAGCAGCCATATGAAGTGGTTAAATATGGTGCACATGGCAGGGCCCCGAGCTCAGTCAATCTCAAGGTGTCAAAGCTATAGTCATCACACTTCAGCCTTATGAGGCTGTGAGTATGTAGCAAATAGGGACATTGGACATGCTGTCACTGCTGGCGGTCAGCTTGAGCAGGCCCTTGCAGCGTAACTCAGAGAGGGTGGTGTGTAGTAGCATCTTGGGACGGGATGAGGATTGACTGCTTTCCTGTCTTTCAGTCACAGATTTTGGTCACAGTACCGAACATTTTGCCATCTCTATTCCTGCATCAGACCTAGACTGTAGCCTCTTATGGGACAGCAACTGACTTATTCTCATTGCATTCCCAGCACTAATAACAAAATGTGTGTGTATTGAACAGAAAATCATGCAAGTCAAAAACCTAGGAAACGTTCTTGACACCTCTCTCTTCTTCAGTCCCATATTCAGTCCATCATTAATTTTCTTTTTTGCTCCCTAAATACTGTTTTAAAGCTACCCATTTCTCTCCATCTCCATCACTACAACCATTGCTGTTACCTTGGCCCAACCCATGGTCACTTTTGAGAGCATTTGCCTGAATCGCCACAGTGGCCCTAACCGGTCTAATCCCACTGCCCTGACCCCTCTTAATGACTTCTCCGTGGTGTGGCCAGATAAGCTTTTAACAGCACAGCCCCTTCAAAGGCTGTCTGCTCTCCTTCTATAATGAAGGCTAATCATCATTATCATCATAACCCTGGGAGTACTTTGACCAAGGCCAATGAATAGGGTGGTCATACAATTTATCATTCATACAAGGACACTTTTGAATGTGAAGTGGCGCCATTGAAAATCATACAGGGATGACATGGAAACAAGGATGTTCACTTGCTTTGCCTGCAACACCCTGTAAGGAAGGCCTAGACCTCGTTCACCCTGCTTCCATTTACTCTGTCTTCTATATGCCTATAGATCTGCTTGTTTTTCAGTCTTTTGTACTTCCCAGGGTTACTCACCATGTTTGCTACCACCACAGGGCCTTTGCACATGATATCACTTGAGTTTTTGAATTCTACTGTTCTTTTAGCTTCTGCATGGCATCCCATTGACTAGGCTAAGTATTTTTTTTTTATAGGCTCTTACCACATTCACGAATGCAATTTAACATTTAGTTATCTGAATGAATACTAGTAGGAGATTGGTAATATTTTATTATCAATGTACCAGTAATAGAATGCAGTGAACAGCACAATGGCAAAATAAACTCTATAAAGTTGGCCCTTGAACAACATGGGTTTGAACTATGTAGACCCGCTTATACATGGGTTTTTTTTTAGTACAGTACTATAAATGTATTTTCTCTTCCATATGATTTTCTTAACATCTCTTTTCTCTAGCTTACTATATTGTACAGTATATAATACATACAACATATAAAACAAGTGTTAATCAACTGTTTATATTATTGGTGAGGCTTCTGATCAATAGTAGGCTATTAGTAGTTAAGTTTTTGGGGAGTCAAAAGTTGTATGTGGATTTTTGACTGTGTGGGGATTGGTGCTCCTAACCCCTGTGTTGTTCAAGGGTCAGCTGTATTTAAGTTCTATATATTGGGGCACCTGGGTTGTTGGTTGAATATCTGCCTCTTGATTTAAGCTTTGTTGATGATCTCAGAGTCATGCAGTTGAGCTCCGAGTTGGGCTCCACATTCAGCTTGGAGTTTGCTTGAGTTTCTCTCCCTCTGCCTCTTCCCCCACTAGCACATGCACATTCTCTCTCTCTCTCTTTCTCTCAAATAAAAAAGTAAACCTTAAAAAATTAAATTGTATATATTAAAGATAAAAAAACCCAGCTATAGGTACTACAGCTTAATGTAAAAATACTGTCTTAGTTTTACACTGTTAATATGCTATTTGATACTTAATTTGTTAAAAATACAGTAATTTAACAGCCCAGTTTAGTAATTCCACAAATTTATCCAAACTTGAAGTTAAAATATGGGTTCTTGAGAAGATTTCCTTAAGGAGAAACCCATGGCATTTAGAGTCGTAATATATAGAATTTAGGGATTCTCTAACAGATTATCTGAGTTTTAAATGGTGATTTCACCACTCACTGCCTGGGTGGCCTTGAGCAAGTTTCTTTGGGTCTCCCTTTACCCATTTGTAAAAGGAATAAAATAGTGGCATCTGTCTCCTGGGGCTTTTATGAAAATTAAATAAGGTAGTATGTTCAAAGCACTTAGCACAGTTTCCAGCATATTTGGTAGAAACCAAATATTGCTGTTATCTGTGTTGTTATTTTGTTTATTTGTTCAGCCAATACTTTATTCAGTATCTACTTTGCCTCTGGCATTGTTCTAAGTGCTGGGATTCAGAAGTTGTCAAGAAGAGGGCATGGAGTGCGTTGGTATAACCCATAAGCACTCTAATTTCGAGATCTTGTAGGTGCCATGACAGAAACAACTGTCATGGTTTGTCGGGGCATGTTGGTGGGGGGAGGTTTGTCAGCTGGAAGGATGAGAACAAGTCAGCTCACACAGAATGGGTGGTGCGTGGGGGGTGGGAAGGAGCAATCAGAAGGCCCCCCATAGGAAAGGGCTCATCCTGGTTTCAGAGTTAAAGAGTGTTCGTGTGTGAGTAGAGAGGGTCCAGGGCCTGAGAGAGGCAGGTGTGCCAGGGGGATTGTATTAGAAAAGTGAAGAGCTAGAATTCTGTTTATTTTAGTGATGAAGGAACAGAAACCCACATGCCCTAATCAGGGTCATGTAGAAGATTAGTGATGGGGCCGGAACTAGAACCTAAGTGTCCTGTGTTCATATTTATGATTTTTAACTATTGAAGTGTACATATAGGAATTGCATGAATCTTACATAGAATAATATTCCATGAATTTTCATAAAGTTAGGTGCTCCTATGTAATCACATCGACAAATAGGTCCTGGTCTGCTTGCCATAAGCCACCCTGTTATACCCCTACACCATCTCTATCCCCCAGAGGTAACAATTTATCCTGACCTCTAAGAGCACAGATTAGTTTTGCCTGGTTTTGAGCTTTCCTGAACTTTGGGATGGAAGCATATGCTATAATCTTCTTTCTCTCTGGCTTCTTTCACTCCACATGTGTCTGTGAGATTCATGGGGCCGGGGGCGGGAACTTATTGCTGTTGCGTTTCCATTGCTGTGTAGGATTTTAGTATATAAATACACACAGGTTTCCAGTTTTATAGCCCAGCAGAATGTCTTAAAGAGAAAAGGGGCGTGTGTGAGCAAGAGAAAGAGAGGTGGAAGCTGGATGGCGATTCCTGTCATTTATGTATGCATGTTAATCTTGCTTATCCTAGTTACTTTTTAAATTTTTTTTTAACCAACTGAAGGTTATATGAAGAAATTTCTTTTAGAGCCTCCATGTAGACCCTTGGTTCTTACTTTGAAAATATAATGCCTAGTTAAAAGCAAGGTTTGCATGACCAGAGACTGCCCCATATGTCCCTTAGTTAAACAGATATTAATCATAAGTGGAAATAACTTGGATGAACTTGTCAGATGTTTTCCAACGGTGCTGACCATTTAGTTTTCAGCCTTCTGAAATATCATCTAGGATATTACATGTTTCTAAGGGGTCAAGGATTATTGGCTATTTATTTGGGCCAAATAGCCATCATTTATACTTTTTTAAAAATTAGGTCTGTTTAAATAAGTGACTGATTAATTGGATGAATGCCATTTTCATGTATACTTCATTCACTTTCTCTCTCTCTCTTTTTTTTTTTTTTTGAATATTTCAGATGATGTTGTGCCGTATTTTAAAACAGAGCCAGGCCTACCGCAGATTCACCTGGAAGGCAATCGCCTTGTTCTCACCTGCCTTGCTGAAGGGAGCTGGCCTTTAGAGTTCAAGTGGATGCACAACGACCATGAGCTCACCACCTACACCAGCGAATATAAGTAATTGACTGCTTGAAAATAAGATTCCATTTCAAGTTGATGTGTTTAGAATATTTGCCTTATTGGCCATAATAGCACAAAGGGTGAAATTATTTTATTGAATTTCTAATGCATTAGGATTAAAGGAATGGAATTAATTAGAATGTGATTTAATATTCTGATCTACATTGTATTTACACCTAGGAAGTCTATCATTATATTTGTAAAAGGAAGCCCAATAGTGAAATTACCAGACTAAAAAAAGCTGTAGCTACAGAGGAATGCAAATAACAGTTCTAGCATGATAAATTTGCTGTCTTGTGGCAACAGCCCCACCCAAAGTATTGTTCGTATTTAAGGAGCATGAATGTTTAAACAGAGATCTTTAAATCAGTAGCTTCTGGAGCTCTGAGCAGTCAACAGAAAATTTACCTGGCTAACTTTTAGAGTCAGGATGGGAGAAGATGAAGCTGTGGGTGAGAGTCATGAGCAGAGCCTCTCATTCCAGCAGCAAAAAAGGTTTACTGAACTCCCGATTGCTCTAGGTGTTGTGTGGGAGTGAGCCTGTTGCTTGGAGCAGGAAACAAGCACTGAGGTCCAGGGGGAGCTGAGATGAGGTCACACCTGAGCTGTGGCTTCTCCCAGGGCCAGCAGCACTGGCTTGTAAACCTCCTGGTCTCCCTGCAGGGCTCAGGTCTTTCAAGTTTAAATCTATTTAGCTTCCATATCGATGGGAGGGTTGTTACAGAAGATGCTGTAGTTCTGAGTAGGACGGAGAATTAGTGACTCCCTAAAAAGTCCCAGAGGTCCCCAAATCAGCAATGTCATGCTCTTATTTAATGGAAATAAGAGAATTGGCTGTCCAGAGGTATTTTAAATAGAGTAACAACATGGGGCATAGCCCATCACTCACTCACTTTGAAAGTCAGAAGTTAGGGGCATCTGGCTGGCTCAGTCAGAAGCTCATGCGACTCTTGATCTCAGGTTTGTGAATTCAAGCCCCACGTTGGGTGTAGAGATAAATAAATAAACCTTAAAAATTTTTAAAAATAGAGCTTATAATATGATGGCCCATGAATCACAACCAGCCTGCCTGTACAATGCGGTATGTGTGTATGTATTTAAAAAATGAGTTGAAAATATATATGGATATACACACAGGATATATTTCTTAATTGCTTGCCAACATTTAACAGTTGTAAGGTTTTATATAAAAATCCACTTTCTGGTCCCTCTTAACTAGTCAGAAGGCCTGACCACCTGGCTCTGCTCCCCCACACAGAAGAGCTGTGCTTTGCTTAGTTCCCTTATCCACCTGCTCTTTGTAGACATAGACATTTGTGACCTCCTCTTTCATTATGTGGCTTGTACTATCAGAGTATCTGCTGTTGTAGGAACAATTTATCATAATAGTTAAGAGCATGTTGACATCAACAGATCCAGGTTTAAATCCCAGCTCACTACCAATTAGCATCAGCAATGTGACCTCCAGCAAGCCAACAACACCTGCAAAATGGGGATGATCATACTTCATTGGTGGTATTGTGAGCATTGAAAGGCTCTAATGGAGGTAAAATGGTGTATTTTCTGACCCACAAGCAATCTGCTAGTAAATCCTAGTTTACATTGTATATTATTATAATGAGGTGTAAGGGGATTTGGTTTTGTAGGAGGGGCATAAGAAAGGAAAAGACAAGCAAACTTAGAAATGAGAACCATGTGTGAGTAATGGGCTTTAACAGTAGGTGCCTTGAATTCAGATATTTCTGTTCAACTTCTGTGTGTGACTTTGGACAAGTGACCTAACCAGTTTGATCTTGATTTTTTCATCTGTAAAATGGGTGCAATATAAGCCACCCCAGAGAGTTCTCATAAGACTGAAATGACATAATGTTTTCGTATGCCCCAGGAAGAAAGGAATGAAGTTTCAGAAGACTCCAGATTGTTCTTCCCTATAAAAAGTAGCAATGTGGATAATCTCTAACGATGGTTTCAAATTGGGCAACATGGCCATGGATAATGGCAAAGGAATTGCTTTCTAGATATTCAGTTTCCATATGTGTGTTTAATGAGGTTGAACTGAGTGAGAACGTGCCTCTGTGTAGGCACCTATGGTTCTCTTTTCCTGCCCTGTCTGTGCTCTTTCTCCCAGTTCACAGAAGAAAGGCTCACTCTCCCTGAGTCTTCCTTTGGACCTGCTTCTCAAGGGTGCAAGACAAGTACATAGTTCACAATTCTCGGCTTGAACAAAATGTTGGGCTCTTTTAAACAACCCCAGAAGAACTTCTTGCCTTTTACATATTCTCTTTAGGGGAAAGTAGGACACTAGAAATAGGATATTTTGATAAATTTGGGGTTTTTTAAAATTCGGATATGTTGTGTCGGTGAGCAGCAAGAGCTATACCAATTTTAACAACCCCACCTTTTCCATTCTCCAGATGTTATCAAAGAATATATTGTGCCTCAAAGAACATGTAATGAAAGCAAAGCAAAGAGTGTGTGCAAGATAGATCCATGGCAGGCAAGCACATCTTGTTTTCTCTAGATGGCAAACCCACAGCCGTGCCCTGGGGCTTGCCCACTTAGAGTAGGAAGAGAGTATTCAGGATTTGTTAGAAGAATGAAGTCGAGAAATATTCTTTTATGATTCACGGTCTGTCTGCATTTTCCCCTCCTCTGAGATCAGAAGACCTTGGTGAGGCCTCAATTGGAGATCTCAGGGAGGAGGTAAAAAGTGCTGTTGACTTTGATCAGATCCGTGTTCTATCTTGATAAAGAAAGAACATGCACAAGAGGAAAGTTAGGGCTTTGTATTTTCTCAAACATTTATTCAGAAGACACCTTTGTTAACTTTGTCAAAAAAGATTATTTAATATTCTAAATTCATATCCATTTTTTATTATTTTCCTGTGTTTTGCTTGCTGCTGTGCTTCAACCTCTTCTCTTCTTGTTTATTTGCTTCTTCCGTGTACTCATTGGATTTAAATGAACACTTAAATGACCACAAATACGTGGTCAATACCTTCTCTTTGTTGTTAATTTCTATCCAATTCTGTTTATTCTAGTGGTAAATAACTTCCCAGTCAGTGAAATGTAAAATAATTGAAAAAAAAGAACTACTTTCCTGTCATTAAGAGACATTTTCTTTCTAAATTTTAATGCCTAGTAATTGTATTTCAAAATTAACACATTTATGTTGTTATTAACTGTAATAATTGTAAAGAACGTGTAATACAGATGAATTTTTATAAGCACTTAGAATCCTTTGAACAAAGGACATCCTTTTTAAGTTGCCATTTATATGTGTATTTTTATTTCAGATAAGTATGTTGGATAATCAATAAGTATCTTTCAGGCATGAAAATAGGTTAGAATAAAATTCTATGGGGTGAATAGATTAACAACTCAAGTTCGAAGAGTAAAAAACAGTATGAAGGTTCTATCTGTTAAAGAGTTCATTATTAAAAAATGGATAATGTGGATTTCAAAATGATTATTTAGATTCCACTGGATACATGTAAAACAGCAGTACAATGGCTTTGTTTTAAAATGCTAAATCAGGGATGCTTGGGCGGCTTAGTCAGTTAAATGTCTGCCTTTGGCTCAGGTCATGATCCCAGGGTCCTGGAATCGAGTCCCACATCAGGCTCCCTCCTCAAGGGGAGCCTGCCTCTCCCTCTGCCTGCCACTCCCCCTGCTTGTGCATGCACTCTCTCTCTCTCTCTCTCTCTCTCGGACCAATCAATAAAATCTTAAAAGAATAATAATAAGCTAAATCAGGGGCGCCTGCATGGCTCAGTCAGTTGAGTCTCTGACTCTTGGTTTTAGGCTCAGATCATAATCTCAGGGTCCTGAAATCAGGGAGTCTGCTTGTGGATTCTCTCTCGTTCCCTCCACCCCACATAAGTAAATAAATCTTTACAACAATGCTAAATCATACACCATGCCACTATTATATATGCAACTATTTAGATTTATAATGAACAAGTTTTGGTGTCCACTTTAAAATACGCAAAGAGGTGGAGACTTTTTTGTGTTGCTCTTTGCACTAGCAGATTTACCTGTTAATTTGGCACACTCTGGATAAGCCACAGGAAGGCAAAACATGGTGGGTCTTTGAAGCAAGATCGCAGGGATGGCTCATTTTATATGGACCATTAAAATGAGATAGATGCTTCATTCCCATTTCACTAGAAACTTAGTAAGAAGAAATGGGTTATTCTAAAGCAAGAATGGTTTGGGGTAGTTGTGATAAATTATATTCTGTTCACTGAGGGCTTTAGACACTGAGATGGGTTATCAAGGATCCATTGTATTTTGTCATCATTTTTTTTTAGATATAAAACCTGTCCAAAAATCTCATGCTATTTTTTCAAATTACTCTTTCATCTACTTCCTTCCAATAAGCACCTTCAGCTGTCATATGTTAACCTTCACGAGACCATTCTTAGTCTCAAACTGAAAAACATGGCTACTTTATGAAAATGATAGCTGTTTTCTCCCTAAAATTGTGTACCTCTTCCCCTACCCCCACATTGGTGTCAGTAGAAAATAATAATCCTATAAAGGGCACATTAATATAAACTCAGCTTTTCTAGTTTTGACCAAAAATAGCATTTTATTTGTTGCTTGTGTTGCAAACTGCACAATGAGTTTCAGTGAGTTTCAGATGATTTTCATATTGATGCTTGTATTCACATTTAGGCACAGGTGACTATATTGGCAAAATTGTAGTAGTTCAGCAATTAAACCAAGTTTTCATAGCTGTCACTGGCATATGTTTTTCCAGAAAAATATTTATTTTCACTTATTTTCTACTTTGAGATAAATAATTATATTCAAATATGAATAGATATCTAAGCCAATAATTTCTTAGTGGTAGGCATGATATTCATTGTTATAAACAGGAGGGATAATTGGGTACTGTGAACTGCTAAAAATCTTACCATCTCCTTATGTGACCTGCCTCTGTGGTTTGCTTTCTGTGACAGTATCAACAATAGAAGTTTGATGGATGATGATTACTTTTTTTATTCCAGTAAGAAAATAGGAATGGTTAAGGAAAAAAGTAACTTTTTCTTATGTTTTATAAAAAGATGAAAAAATTCATAATATCAATAAAAATTATTAAATACCTGGGAATAAGTTTTATAAGAACCTACATGAAGTGGAAAACATCATTAAGAGATATAAAAGAGAATCCTAGATAGGAAATCTAAACAGCCATGAAATCAGACAAAGTATATGAAGCAGTTGTGTTTAAGACATTGGACATCAGGAAGCCAAAGGTGGTGATGCCTGAGAAACAGAAAATCAGTGGTCCCTCTGATTGCCCCAGCTTTAATGCTGTGTGAGAATTTCCAGGCTATGGCCCAGACACGGGTGCACATGTGTCTGGAGGACTCCTGAGTTGGAGAGATTGGAGAATCCAGGGGGATCAAGGTAGAGTACCAGAGAAAGAGGACTAGAAATCTGAAGAGGTTCTATGTTGAGTATTAGACGGAATATTCATCAGCACATTCATGTGAGGAGATTTTCCAAGGCCCAGGAAAAGACTGCCCAGAAGTGATGCTAGTTCTTCCCATGCTCACCACACAGGGCTGGGTGGGGGGCCAGTTCTCACCAGCCATACCAGAAAAACCTCATAATTTATGGGGTTTTTGGATAGAGGCTTTTAATTTTGGATAGAGGATATAGAATTATCTTGGGTCTGTAATGAGAATTATTAACCCTTGATCAAATGCAGCTCTGATCCTGCCTGAGATTTTATAAACAAGACCAGAAAGGATCAGATGACTTTCAAGTATTTTTGATGCATCAGAGAGCAAAACTTGAGATTATTTAGAGAAATACAACAATATCCAGCACCAAACAGGGTAAAATACACAATGTCTAGAATTGATTCGGAGATTACCAGGCACTAAAAGAGAAAGGAAAGCATGATCCATAAGGAGGGGAAAATTTAGTCTATTAATCTCTTAAACTATAGCTGACACAGGTATTAGAAGTAGTAGAGAAAGATACTGAAACCTCATAAATGTATTCCCTGCAATCAAAGCTAAATACATACATGAAAGATATTAAATGGCAGACATCAAGCTTCTGAGGACAAAACCTATAATGTCTAAGATGAAAAACACAATGGAATGGGTATCAGCAGAGTAGACATGGCAGAAGAAAATGTTAGTAAACTTAAAGGTATAGCAATAGCACTATCCACAATGAAAGGCAGTTAGAAAAAAAGGCAGGGGGAATCAAACAAAATGAAATGAGGATTAACAGGACAACTTCAGCTAGCCTAATATATGTGTGATTGGAATCCCAAAGGAGGCAGGGGCAGAAAAATATTTGAAGGAATAATATTGAAAATGTTTTACATTTGATGAAAACTACAAACCCACCAAGGCAGGAAGCTCAGCAGATGCCAGTAGTGGACTTTCTGGCCAGTGCGGTAAGGAAAACAAATACAAAAGAAATAAAAAGGCATCTTGAGTGTAAGAGAAGACAGAAAAATGTCTTTTTTTAAGGGTGACATGATCATCTATGTAGAAAATGTGACATTATCTATTAAAAAGCTGCTAAAACTAGTACGTGGACTTAGCAGTGTTACAGGATACAAAAACAGTATTTAAAAATCTTAAGACCCTGAGCCAAAGCATCTAATTACGCTTTATTGCTAAGCCAAGGGAAGGACTCCCCTACTTGTTTTTTGTTTTGTTTTTTAATCTGCTCTGCCCCCTACTCACCAAAAGGAAAGGTCTACTGAATTGAGAACTCTTCTCTTCTGTGACATGTAACCTTTTGGTTTCTTCATCCTCCCCCTGAACCGAGTGTGACTCCTGCCTGCGTCTTTCCACAAAGGGCTTAATTCTCCAAGTTGTTTGGCTTCTTCAGTTTTCTTGACTTGGTTTATAGTCACTCTTCTTTTGGCTAACTCTTCATTGGCCCTATCCTTTTGGAACTGCCTAGCTCACAGCAATAACAGTTGTATTTTTGGCTCAAATGAACTAGTCTTGCACATTTTGCCTAAAATAAGTAGAATCTCTTATAGTCCCACACTTCTTAAGGCTCCGGGTCCTTTTATCTTTTTCTTAACACATTTCAGTCTGGATTTTTCATTTCAGTATTTTGTTTGTAAAGAAAGCTGTAGACTGATTCCGCTTTTGATGATTCTTTTTTAATTTCATGTAGGAAATTTATAAAAATAAAATAGAAAGCCTAATTATTTATCATCACATTTCCAAAGGAAGATTCAAAGTAGTCCCAGAAAGGGTCTAAATGGCTTACAGGTTTTGTTGTTGTTGTTGTTGTTTTCTCCTTAACGATTTTTTTCACTCTGAATATAAGATTGGGCTCTGGGCCAAGATATGGAAGTTTATTATAGAACTTGTTTGTTTATTTTCATGCAAAATAAAAGCTTTTATACCAGCATAAAAAGTTAACGTTGTGGGGAATAGTCTTACCTGGAGTGGCATAAAGTGGATGTAGGACCCCCATTCAAAGAAGAAAAGCCTTAGATCTAATTTTAATGGGCATGAAACTTCTCTCGAATTGAATTATGTTGCCTGACCTGAGAGGAAGAAATGAAGATGTGCCTTCATTATTCAGAACCAGTGTAGGTCTCTGTAGACCTGTGTCCTTAGTCATAGAATCTCAGTGTTGCTGGAAGAACTGCTCCATAGTAGCTTGTCTGCACCCTGGCAGTATTTTTTCAGACATTTGCTCACATTTTAGTGTTTCGTGTTCAGGAAAACTCCTAACAGGTTCACTTATCCCAGTTTTTAAAGATTTTTATTTATTTATTTGGCAGAGAGAGAGATTACAAGTAGGCAGAGAGGCAGACAGAGAGAGAGGAGGAAGCAGGCTCCCCGCTTCCCAAGGGCTCAATCCCAGGACCCTGAGATCATGACCTGAGCCTAAGGCAGAGGCTCTAACCCACTGAGCCACCCAGGCACCCCTCATTCATCCCAGTTTCTGAGGAACTATTGATTGCCTAATGATTCTTAGTGGTTTACCAGGAAGCCATGATTTTTTAAAAGAGAGATGACTTGGAGAGGCATTATTTGGGTTTTTTCTGTGACCATGGTGAGTGCCTGGTAATTTCAGAAGCCTTTTCAGCTGAAATTATTTTGGGTGTGTCCTGTAGTGTAGACGTTTGGGGATTTCTAGGACAAGCCACAGAAACAAACTCTTTCTTACTGAAATGGAACAGGAAGTTGTTGCATGGACGTTGGGTTGCTCTTAGAATCAGTCACAAGGCAGGCAGGAGATGGGGCAGGAGCAGAGTGAGGTGAGCCCGCTAGAGCCAAATCAGCCTGAGAGCCAGTCCTGCGAGAACCCTGCTGCTAGTGCAGCTGGACCCAGGGTGCTGTTGTTGGAGCCACTGTCCTGACTGGCAGTGGACGCCACTCTGCTCCCCTGGACTCAGGCTCCACTGTGCCCTGGCACCACTCCTGTTAGATGAGTCCTCCTTTAGCTCCGTTCCTATGCGTCACCAGCCTCAGACCTAAAAATCCAGAGTAGGTGTGGCCGGTGGTCATGCATCTTCTCCTAGCTGTGTCCAGGGGTCTGCCTCCACTGAAACTCAGAGTGGAAAATTCTCCAAATACAGGGAAATGATGTAGATCCCAGGCAGACAAAAAAATGTCAAATGTTCACTCCAGGCAGGACTAGGCAAATAGTTGTTTATGGGCTGAAATAGAGCTTGAGTCGCCTGCTAGAGAGACTGAGGGGTGGTTCTTGTGGCCCATCCTGAGAGGCAATTCAGAACTGAGGTATTCTCCTCCTTAGCAGGAATGGACATTTAAACCCTTGGTTTTGCTGTGATTTTGTGTTTGATTTTCCTTAATTTGCTGTTCCTGATAATGAACTAGCCCTGGAAAATGTTCTGTTGGTCTAGTAGAATTCTGCCTTTCTACAGTGAATACAAACATTCCCTGCTGTGTTTATTTGAAATAGGAGCAGGCATTTTCCTATACTTCAATGGCATATGGTGCTAAGATTTTATCATACTTTTTTATAAAGAGCCAGGAAACTTTCTCTGCTTAAAAATGTGTGTTTATAAACAATAGGCTTGCAGTGAATATTCCCATCTGTTAGGTGAACATAATTTGTGTAGGAATTCCTGTAATAGGTGGAGTACTTTGCAACTTTTTTGTGTATTTTTTCCCTGGCGAGACATTAGACTAAAGAGATGGTACAAAACAGCATATGCCTAATATTCAGTTTTGTATCTGCTCCTCCCTGGGTTTGAAAACACTGCTATTTTTGTACATTAGTACATAGGATTACTCTGGAAATTCATAAGAACTTAAAATCTATTTAGGATACTGCAAAAAAAGGATAATGGAATGGATAACAATTATATAAATATGGAAATGTTGCAATGATGAAAGTGTTCATAGTTTTTCAAATATATACTCCCATAACTTGTGTTATTTCGGTTCCAAAAACTTTTTTTACTTCATTTTAACTTAATCTCAAAACTCCTCCTTATTATAAACACGGTATCTGACGGTTAAAGCTGCTCATCCTTCTAGTCTTGATTTATAATTTAAATAAATGGCATTGACTCTTTGTGTTCAGTTTGATATTGTTATTCTCTACACTAATTAATTTTTTGAGATGAGCCATTCCCCAGAATAGAATAAAATTTTGAAGATTAAAACTCAGTAATATTTTTCATAAAAGTTTTTATTAATCTTGTCATGGGAATATCAAGATGGTTATCAGAGGGAAAACATACTTTGATTAATATTTGCTTAGTGCTGAATTACTTATATTGTCCAAATGTTTTATTCACTTAAAAATTATGCCTTTAAGTTCCTTTTTCAGGTTGACTAGTTGGACATACTTGAGTAAAAAGATGAGCATCAGCTGAATATAAGAGATTTCAAGCTATGCTTAGGAACTGAGCCAAGAAAGTGCACCGTTCATGGTGCTTTTTACTTGATTTTTAAAAGTTTCTCTGATTATCCTTTGTGAGAAGTATTTTTAAATTGAAGATAACTGTTAAAAAACCATCTTTGTAGTAAAGGATAGCATCGCTGAGTTTTCTCTTTTTTGGGAAATAGGCTACCATTTGAATGGGTGTTAGCTCTCTTTTTCTTTCTTGTGGTAGGCAACTTCCTATTTGTAAAAAGTATCCAGGATTCAGCCTTATTCTTGATTTGTTTCTGAACATGGCCTAGAAACCAATTAATGTACTCTCTCAGGTATTGTGAAAGGTTTGGGCTCTGGAGCTATAACACTCACTTGAAGTGGTCTTTGGCTATAAATCGTACTTGCATATGTATTTCAAAACATCCTAAGTTATAAAACTAACAGTAAACCTGAAGCAGGGCTTTTATGGAATCTGTATTTTCTAACTACTTTTTTTTCCTTCTATAAAATGTTATTGAAGTTTTTAGAAAGGCATTGATTTGAAGGATGTAATTACTAACAGTCATGGTAATGACTGTTACCTTTGCCAATGAAGTTACCTTTCAGTTACCCACAACGTTTTTAAAGTTAATGTCAGTCCACATGTGGAGAAGGAAGCGAGGGAAGTTTTTGAGGGGGTGGTCTATAGCAGTGAGCACAGAGGGGAGTTGTGACACCATGTCACTGCTGTCTTTGCCTCGATGACACCTGTATCTCATCCTGAAAGTGTTGAATTTTTAGGTAGAGTAACATGACATATTATGTAAAGATTATTGCCAGTTCTAGATATAACTTCTAGAGATTCTGAGAAAGAGAATCATAAACACTTTTTGTTGAAAGGTCTAGTTAAGTGTAGTGACGTATAGTTCTTGTACATTTGTCATTTCTTCAACAACTTGTGAGTGTTATCTACCATATGCATGGCAGTGTGCTAGGTGCCCAGGACACAGCGATGAACAAGGCAGGTCTAGAACCCAGCTTCGTGTACTACTTACCAGCAGTCTTGCTGGGGAGACAGACACTGATTACGTAATCTCACAAATAAATGGCAGTTGGGTGAGTGTGTGGACCAGAGAAGGATTATGTAGACATTAGTTTACCAAAAATAAAATATTTGTTGAGCACTTGCAAAACGAGATGCCAGAGCTGCTCTAGATATAGAAGCATTAACACTTCTTTTTGGTATTTGGCAGGTATATTATCCCGTCCTTACAGAGGCTTGATGCTGGGTTTTACCGCTGTGTGGTGCGAAACAGAATGGGAGCGCTCTTGCAGAGAAGATCAGAAGTTCAAGTCGCATGTATGTGTGCATTGGAAAAGTCTCCAAATGATAAATAACAGAAACAAAATGTCTGTGGGGAATGCTGATCAAAATCACTTTTAACCATTGTAGGAATCGAGATACTGTCTTGGATTCTATTTGGAATAGAATAATTGCTAAAGGTTTTGGGAGATAAGTAAACAGCCAGTGAGGCTGGTCAGATGGTGGTGACGGGGCTAATGAGGTAAATGCCAGTCCTGGCCATTCAGCAGTCGGGGCCTCTGTTAGGCCCTGTGGAGGACAGAGCACAAAATATTAACAAGATGCCTTCTGCTTTATGATTAGCTGCTCTTAGCATTTATGATACTCAGGTTCAAATGTTTTTCAAATAACATATTAAACCCAGTTAGGTAAAATTTTATCCGTTCAGAATTAGTTCTTTCCAATGGTTTGTTTAGAAATCCTTCAGCTACACAATAAAAAGTACATGGATAGTAATGTCCTAGATGGTATTACTGTTAGTCACTTGATGAGTTCTCTGTGGGGCATACCCATTTTTGAGTAAAAGTAACTGAGGGAGATATCAGAGTGCAGGGAATTTGCATTTGATGTTGTATTTAGAAGGAATTGGAGAGACAGGCTGGCCGACACAAAGAACTTAATACTTTTGTAGTCCAAAATCTGTGAAGGGTCAGGTCCATCTAAAATGGCCTGTCTGCTTTATTACATTTTGAATTTACTACAAAAATGTAAAAGAAAACAAAGTGTTTGTGAAGCTTTAAGTTATGTGTTACTGTGTTATGACAGATTTCAGAAAGCTCTAGAGAGCTCCTAAATTGGGCTGTTAACCAACAATGACAATGTTTTCTTACTTGTTTTTTTGACCACAGGTAAAGCCTATAGTTTTCAGCATTACTATATCAAATAAAATAATTGCTCATTACTCTACTATTCTGTAATTACTAGTGACTGAGTGAGGTGCTGATCCTCATGTTCTTAATTAGGAAGCCTTAACTTTTCTGAATTGTGGTGAAGTTACTCAGATAAATCTTTCTGCAGAATAATTGAGAACTTCTATTCAATTGAATAATTGAAAGCATAATTAATACATACAAAGTTTAGATCAATACCCCAAACATATTTGAATAAGTTAACAGCTTGGAATTTATTATAATGTATTAAATTCTATTATGTAATATTATTTTGGACTTTTTTTGGTTAATTTTTTGTACCCTTGTTTCTATCATTTATCTCTGTCTCTTTGATGTTCTCTGCTTTCTCTTTTCTCCTTTTTTTTTGATAACAAGTTTCACTTTGAAAATAACCATGACTATTCTCCTAATCTGTTTCATTAGTTTGTTTCATCTCTTTCCTAGAATGTTAAATGCTGCTTATTACATAGGAAATAATTTCCTTTGAATAAAAAATCTATTGATAATAGAGATTTTCTGTGGACTACTCCAAATTTATATACATTGAGATGAAAACATAGTACGTATGCGACATGTGTTTTATGCACATATCTGTATCTAAGCACGATGTAGACGTTTTTCGGAAGTTTCAAATGTTACTAATTTAAAAATTGGCCTCTTATACCTACATTCTTTTTTTTTTTTAAAGATTTTATTTATTTATTTGACAGAGAGAGAGAGAGATCACAAGTAGGCAGAGAGGCAGGCAGAGAGAGAGGAGGAAGCAGGCTCCCTGCCGAGCAGAGAGCCCGATGTGGGCCTCGATCCCAGGACCCTGAGATCATGACCTGAGCCGAAGGCAGAGGCTTTAAACCGCTGAGCCACCCAGGTGCCCTTATACCTACATTCTAATGACTGGGTTGTTTTCTGTGACACCCATTTTTTTAAAAAATGCTATTTACCAGTAGCACAGGGACTGGAATGAAGCCTGCTTGCCCCAAATTAAAAGAAACCAAGCAGGGCAATGGTGGATGCCTGGGTGGAACTAGCCTGAGAGACTGGAGAGTTGGGGGGGGGGCGGGGAGCTGCCAGCGCTTCGTTACAGTCTCTGTGGCGGTGGGATGCTTTCCCACAGTTTATTCCAATATTGAAATCAGTCGCAAATGTTTCATTGTAGTGTTGCAGCGACACGAAGACCATGAAGTTCTGCTGATTAATGCATTTTGTGGGCACTGTGGGGGCACATGGCTCTGCCTCATGCTTCGCTTCACCACCAGATCTGCACTCATCAGCATTGCTGCTCAATCTCTCTTGTCTTATTGCTTAATTATATCAACGTCGGTGACTTTGCTGTAATGTATAGTTATTTCTATCTTTGACCCTCCCCTCCCCCCAAAAAAGAGTTTTCTGGAACTTAAAAGATCTGATTTTTCTCTGCAGATATGGGAAATTTCATGGATACAGAGGAGAGGAAAACGGTGTCTCAAGGACATGCAGCAGTTCTCAACTTAGTGCCCATCACCAGCTGCCCAATACCACAAGTGACTTGGTTCAGGGAAGGGCACAAGATAATTCCCAGCAACAGAATGTAAGTTGCTCCAAACTTTAAAACACAACTCATTCCACTTGTTGGCACCATTGACCTATTATTTAATGAATTCCATTGTATTGGTTAAGCCTTGAAAAGAATAATAACCTGGCCTGGTAGTCCTCCCCCAGTCCTTCTAAGCAGCTTTTCGGAAAACTTGGCTTGGAAATGTTTAAGCAGTTTAAAGAAATCATCATGTAACGTTACTCTTTGGGATGCTGCCTGCCCAGAATAAAGCATCCTTACGTAGTTGTTACGGTCCGTTTTTCCCTTTCTTGAATGCACTTTTTGAGGTGTCATTGTCATCTCTGAGTTGTGTTTAGCTCCAAGTACTAATTTAATGAGTGCTGGTATTTACTTATAGAGCTGTGGGGTTTTTTCCCCTCTTTTTACTGAGCCATGTTTGATACTACTTTCTCTGACGATAAAACAGTAATTACCGCTTATTTCTCTTTATCCTTTTATCCTGCCATGACAGTTTTATTTCCCTTCGTCTAATTAGTGGTTCGCCCATCTATTGCAGAAGAGTTGCTTTGTGATTAGTTAAGCATTATTTCAAGGTGTTCCTGCCTATCCCACATTCAAGGTATTTATCTAATGCCAAACAGATTTTCTTCATTTAGAGCTTTAAGTGATTAAAAAGAACGTTTGGTATATATTTCAAAACTGGGCATTTTGCAATATAATTTAAAGATAATATACCAAATATAAACATTTCAGGGATGAACATTTCTGAGAGAATCATGAAATGCTGATAAGCTTGGGCTAAAAGTCAAATACTAATGCTGTCAGATGGTTGCACTTATACAAAAATTCATGAGAAGAAAATGCTTTTGTTCTGTTTTTCCAAAGTGGATATGTATATAAGATAATTTGCTGAAGAGGTTTTAAATATAACTCGGAAAGTCACCGTGAGATGTCAACTTGCTTTCTCCCCTACCTGCCCATCCACGGGGTCCCTTTGCTAAGCCAGGTTGCATGGCTCTTCTGCCTGGGGCTCTGAACCTGCTTGATGCCAGACCATTCTTAAGCTTATTGAACACGTTTCTATTCTTGTTATCGGAACAGGAAAAATATTGAAGTGTGTAAAGGCCATATTTAAAAATTTCAGGAAAATACTAATTAGTGTAGAAAATGGGTAACTGCTTTCCTTTTTATTTTATTAAGAGTTGCTAAAAAAAAAGAGTTGCTTGGGTGTCCACATTTATATTGATTCCAATGATAACGAATGCCTCTCGAGGTCGGTGAAACAAAGAACAGGGATCAATTTTTCATTCTTTTAGAAGACTGTTAGGCTGAGCAAAAGGCAGCTGAGGTAGACTCTTGCAAAGTATTCTGGAAGATTCTAGCATTGAGCACAGTGTGGCTGGGCCAGTTTGGGCTGAATGCTAGGGAAGAGTGGGCGCGCAGATTGAACTAAGCTTCCTCTCTAACATCGGTGCTTCTAATTAATGTCAATGGGAGCAGAGTCCGTGGTAGGAAGGATTAGTTTAACTTAGCAGCAAGCTGCTTTATAGCAACTCAGTTGTTGACTTGCGGTCTAGCCATATTCATGAGGCAGCATTTATTCAAGAAGTATGCAAGGAGATAGAATGAAATAACAGCTCTTAATTTTATAAGCTTTTTTTTTTACTTGCAGATTCTTGCTACAACTGTTTAATTCCTGGTGAGCTACTAATGTAAAGATGCTAAGTAGGCTTTAACTTAGTGTCCCATCAAACAAATGGTCTGCGAAGCTATTGATAAATCTCCAATCTCAGTAGAATAATATGCCGGTGATCTTTTTTTTTTTAGGAGATGAGATGAGATGAGGCTGGTTATGGATATTTCCACATTTGCAAGGCCTTTTGTTTCATATTTTCCACCTCATCATCACCCCCATATTATTAAGTCCCTGCCGTGCAAGATGTCATAAATCGGTGCACATGTGGTTTTCTTCCTAAGTTTATACATCATTCCAAGATAGATTGCTTTACACTTCTAAGAAAGTTTGGCTTTGGATAGCAGTTGGGAGGGTATTTCTGCATGGCCCCTGCCCAGACTGTTGGCAGACAAAAGTCAGATGCCGTTAGATTTGTTCTGCATCACCAGAGATGGCATTTAAAAACTGAAACGTTTGGCTCAAAGTGTTTCTCTCATACTGAAACAGGTCAAGCTTTTTTACCTTTTGTAAGCTGGTTATGTGAGGTCAGTTCCCTAACACAGCTGGGGAAATGGTCCTCCGCCAGGGGAGGAGGAGCCTCATCTTGCCAGCCCCACTTCATTACTTTTTTTTTTTTAAGATTTTATTTATATACTTGAGAGAGAGAGCGTGGGTGGGGGGCGGGGAGCAGAGGAAGAGGGACAAGCGTGCTCCGCCCTGAGCCCCAAGCCCTACGCAGGGCTTGATCTCAGTACCCTGAGATCATGACCTGAGCTGAAACCAAGAGTCAGATATTTAATGACTGAGTCACCCAGATGTCTCACCACCTCCTTCCCCCACACCAAACCCCCCACAGTGACCTTCAGAATGTGAGCTTTTGGCTTACAATTAAATGATATTTTTCCATTTTCAAGGGAAACAATAATTCTAATGTTTCCTAACTTGAAAAGTTAGTTGAATAGCCTATTAATAATTTTAACAGTAGCTGTTATTTTTTTTTTAAAGATTTTATTTATTTATTTGACAGAGAGAGAGATCACAAGTAGGCAGAGAGACAGGCAGAGAGAGAGGAGGAAGCAGGCTCTCCGCCGAGCAGAGAGCCCGATGCGGGCCTCGATCCCAGGACCCTGAGATCATGACCTGAGCCGAAGGCAGAGGCTTTAACCCACTGAGCCACCCAGGCGCCCAACAGTAGCTGTTATTTATTGAGTACCTACTTTAAACACATCTTCCCTGATCTCATAGTTGTCTTCCAAAGAAGTATAATTAGTTGTGCTTCTAGAGATCAGACTGAGGATTGGAGATGTTAACCAGCCCACCCAAGCACACGCAGCTGACCAGTGGAAGAGCTAGGCTTCCACCCCAGGCCTGTCTGGCTCTGAGTCTCATGCCATCTTCTGCATCACACTAATTCTTCTTTTCACTTTATTTTGCTGAACCTTCTTGGTGCTTTTGATTTATTTTTCCATATACTTCCTATATTCCTATTTCTCTCTTTTTAGAACACCAGCCTTCAATTTGAAATACTACAGGTTGCTGTGAGCCACAGGCACACACAGACACATGTGCCCACCTAGCCCTGAGCCTGCCTGCGAGTGTATTAGTTATCCATGGTATTGGGTCTGTAAGTCCCTAACTTCAGAAGTTTTTGACAAAAGAGAAGGCAAATGGTTATCCAGTTAAGACATGGGCTTTATGAAATTCAGAGGCCTCGAGGGAGAGGGGGTGGAAAGGATGTCTATGTAGCACAGGGTGGGGGCAGCAGGAGATAGAGGGCAGCTGCCATGTGCAAAACCCAGCACCCGATCACTGGGCAGCCTCTTTGTTCTTGAGCTACATATTTGTGGAAGGAAGAGGTTTAAATTGTGTAGCAAAAGGAGCAGGAAAAATCCATCACCATCCCAGAAAAGTAGCCAAAGTGAATGTCCTCGTGGTGGGTGTGAGCTGCTGCACATTCATATCAGAATGAGGCTAAAGGAAAAACTCATGAAGTTCTGATTGCAGTTTGGGCTTTTCCCTTATTCTTTCACTGAGTACTTATTGAGGGCATACCACATAACAGGTTCTGTTCCAGGCACCGGATATGGAGTAAGAAACAAAAGAAAATCCTTGACCTCAGGAAGACTGTCTCCAAGTGGGAGGAAACAGATGACATACCAGCTGGTGATAATAGTGAGGAGAAAATAAAGCAGGGGTCAGAGTGGGGAACGCAGGGGTCAGGTGGCTTGCTGTTTTAGATGTAGAATGAGAGAAGGTCTCTCCCATAATCACCTCTTTGAGCAGAGACTTGAACAAGTCCAGGGAGGAGGCCTGGAGTAAAATCAGTGAGAAGAGCACCTGAGGTGGAGAATAGCCTGTGTGTTGGAGGAACAGTCAGGCTGGAGCGAGGGAGAGGACTAGAGATGAGGTTCCTGAGCTGTCCGGGCCTGATTCCTAGATGCTGGTGACTTAGCCAGAGTGAGGATTTCGGCATTTGCTCTGAGGATCTGAGCAGAGCAGCAGCGTGATCTCCCTCGTGATCCTTCTGTTAGGAATTCTATGAGGAATGGACTATAGGGTAGCAGAATCCAAAACGAAGAGGCCCGGTAGGGGTTTGCTGCAGTAGTTCAGGCGACTCAGGTTTGGGGAAGGGTGGTGAGAAGTGTCTGATACTGATATATTCTGAACGTAGAATGAATAGGATTTCCTGCTGGATTAGATGTGGGGTATGAGAGAAGGAGAGGAGCCATGGACAACCCTAAGAATTTTGGCCTTCACAGCTGATAGGATGGACTTAACCATTTCCTGAATGGGAGAGCTGATTTGCAGGCAAAGCGAGTTTTGTCTGTATTTGGGGCGGGGGTGGGTGTCTGAAATTTGTTTTGTACACGTTTGAGACGCATAATAGATGGTCACGAGGATACATTCATGAAATAGTTGTTTGTATCAGACTCAAGGTCAGCAAAGAGGTCTAGCCAAACTTGGGGGTTGTTAGTGTGTTGATGATTTTTAGAACTCTTTAATGCTGCGTATGAAATACCTAAGTCAATAAGCAAAGCCCAAAGGGTTCCATCATATCAGTTGAGATGCTCTTGGTCATAGGTCACAGACTCTGTGACCTAGCTCTGACTGAGCTGAAAGACCATGCACTGTAGTACTTAGAGAATTTCAAAACCAAGCCAGTAGAAGGACAGGAAGAGGGTAGGCCCGGAGGTGGGGGCATACCGGGACTGCGCTCCAGGCCGAGGAGCAGGGGCCCAGTCAGCACTTTACTGGCTTCCCAGGAATGTGAAGTCCTGACTCTTGGAACTTGTGACTGTGGCAGATGGGGAGGAAGGCAGCAGAAGCGGGAGGGGACTCGTAAGCTGGGAAGGTGGGACAGAGGAGGAAAGGTGAAGTGTTAGGACTGACGCAGGTGCGCTCAGTGCCGGTGGCCCCTGACTGGCCCGTGCCCGCCGCCCGCAGTGCTCACTCTTCTCACCGTCAGGCATGAGCAGGTGAGAGTCACGACCCCGTCGTTTGTTAGGGGTTGCATGTTAGGTCGTTTCCTCCAGTAGTTTCAGTGTCCCCTGGGTACTGGCCATTGAAAACATCCTTGGTCTGAGAACTCTGTCTTGCGTAGCAGATACACACTTCTCACATGGCTGAGTGTGTGAAGAAATGTGAAGAAAAGTCAGTAATGTTTGTAAACTTCCTCACCAAAAGTGGGGGGAATGTAACAAACCTTGAGGAAAAATGCTATAGATGAAGGAGAAATATATCTTAAGAAAGGCAAACAATACTTGGAAAGAAATGAGAATAAGTTATACTCAGAATTTTGAATAGGCAATTATAGGTTTTGTTTATCTAAGAAGATGAAAAAAATGCGTGTTTATTTTTCTGATTTACTGAATCCAAACAGTTTGCTATCTTTGCATATCAAAGGTGAGGATAGCCTTGTCTTATAAATATTGTCTAATTTGATAATAAAATTGTTCTGTGTTATTTCGGTTTTGATATATGTTCTTTGTTTCCTTTTATTTCTCAGAATGTGAAATGTGAATGTTGATGTCGTGCAATATTTCTCCCACCTCTGGGAGGTAATTTACGTCGGCAGTTATCAGATTAGGACGCAAAAACTTGTTTTGTACAGTGCCATTCTCTGGCTTAATTGCAAGTTCTTGTGCTCAGACTGCGTGCGGCAGCCTACCTGACGGGAATGTGCAAGCACGGCGTACTTGCCTGTGTTTGCCGGGGAATGCGAGGTTTATAGATTAAATATTTCAACCTCCAGCCAGCTTTTTGCAGGATGACTTGCCAGGAAAGATGTGAATTGTGAAGTATGGGCAGTAAACAGCATCCCAGGCGCCGTGTAAACAGCCTGACTCGTAATTGTCCATGCTTAAATACTTGAATGTCCATTAACTTATTACCATTTCATTTCAATCGCTTCAAGAAAGATTTGTTTAAATTAGCACTTGTAGTGGAAGTCACAACTTAATGCTTGAATGAAGTAGATCTGGTTATAATAATATTTTTATAGTTAACTGGGCTTTCAAAATAATATGCTTTTAAAAATTTTATATTATATTTTATAGGCATTTTGTGAATGTTTATAGAGTATGTCTATACATGTGAATTGAACCATATTTGGTGTAAGTGAAAAAGACTAGGAGATGTGGGCTCCGGACCTGCTTCCATCATTAATTCTGACCTTGGGCAAATTACTTACTCTGCTTTGCTTCCATTTTCTTATGTCAAAATGGGGAAGGTGTGCTAAATGACCACCGAAGTCCTTTCTGGTGTTCACATTCAGTGATGTTCATGGAAGGGCAGGCCAGTTCTGCCTCTCCCTCTCTGTCTTCCTTCATGCATTCAACAGATATTTACTGAGCACTAATTTTGTGCTGGGTACTGTTCTAGCTGCCAGGGGCAGAAAGGGGAAAGAGTCATCGAAGGTCCTGCCATCAGTGAGCTACGGTCTCGTGTGGAAACAGATTAATAAACAGGATACTCTCAGGGGACAACAGGCACCATGAGGGAATGAACAGGGACTGGGACAGGAGAGCTGAGGGGGAGGAGGGGGCTAGTCGCTGCTGTGCACTGGGTGGCCCAGGACAGCCCCTCTGCACAGGCAACATTTTAACAACCACATTACTGAGCTATAATATACATACAACACAAACAGATTTTCAGCACACAAACTGGTGAATTCTAGCAAATATGTGACAAATGTCAGCCCCTTCCCAGTCAAGTTCCTGGTGTACTTAGTACTCATATGCCCTCTCCAGCCCTGC
Organism: Ailurus styani; assembly: GCA_002007465.1. NCBI lineage: Eukaryota > Metazoa > Chordata > Mammalia > Carnivora > Ailuridae > Ailurus > Ailurus styani. Next base: position 4,622,864 of record LNAC01000028.1, on the reverse strand, counting down.
CTACTAGTCTGATTTTTATTACCCTAGCATAGTTTGTCTATTCTAGAACTTCTTATAAATGGGATCATAGAATATGAAATCTTTTGCGTCTGGCTTTTTTCATTCAAGATAATTTCTGTGATACTTTCAAGGTGATGTTTAGTAAGAGTAATTATTAATATTTCTGAGTGCCAGCATTGTTTTAAGTGTTTTCCATGTAATGATTTGTGAGATCCTCCCAGAGGCCCAGTGAGTTGTCCCATTATTGTCCCCGCTTTACTGATGGGAGCTAAGGTGGGGAGAGAGCAGCAGCTGGTCAGTGTCATAGGCCCCACTTGCCCTGCTGTGCTGATTGCTTTCTCAGCTTCTAGCTGCGGGCAAGCAGCCTGCCCTGGAGGACAAGTGTTCTTGGCAGAGGGGGCAAATACTTGCAAACCCAGGAAGGAGCTGCTTGTATTTGCTCAGCTGGAGTGGCTGTCGTGTGATTAGGGTGTGGAAAAGAGGCAGAGAGAGTGCAGAGGGAAGAGGCTGGGAGGGACATGGAACCCGGAGGCATCAGAGTTTGCAAAGGAATCTGGATTTATTCCATATACAGTAGGGAGTCTTCGCGGGAGTTTGTGGTTTTTTGGGAAAATGTTTTGAGATTGTGGTAAAATACATGTCAGTAAATTTTACCATCTTAACCCTGGTTCAGTGTACAGTTCAGTGGCATTAAGTGCATTCCCATGGCTGTGCAGCCGTCCCTACCATCTGTGTCCAGAACCCTTTCTTGTTTCCACACTGAGGCTCTGTCCCTGCTAAGTAATAACTCCCCACGCAGTCATCCCCACCCCAGCATCTAGTCCTCTGCTTTCTTTCCCTGATTTTGACTTCTCCAGGGTTCCTCATGCAAGTGGAACCATACAATATTTGTCCTTTTCCCTCATTTTTAATTAAACCTTATATTTTGAGTTGTTCGTGTATTCAAAGAGAGTTGTAAGAAGTAATATAGGGAGAGCCCATATACCCTTTAACCAGTTTCCCTAAATGGTGAGATCTTGCCACATTGTTGCACCTTATCACAATTAGGATATTGACATTGATAAGGTCAAAACATGACACATTCCCATCATGAGAGGGTCCCTCCAGTCTTGTTTATGGCCACGCCCCTTTCTTCCAGCCCTCACACCCACCCTAAACTCTGGAAGTCACTGATCTGGTCTCCATTTCTATAACTTTGTCACTTAGAGAATGTTATGTAAATGGAATCATGCAGTCTGTTGTAGCGTTGGCTTTCTTCACTCATCCCGATTCTCTGATTCATTCAGGTCATTGCCCGTGTTGGTGGTTGGCTCCTTCTCACTGTGTAGTGTTCCATGGTACGGACATACCACAGCCTGTGTGGCTGGTGGTGAAGGATATTCGTGTTGTATCCAGTTTTCCACCATTTTGAATAAAGTTGCTGTAAACATTTGTATACAGGTTTTTGTGTAAACAGAAGTCTTTGTCTTTCTGGGGTAAATGCCCGGGAATGCAGGTGCTGGGCAACATGGTGGCTGCATGTCTAGTTTTTGTAAGGAAGCACCCAGCTCTTTTCCAGAGTAGTTGTAGTATGTGACACTCCCCCAAGCAGTGTCTGCCCGATCCCATTTCTCAGCCCCTTCTCTTGCACTTCCTGCTCGCACTATTTTTTGTTTTGGCCATCCTGTAGGTGTGTAATTATAACTCACGGTGTTTTTTATTTGCATTTCCCTAATGGCTAGTGATGTTGAATGTCGTTTAATGTGTTGATTTTAAAAGGAACCCAATAGGAAAAAAAACTAAACTTCTTCAAGTGAAAAATATAATTATTTACCCAAAAAGTCAATTGAATCAGTGAAAGAGCAGACAATATGCAGCTAAAGTGGAAAATATTGTCCTGGTGGGTGTGAGGAAAAAACTCAGAATAAAGCACAGAGATAAGGGGAAAATATAGAAGACAGACTAAGAGATAAAGAGGATAGAATAATCACTTGAGCTCTAAGAAGAGGAAGGAAAGAATGGAGAGAATGGGTGGAGATAATGTTCAGAGATAATTGTCCTAGTATTTCCTAAAATGATGGATCCTCAGAGTCAAAAGGCAGATTAAGCTCCAAGTAGGATAAATGAAAATATATACAAATCTAGATGTATTGTAGTGTCACCGTTGAACTTCAAAGACAGAGAAGAAATCTTAAGAGCAGCCATACGTATAATTCCGGTTGCCTCAAAGGCACAGCCATTAGATCTCTGTGGACAGAGATAGTAGAGAAGATAATGGACTAATAGCTTCAAAATTCCAAGGGATCCAACTGTAATCGTGGAAGCCCATATCCTGCGAATCTACTGTCCAGACTGAGGGAGATGTGAGGATATTTTCAAATGAGACTGGGAACTAACTTCTGTGAGATCTCCACTGAGAGACCCACCAACAGCGGACTTGAGGAGAAAGGAAGTAGAGTGTTAGGAATGTTGGTCTTCATTTGATTTNTTGACACAGAGAGAGAGATTACAAGTAGGCAGAGAGGCAGGCAGAGAGAGAGGAGAGAGGAGGAAGCAGGCTCCCTGCTGAGCAGAGAGCCCGATGTGGGCCTCGATCCCAGGACCCTGGGATCATGACCTGAGCCGAAGGCAGCGGCTTTAACCCACTGAGCCACCCAGGCGCCCTTCATTTGATTTTCTTTATCTGTTAGGAAATGTTTAGTAATTGTGGTTTTACTATGTTTAAATAAAAGGTAAGGAGGGTGGAGGGAGCAAATGGAGATAGTTCTTTGGGCATATTTTTACTGGGAATGGCTGCAGAGGAAGGGCTCGTGTCCAGTCCACATAGGGTACCTGAGACCAAGGGGGTGGTTTCCCTGTTGAGGTGGGAAATACCAGAGAATATTCATATGCTAGTGGAAGAAGTTCTCCATGAGAAAAGGATAATGTGAAGAGTTAAGGGAGCATGAGTGTAGCTAGAGGAGCAAAATCCAGGGAGGGTGAGAGGCCGGGTGGCCTGGGCACACAGAGAAGCAGCATGAGAGGGAGGGCCTGGCACGGTGGGGTCCATGGGCTTCCACCTGCACACAGGGGCCTTTGGCAGGGAGCCTTTGAGAGTGTCAAGGGCAGCTTCCGCTGTAACAACAGAAGCCTGATGGCGGTGTGGATGCGTGTTGTGTGGCAGATGCTCTTGGGGAATTTGAGGGCTTGTAGGGTTTTCTTTCCTCTGTGAGTACTGAGAGGAGGTACAAGTTCAAAGTGGAGTATGGCACAAGATGGGAGGGGAAGGTGTTGAATCATCCAGGGACTCAGCAAATGGAGAAACATGCTAGGCTCGCGGGACCGTCTGAGTGCATGGGCATGGTTGCAGCTTGTGCTCTTCAGGAAGCTCTACAGGTTCTGATGCAGCTGTAGCGAAGGCAGCTATTTAGATTCAGAGAAGGTGAAGTTTGCCGGTCACATGGGAGTGAAAAACAAGGACATCAGGGGTGTTTGCAAGGGGGCGATGGCTCTCAGTGGACTCCGAGTCCAGTCATCTGAGGGAGGAAGTGAGGTGTGGTCATACGTGGTGGGGAGTCAGAAGACTGCAGGAGTCTGTGAAGGAAGAGGAATGGCTGAGTGAGGAAATGAGGGGAAGTGCTGCATTGGGCCCCACAGATCCTCTAATCCTCACCTTTGCTACTCCTTCTAGTCCCAGACAGCACATGTCTCCTCTCACGGGAATGGAGAGAGTGGATGTAACAATGCAGAATGCTGGCCCAAGTTAAATTTTTGTAGGGTGAACCATGACCCTTAGGGAAGCTGAGAATGGGTATATGTGGGGGAGAGGGAGTGGAGCAGCAGAGAAGTTTGCCACACATGCCTGGCTGGACTGTCCAGCAACAGGTAGCTTCAGGCCTCCTCTCTGAAGTTGTCCTGTGAGCCAAGCACAGCTGCAAAGCTGAGGCCTGTGGAGTCCTGCCCTCCTCTCTCCCTTCTCCCTGTTTACCCGCGACCTCACCCACCTGGAATGGACCCACAGAGACGCTACTGTGGAGACTCTGTTCCCCAGGAGAACTGTGGTGCGATGTGGGGGATTTGAGATGAGACTTCAGAATGAAACTTTCGCAGGGGTTGGCAAGGCTGAGAGGGTGACCCTGCGTGTGGGGCTGAGATGGCACGGGAGAAAGGATCAACAGAGGTGAGAGGGTTAGTCACCAAAGTCACAGCAGGGGCGCTCAGCCACCTGGGATGACAGCAGGAGGAGTCGTCCTCGTGATATAGTTTTGAGTAGTGGTGTTGCTATTGGGGTCTGGATCCAAAGGCCAAGAAAGAATTCTTGAGAAGTCTTTGGTACAAAAAGGTGATTTTATTAAAGGTCGGAACAGGATCCAAGGGCTGAAAGAGCTGCTACCCTGGGGTTATGAGGAATGGCCAATTATATACTTGGGGTTGGAGGAGGTAGAGAAAAAGGGAGGTGTCCAAAGGACTCTGATATGCTAAAGATGACTTTTTTTTTTAAAGATTTTATTCATTTATAAGAGAGAGCAAGAGCAAGCACACATGCAGCAGGGAAGGGCAGAGGTAGAGGGAGAAGCAGCACCCCTAAAGAAGACTCTTGGGTTACTGGAAGCCTTACTATTATCAAGCTAAGGTTGTTTTTCCCTCTAGCAAAGTATTAAGACAGTTGGGGTTTGCTGGAAGAATGTTATGCTCTGCCTGCCTCAGTTATTCGTCAATGGGCTGCAGGTTATAAGGACATTTAATTTTGTCTTCATTTCCTTCTGCCTCTGTTTCCTGCATCACTAGGGAGACAAAGAGCCAGGAGATTCCTTCTGCAGCGGATGGTGGGAGTAAGTCGAAGCCCAGCATGGGGGGGTGGGGGCGGAGAGTAAAGGGAGCTCTGTGGCTTCAGGAGAGTGGGGGCTTGGAGGGAGAGCCAATGGTTTGGTGATGGCTGTCACTCTGATAGACTGGGCTCTGGGAAGACCTTCTGGGACTGCTCTTCTGAGTGGTTCCTCCAACATAGGGCACTTTGGAATCCCTCTGCTATAGACAGAAAATTTGTGTCTCCCTCAGTTCCCCCAGTTCATTTGTTGGAATCCTAACCCACGATGTGATGCTGTTAGGAGGTGGGGCATTTGGGAGGTGCTTAGGTCATGAGGGTGGAGCCCTCAGGAATGGGGTTACTGCCCTCATGGGCGAGACCCTCAAATGCTCCCGCCCCGCTTCCGCCACTCAAGGACTCAGCCAGAAGGTGGCCACAAACAAGAAAGAGGCTCAGTCCGGACACCCAGTCTGTCAGTGCTTTGAGCTTGGACTCCCAGCCTCTAGAACCATGAGAGAAATGTGTCTTGTGTACCAGCAGCCCCACCTGTGGTATTTAGAACAGCCAAATGGGTGAAGACTCCCACCTAGGAGGTGTCCACCCTGCGGCAGGTCCCATAACCTCCCAGTGCCTCTCCTGTACTTGGGATCAGGGGGATGGTCTCTTTGTCCTGAGTTATCCTGAGATTTAGCAAGAAGTAACAAATGAGAAATAATTTATTAGCCAATGTTTGAGGAAGTGACAGATGATACATGCTGTGTCTCCCCACCCCATGATGTTCTCACGCTTCCTTAAAGATGTTCTGTGTAGACATGGCTCTGTGTGTGGCTATGTGTGTGGATGTCTGTGGACCTAGTGCTAACTGAGGGGGAGGGACCCAGGGGTAGAGAATGTGCTGGGGCCGTGGGTTCCACTCTGCCCCAGTCTGCCTTCCCTCCCTGTGTGTATGTGTCCTAGGGGCTTTTCCAAGTGCTAGTTTCTGACACCTGGGAAAGTTCCTGTTGTTCTGACCACATCCAGGAGCCCGTTGTCTGAGTTGATATGAGTGTGTACAGATCAGTATCTGTGGACATAGGGGAGAGAGAGAGAGATGAAGCACTACATTGCTTTAGTGAATGGCCTCCAGAATGCTGACTGCGTTTCCACCTTCGAGGCACTACATTGCTTTAGTGAATGGCCTCCAGAATGCTGACTACTTTTCCACCTTCCAGTGCCTCAAGGCAAACCTCACTGTGCTGAGCCAAGATTGCTTGAGAAGTTCATGTTTGCTTTCAGATTGTTAGGCATTTTGACACTATTAGATGCAAGGTCACTCTTTAAACACGATTCGATCAAGTTCTGGGCTGTGGCTGGTGGTCGCTGATGCTGATGACGGGACCTGCGATATCAGTGACGCAGATGGACTTGGTGAAGGTTGTTAAACTGTCTTCTGTGTACTAAGGTTTGTTGGGCGTGTGCGGGCAGCTTCCAGAAGCCTGCTGCTTTGGAATCAGGTTACCTCACAACCAGAGAACCATTCCTGAGCAGAGTGAGTAGCTGAAGGGCAAGGGTGGGGAACTTAGAATTACTTGGTTCCATTTGAGTTGGCAGTCTAGTATTTAATGACAAGACTTTAATATTCTATGTACTGATTTTTCATTTGAAAATAAAACACCACTTCATTTTACATGAGCCGATCTAGTGACAATAATGCATTTCTTTACAAATATTAGCCTATTATACATCTCAAGTCAGTTGCACATAATTGCATTTCACCAACTCTACATAATACTTTAATTAAAACTAGGATAATTAAAATACAGTTTTAATGAACAATAAATTCTGAAGTTGCCAAGCCTGGAATGTGTTATGTGAATCATACCTTGCTCTCTTCTTAGCTCTTAAATCGGTATCCACATTACATTTTGCAATGGCAACGATCTGAGCAAGAGACATTCTTTAAATGCCTCTAATAAATAATAGATTTCTTTGTGGCTGTCATATATCTGTCTGCCCCCCTTGCATATATTTGGTTGTTTGCTACTAGTTATAAACCCTAGAAGCAAGGAAAAGTTTTTCTTTGTGTTTTTCCCCCAGTTTTATTGAGATATGATTAACATATAGCATTGTATTAGTTTAGGGTGAACAGTGTAATGATTTAATATATGTATTACAAAATGATCACCACAATCAATCTAGTTAACATCCATTTCCACACAGAGTTACAACTTTTTTCTTCTTTTGAGAACTTCTTAGATTTACTCTCTTGGCAACTGGCAACTTTCAAATATATGATTTTTTTTTTTTTTGAGAGAGAGAGAGAGCTAGCAAGTACAAGTGGGGATGGGGGGAAAGGGAAGAGAAAATCTCAGGCAGACTCCATGCTTATCATGGAACCTGATGTGGGGCTTGAACTCATGACCCTGAGATCATGACCTGAGCTGAAATCAAGAGTCAAAAGCTCAAACAACTGAACTACCCAGGTGCCCCTACAGTATGGTATTCTTAACTATAGTCACCATGTACATTTATATACCCAGAATTTATTTATCTTACAACTGGAAGTTTATAACTTTTGGCCCCCTTCATCCCTTTTTCACCCTGCCCCCACAATTGGTAACCACCAAAGTGTTTTCTTTCTATGAATTCTGGTTTTTTTTAGATCACATATATAAGTGAGATCATACTGTACTTGTCTTTTTCTGTCTCACTTATTTCAAGTAGCGTAATGTCCTCTAGGTTCATCCATGTTATCACAAGTGATAGGATTTCTTTCTTCATTAAGGTTGAATAATACTCCATAACATATGCATGTGTAATGTGTGTTTGTGTGTGTGTGTGTAAGTATATACACGTCTCCTTCATCCATTCATCTGTCAATGGACACTTAGGCTGTTTCCATGTCTTGGCTGTAGGGAATGTTGCTGCAGTGAACAGGGGCTGCACACATCTCTTTGAGACAGTGATTTCATTTCCTTCATATATATACCCTGCAGTGGAATTGCTGGATTGTCACTAGAATTACTTGGTTCCATTAGTGTACAAGAGGTAACATTGTTACCTCTTGTACACTAATACCCACCCTAACAGGTGTGAGGTGAGGTCTCATTGTGGCTTTGATTTGAGTCTCCCTGATGATCAGTGACATTGAGCACCTTTTCATGTTACTGTTGGCCTTTTGAGTATCTTCTTTGGAAAAATGTGTACTCAGCTCCTCTGCCTGTTTTAAATTGGATCGTTTCTTTGTTTTTGAAGGCTCAGCAACTTAGCAAAGTGCTTGGCTGTCCTAAATAGTGAAGGTTTATTAGATGAATGGATAAGTATTTCCTGAATGAATAAATAGTAGTACTTGACTCATTCTGGTGAGATAGTGTGGGACAGTGTACATTAAATTAAGACTCAGAAAACTATGGTCCCAATCTCAGCTCCATCACTTAGGAGCTGTGTGATCTTGGACAAGTCCTTTACCTATTCCCAACAAAGGTAATATAGTGGGACATCTCAAATGGAGAAAGTAGTAGCTACCCTACCAAGCTCTTGGAATTACTACAGGAAACATGTATTTGTTCGGTAAAATTGTAGATGTGAAAACACTTTCTCATCTGTAAATGTAATGTACTGCTGTTGTGTTTTATCACTTCCACCTCTGCCCAGTATGCTCTCCATACACATAACCATGCATTAGTATTGAAAATCCACTATTTATCAACTCCTCTGAAACTGTGGATCTTTAGGTCGTTTCCATAATGAATTTTCAGTCCTCAGTCAAGTGGCACCTGGTAGAACAGAATACAAGTTCTGCCCCCTCAGCTTCCCCCAGTTATAATGTCCTTGGGAAATTCAAGCAGATCTCAATATTGGCTGGGTAATTAGGAAAGCATTGCTGCCTGTGCATCTAATGTGTAGTTCATTACACAGTCAAATGTAAGTGACTTTTATTAGCTTCTCTTTTGGATTATCAGGGCCACTGGTTATCTCTCCCAAATACAGGCCACTTATTCATTCACTTGTCTCTTCATTTAACAAGTACCCAATTGCACTGGCATCATCCATGAAAGTTACTCCTAGGAAGAAAATACGCTTTGGACTCTGGCCAAGGGGATACTGCTACAGTTAATAAGTCAAGAAGACTTTGTAACACTGTTTCCTTTCTGATCCACACAGAGGGCTGGTCCCCGAGGGCAGCTTCTGGTGATGCTCCAGCATGCATATCATCTTGTATATCCACGGAGAGCCAGTGGTCAGAGTGCAGTTCAGTTTATACGGGCACCTTGGGGGCTCTGTGTCATGGCAAGCCAGGTCTCATCTGGTCTTGCCCCAGAGTCCTTGGGCAGAAATCTTGGCTACCAAAGTGAAGTTCTCTCACACAACAGAGGAAGGAAAGGAGCACTAGGAAGGAAGGGATGTGGTTAGAGCTCAGGGAAAGTCACCTGCTGTGTGACTTATGGTGGTGTGCACTTCAAGGCTGGGACCACGAGGAGGCTGTGATGTGCAGAGACTGAGGCACTGGGGGCACAGGAAGGTCAAGAAAGACAGGTGAGTGGTGGGCCAGCACAGCTTGGCAGGAGGTGCTATTAGAATTGGCAGCCTCTGTCCACAGGTGGGAAGAGAAGCAGTTCCGGGGATGGGGCGGGGTGGGGTGGGGGTGGACAGTACAGCCTGCAGAGTCCTTGAGATTGTGTTTTCAAAGGGGATCAAGGAGCATGAACTGTGAGTTGAAGACTCCACACGAATAGAGGTTGGGTGAGGAAAGGGATAGGCTTTAGAAAGTACATGGCATTTAAGTAAGAAGGACTGACTGTGAGAACCAGCTGGAATCTTTAATCATTTTCTGATTCTGGGAAGACCTAACTTAATAATCAAGGGACTCAGCTTCATCACATGTGGCGCGGGGTAAAAGCAGTCCTGTGACTGCCTGATGTGACACACTCTGCCGGTTTGTCGGCTGGGGCTCTGCTGAGCCGTGGGAGGAGCGGGCTGGCCTCGGGGTATAAGTGCTGTGCAGCCAGTGCAGACGCTGCGGAGGGTCGTGCATTTCCTCATCTTTCTGCAAGGCTGCCCTAAATCTTCCCACCATTTGAGGAGAGGAAGCAGAGGAAGTCTTATCACACCAATTTTGTGGATGCCTGCATGGGGGAAGAAAGTGGCTATGTTATTTAAGGTCAAATACTATGTTAGTGATAGAGCTGGGGATGGAGTTCAGCGCCTGAATGATGCCTTTCTGGTTATTTTTGGTCATGTTTATGACAGAGTGGACCTCAGCTTGCCCATATGGGATTTGGGAAGGTGAAAGGGGTCCTGTGCTGGGCATTTGGCCACCTGTCTCCGGCCCCATGGTGCTGCATGTGGTCTGGTGCCCAGCGGCACGCCTGCAGCTTCTGAAGGCGCCTTTTCTTCCTGTAAGATGCAGGTGATAATAAAACTGACCTCACAGCACTTTTAGTTTTGTTTGTGATAATCAAATATGGTAACGGATGGAAGAACCTATTGTGAGTTACAGAGTGTCCTGTCTATGTGACCTGGACTCATTTTCTTACGAGGGCTTATTCCTCGCTGTAATCAGATATGACCAAAGCCTAGTTAGATCGAATTGCTGAAGCATTTGCATCCGGAGGACAGTCCCGAATGTCAAAGCTGTCACTCATCCACTCGGTCTGTCCACCAGTCAGCAGGTGTGAGCCTCTGGGGATAAAGAGATCAATAACACAAGCCTGGCTCTGAAGGGCTCACAAGCTAGTAAGGGGATTGTAGCTACTTCTTCATAGTTCATCCTGCATAGCCTCTTTGTTTTCTTAAATAATAGCTTTATTGAGCTGTAATTCACCTATCATGAATCCTTTTTAAAGAATAAACCATTTTAAAGTGTATAATCCAGTGGTCTTTGGTATATTCAGAGTTGTGCAGTCATCTCCACTCTCTAACAGAGCATCTCCATAAATAAATAATAACAAAATGAGGATACTAAAAAGAATCAGTAGAACTTACAGATGGAGTGGGTGTATAGGGGAGTCAGGCTTCTTGTTTCTGATTTGAATCCTTGGGTAGATATCTACTGAAATAATGGGGTAAGGATGGGTTTGGGGTATGTTTAGTTTGAGATGCTTGTGAGAAATCTTGGTGGAGAGATCAATGAGGCATGTGGGTGTACACGAGTCTGGAGCTCCAGTGGGGGTCTGGCTGGGGATGTGAAATCAGGAGCCATCCATATGAGGGTCGTGTACGTGTGGTGTTTAAAACCACAGGGGTGGATGAGCCCTTTCTAGGAAGAGAGATTTTAGAGAAGAAGAGAAGCAATCTGAGGAACTCCCAATATGTTGCCAAGGATCAAGAAATAAGATGCCCATGAGAAGAAAGAGACAGCTGGAAAGGGAGGGACACCAGGAGTGCTCCATGTCGTGGAATCGCCAGAAGAACATTTCACCTGAGTCCAGCCCACACATGGTCTTGAAGTCTGGTAGAAACAAAGGAAGAGGACGAAGAGATCAGCAAAGCACAGGAGGGAGAGGTCGTGACGAAGAGCCAAGGGAAAGCCCTTTGCTCTGTAGCTCTCACCACCTTTTTGGTAAAACCTGCGCATAATGGACTCTGCTATGCTGCCTGCCTGGGAAAAGGTCCAGTTTCACTCTCTGCCACAGCCACAGATTAGGAGGCCCTCTGGAAGAAATGTGTTGTGGACAGATTAGAAAGTTTGGGATCAAACATCCATAACAGCACTAGTTCATGCTTCACCCAGGATGATTTTTCTTCATGTTTTTGTGCTTCGTTTTTGTCACCACTGACGGAATTGTACTGTTTTACCTTGGAAGGTTATAAATGGGGAGGAATCCTTAGAACTCATTCATCTTTGAGAGCATGAACCTTTCCTTCTTCCGTCTAGATGTCCCCGTTCATTATTAAACAAGGTAAATTACTATATCCAAGAGTTAAATTTTGTCCTTCAGTCCTATGTGCAGTGTACATACTGTACTTTTATAACCAGAGTCTGTAGTTTAATGCATGAAGCAGTTCTGTGAATGACCTGTGCTGAGTCATTTCAGGTATTTAGAAATTACCTACATGAAGTCTACCCGTGCTCACAGTCATTTACACATGTACCTGTCGTCCAATGAAATCACTGCTGAACCATGAGTGTCTACTCTGAAGATCCAGGTTACCATTTACTTGTGCTTTGTTGAGCTTAGTGTTCTGTCTGAAACCTGTGTCATGCCAAGTTCTTCAAATAACTAATTTACTCTCGATAATTTTATTAACTTTTTCTTATTCTCAAACTTGATATGGACAAATAAATTGTAATATGGCTGGAAGCTGTTATCTGTGGGTTAATATTCTTGAACTGCATTTAGTTAAAATGAAGAATTTTGTCTATGGAATGAATGTGCAACAGTACTTGTGTTAATTAAAGTTGGAGAGAGGGGAGGGGCTGGCAGCCCCCGCTGGCTTATCTCCGGTCCTTAGTTGTGATGTCTGGCTCTCCTCTAACAGACTCCGTCCGAATTTAAATATGTTGTAAATGCCCTGGATAAATTTAGTCATTTCTTTGATCTAATGATGAAATAAGGAATTGTGGCAATCATGGAATTGTTGAAAAGCATCTAATGTCTAAGATGGAAAAATACTGTTTCTAAATATTTCCTGGAAAATGCCCTGGTCTTAGCATTTTCTCCCATCCAAGTACTAACCAGGCCCGACCCTGCTTAGCTTCCGAGATCAGACGAGATCGGGCGCGTTCAGGGTGGTATGGCCGTAGACTGGTCTTAGCGTTTTCTATGATCTACTGTTCTTCTTAGTGTCTTTAAGGAGGATAATACATACAGCTTGCAAAGAAGCAATACAAAGTCGTGGCTAAGAGTGAACTCTGAAATCAGACTGCCCGAGTACAAACCCTGATTCTGCCATTTTATGGTTGTGTGACTTTGGGCAAGTTACTCAACCTCTCTGTTACCCTAGTTTCCTCTTCTGTGATGCTGGTATCCTAATAATATTTGTCTCATCAGAGGGAAAGAATCACCTATGTAGCACCTGTGAAATCAGAGGGCTTGGACCAGAACCTGGATCACAGAAGGGCATCATAACTGTAGTAGTTCCTGTTACTCATTATTATTTTTAGGAATTTGAATGTTTCAAACAGAGGAAGAGGCAATGGTTTTATCATTCTCCTGGTGTTAGTTCTCTTCAAGTAAATCTTGCAAAGCAAAACTGCACTTTGTGTTTCTGATTACTCTTATCCTATCTGGAGGTGTGGAAATTATTCTAATCCTTTGTATGACCAGAAGCCCAAGTTCTCAATAGCCATGGGTAAGATGAAGGTAATGGAGCAGTAGCAAAATAGGTCTTATGGGGTGGGTTGTAATTAAGTTGTGCAGATTTTTAAAATATGATCAGAACATTTCCCCCTGCTCTTCGGGGACACATCCTCTGTGGTAACCAGAAGCAGAGGAATGTTTCTTAGTAAGAGACCTGGAGTAGGGTCACTTCCTCCTACTCCTTTCTATGCCTTGTGCTTTAGACTCAAAAGGAACAAGCCATTTGTCTATTTCAAGACCCTATTTAACAAGCTGGAGAAGGTACTAGGAGTCAGACATTGCCACCAAGGGCTGCTGTAGGGCGTCAGAAACTCACACATCTCAGGGTCAGGGGAGTGGCTCATTTTTTGAGAGCACAAGTGTTTAGCATCCTTGAAATGTGTCTCCCAAGTGTAGAGTAATGTTTGCATACACACACATGTGGATCTCTACCTACTTGCATATGTGCATACACATACACCTATACATGCATGTAACTGTAAATTTATAAATGTGTAATGTGAGTGCATGTACACACATGTCTACACACAGACACATCTGTACACGCATGTGTATATATGCACACACATGCATGTTCACACACCAGTATATGTATATTCACATAAATAACGTACATATGTGCATAGACACATGTATGTATGTGTGTAAGCATGCATATATCAGACAGCTAGTACACGTATTTGATTTCATTTTGGATTTTGAAAGAATGCATAGATTATTTTGTCTTAAATTAGTCAATGTACTCAGACTAAATAAAGTTGAGTCAGATATTTCCATATTTTAAAATCTTGCAGTGGTAAAAAGTTTTGACTCTTATCCATATTTAAAGTGAGTAGAATTGTGATACTGACTTTTAGAGCAAGATTTGTAATGATAATAAAACATCCTGAATCAGAGAAAGGAACATCTGTGTTTCTGTCTTCAGCTGGGGTAATTTTGGGGAGATATTAGAAAAACCAAAGCTTATTTCATGCATACTATTTGTTCTTTAAGTTCTCAACTAGATAAAATATTTAGGGAAGTTGAATGCTTGAGACACATCTTGATTTGGGTCTCCCTCTCATGGTTTTGTTTACTTTTTGTGAAGTTGTCCTCTGAGAACTTCGTGCTGGAATTGAGAGATTTGTACAAGGAAACACTGGATCAGGCAAGGAAACAGAGATGCTGTGTATACCATATGGCTAGCGAGGGAGCGTGTGTGACATGTAGGTGACCAGCTCGTCTGTGTCTGCCCAGGTGTGCCCCTGCTTAGCATTCAAATTTACCTTGGCAAACCAGGTGGTTAGCCACACTGCTTGTTTGTTTATGGCTCCTGTGGGGTAAAACTTCCCATGTTGCAGTGACACATTTTCCCTACTGGTGTCAAAGGCTCTGCATCTCTGAGGAAGCATGGAAACATTAGCTAACTATCCCGTAAATGCTAAGCAAGGCAGAAATGTTTTGTGGACAGAATTTATTTACAAAACATTTTCCTGGCTAATATATCAGTGTCGCTCTAGGAAGAGCTTGATAGGCTTCCATAGAATGCTAGGTATTGTAGATTTGGGAAAATCAGCTGTAAGGTCTTCCCTGACCTCAGTACCTCATCTTGGTCTCCCAGAGTGGCTGGTGACTAGTCACGCCTTTCACATGTGAACAACACTCATGGTTGTTGAAACACACCTGTTGAAATGAGCTCTGTGTTTCCCTGCATGCTCACAGGGAGGCATTTTTCTTCCGTCTTTGTGGAATGCTTGACAAAAACACACATGCCTTAAAGGAGATGTAAAATACGAGGCAAGTTAGAGGGGTGCCACCAAGCTGTGTCACCATGATACGCTTAGTCACAGCATTGTTATAATGAGAAACGCCAGGCTATTAATTGCCCCCACAGCTCAGGGCAACTCCAGCTAAAATGCAGTTGTGCTGTGAAAAAGTGTAGTGAGAAAATTGAATATGTGTACTCTGTTCTCACATGCACATTTTACTGTGGTCATCTTAAAGCCTTTGCTGTTGTGCTTATAAATTTGGAAAACAGAAGTGGTATGATTCAGCTTTTGGTATGCTTATATTTCTTTCTAGGGAAACCTTTTTTTCCCTCTGGTTGTGGAAGTAGATGAAATCTGCATGAACTCTAACAACTTGGCATCTCATTGTGGCTCTCAGACAAAGGAAGACTGCCTCCAGGAAATCCAAATTGTACTTTTCTATCTTCATACTTGAAAAATAACAGTGACTTTAAAGAACAGTCTACCATTTTCAGAAAGAGTAGATATGAAACAGATTAACAGCAGAATGATTAAGACCTTTTTAAGTTTGTGTTCTTTTGACTGATTCAGAAATCCTTGCGTTTACATGATAGTAGAGAAATAAATTAATGGTATTAGGTCTCTACAAAAGAGTGGACTTTCTCTCTGTTGTTTTCTCCAAACCTATACAAACTCGTGGACAGGCCCTTCATCTGTGAAGTAGGTTTTAGGTGTGAATTCCCTGTGCTTTCTCGGCTCATGTCCCTGTGCAGGAAGACCCACTGTGCACCCCAAACAGCATCCAGTCTCATCTCTGCCTTATAACGATGCCTTGGCCCCTTTTCCACCACACTAGAGAACTAATAACCTAACCTATGGAAAGCTTTGAGCAGGTTCTGCAAGCTCTCTTTAACATAAGGGATAATTCCTATGAATGTATACATCAGTGGAAATAATGAATACCACTGCTTTTATTCCTCTTCCCACTACTACTACCTTAAATCAAGCTAAGTTGGAATTCTTTGAGGGCAGGGACATAGTTTTGTTCATCTTTGCATCTCCTGCATGCAGCACAGTGCACCACATGTATTGGCATGCAAGAAGTAGTGATTGGTTTGATGAATGCATGAGTGAGAAGGAGTGAAGGAATGAGCTTTGTCTTATGCCTGATATTGTGAGAATTCATCTTTTTCTTTTTTCCTCCCTCCCCTTTCCTTTGGGAGAGACATAATGCTACAATAAAAGGCAGCAAGAAGTGGTGTTTTGACGTTACTGTGGGATGTGATGTGGGATCCCTGGCCTCTGACACTGTGGACACAGCAGCCTGCGGCCTGCTGAGAGCTCCCCTTGCCCAGAGTTGGAGAGAAAAGGGATCAACAGTTAATTCATGTTGGAAATATTGAGTGTCGTTTGCCTTGTTTTTCCTCCCTCTGTTAACAGATTTAGATTGATTTTTAGTGATAAAGGCAGTCTCTCAATTGGCTTCATTAATGAAGAGGCTGAGAAACTTAGAACACTCCATGCCATGTTCCTTGGCGTCCTTCAGTGCTTCACCTTCGAGTCCCAGTCAGCCCAGAATTCTCTTCCTCCACTGCCGTCACCTTTGTTCAGGTGATCAGCTTTTCTACTTCGACTCCTGAGGAAACTCTCAACTGATCTCTAGGTCCCCAACTTTGTCCTTTGTCCCCTACCCCCCACCAGTCCAGCCTCTACCCCGGAGGCTAAACAGATCTTCCTGCAAGTCACACATGGCCCCTTCCTTTAAAGACCATCAGTGGTTTCCCATGGCTTCAGGATGAAATCTGAGCTGTGGTCCTCCTCACCCGGCCCCTGCCTCCCTCTGGCCTCCTCACATCTCCCCCTTACCCTTAACGCCCAGCCACACTGAACACTTGGTGCCACGCCCCACCCCCCCAGGCTCTCCTTTGTCTTGGGACCATTCCACATGCTCTTCCCTGCCTCCAGTGCCATGCCTCTGACTGGTTTTACTTTGGCTTCAGATTTCATCTTCCATGTCTCTTTCTCTAAGAGTATTTCTCAGGCCACTTTCCTCAGCCTAGCTGCTCACTGAGACCAGGTTCAGGGTGATTTGTGTGGTCCAGTGTCACCTGTACTTCCTTACCTCCATTATTGCGCCCGTCAGTGACACGATGGAATGGTCTGCTTGCTGGTTTCTCTCTGCATCGTGACCTTCTTGAAGATGAACACCGTGTTTTTGTCACCTGTGTGTCCTCAAACCTTAAATAGTTCCTGGGACATAGCAAGTAATTGGTATTTATTTGAAAGAACTGTTTAATTTATGCCTAATATGAATTTTCTTTTTATACAATGTGTCTGTTAAAATACATTCATGGAAATTAAGAAATCAAAGAGGCAGAGCACATATTAACAATGTCATGTAGGGTATGCTGACTTTTGCCTTTCCTGTCTCAGGTCTTGGAGGAGGGAATTGAGGGATAAATGCTCACATTTCCTCTTATCTGTATCTGCTGAGTCACTAGGGAGGCTTGTGGGTACAGTCATTTCACACTCTTCACACTCTTTTCGAACTTGCAATTGGAATGGGTTTTTAATTTACTTTTTTCTTTAAGGACTTGTGCTTTGTTAGTTTGGATGCACTTATAGTCTGGGAAATTGTATGGTAGGGATTTGTTTTTCCATGAAGTGCTCCCAGAAGAAAAATAAATGATAGAAGAAATAAAAATTCCAATGAATTATGACATATGCCATTCTTTGTGCCTATCTGTGTACCCTGCCAGGTTATTCTGACCTAACTCTAGGTAAATTCTCATTTGAGAAATATATATCCGTGAAGGTTATATAGTTGTTCAGATGTAGTTTTGTTATAAATATATTATTATAAAAAATGCAACTTTGGGACTCTGTAGCTTCTATTTATTCCATTATTAAAATGATAACACATTTATTTTTTTTATATGAGTAATTTATAGAACAACATTTTGGCCTAGAATGATTTTTTAAAGCTATTCTTGAAAAATTGGGGCTAAATGAAAAACCATAAGTAGCTGACTCATGAGGACTGGTAGTTCTGGTTACCACTGATAGTGTAATGGGAACATGCCCTGCATTAACTCTGGGGGTTTTACATGAGTAAAAGAACTCACAGGTTTAATGTTCCAGCAAGCCATAATCCATTATGCTCATCCTCTCTTTGTTCAGTTAAGATGGAGAGGCACATTGCATTGAGATTTTAACAACCAACACATGTAAAGCGTCACTTGCTTTATTTTATATAAACTAATTTATTTTAGAAAAGCACTTCTGTGGAATACAATATGAAAATATAAAGAGGAAAAAATTAAACATGTATTTTCACTATTGTAACTCATATCTGTCTTTGTTTCTCCTTCACCATTTCTGTATTTCTACAAGTATGAAACCACTGTCACCTAAAACTCATTACTTTGTAATATGTCATCTTCTGCAGCCCAGCTATACTGTCGATGTCCTTGTTTCACCTAATGCCACCAGTGGTTTCCCAGTCACATCCGTTCTGTGATGGACTCTTCCTTCTTCGCTTTCTTACCTGCATTACATTAACTGTCAACCCTACAGATTCTACTACTGGGTGGGGCTGGGCGGGGACTTTATTTATGAAATATATATGGATGTAGGAAAATGCGTAAAACCTATCTGTAGAGAATGAGACATGATTATCGAGTGAACACCCATGTGTGACCACCTCTCATTCCAACACTGAGCATGATCTGTCATGGGGCTCCTTTCCAAGCACCCACTACTTCTACTCCAGAAGACTTGACCTTTATGGTGAAACTTTGTTGCTGCCCTTTAGAGTTTTACCACCTATATCTTTTTTAAACAACTGGAATCACATAGAATGTATTTTTTCATATTTTGCTTCTTTTTTTATTAAAGATTTTATTTATTTATTTGACAGATAGCACAAGTAGGCAGAGAGGCAGGCAGAGGGAGAGGGAGAAGCAGGCTCTCCACTGAGCAGGGAGCCTGATGCAGGGCTCGATCCCAGGACCCTGGGCTCATGACCTGAGCCACCCAGGCACCCCTCGTATCTTGCTTCTTAAATTCAACATTATGTGTCTTAGATTTGTCCACGTTGTCGTTTGTAACTGCGTTTCATGTTCATTGATGTATGGTTTTCCATTGTATGAATGCCATAATTTATCATTCTATTGTGAATGATCATTAGTCTTGTTTGTATTTATGGTTAGAATGAACAGCCCTGCTGTGAATACTCAGATACATACTTCCCGATCCATGGAGCCACTGGATATTCCTGTCTTCAATGGCGCTAGCTCTTGCAAACAGTTTTCAATGTGGTTGAACCAGTTTACATTCCCGCCATCATCACAGGAGTTGAAAGCCCCAACTCTTTGTCATCATGTGGAATGGTCACATTTTTAAATATTCGCCAATCCAGCGGGTGTATAGTCACACTTCACAGTGGTTTTAATTGTGGTTTTCCTGATTACTTAATGAGGTTAAGTATGTTTTTATATGTTCGTCTGTCAGTTGCATTTCCTCTTTTGTGAGGTGCTTGTTTAAATCTTCAGATCTTTTGCCCGTTATCTGTATTGGGTTATCTATCTTTTCTCATTGATTTGTAGGAGTTCTTTAGAAACATTGGGCACAAGTCCACATCTCTGTGGCTTGCCTTTTTGCTCCTTCTTGGGTGTCTGTTGATGAGAAGAACTTACTTATACTATGGTTGGATTCATCAACCTTGTCCTTCATGGTGAATGCCTTTTTAGTTCTGTTTAAGATATCTTTCCCTGTCCTATGGCATGATGATATTCTCTTAAGTTCTTTTCTGGAAGCCTTATGGCTTTGCCTTTTACATCTGAGTCCCTAATCTATATTCTGTTGATTTTTGTCATTGAGGAAAACCCTGTATGTTCTCCCTTTTCTTTCCTCTAGGTCCCTTTTTTTTCCACACCCACCATCATTTTATGTTCTTATTATCTTCTGACTGGTTGTTGCCTTAACTACCTTCCTGCCTTCATCTTCCAGTTCATGGTCCATGTTACTTCACTTGGTAGATTTTCCTAAATGTCACTCCGGTAATTGTATTTTGAATTAAAAAAAACCCCACAGTTGTTACTTACTTCATTCATGATTAAATTTTGTCTATTTTTCTGATGTTCAGAGCTACTCAAAAATCCATTGTTATTTGTAGTTCCACCAAGAAGCGATAACATCTCATCAGGGGAGATGAGCTGGCTCGTACAGCGATTCATCACCATGTCCAGAATCAGTCCTCAGCTTTGCACATTCCAAAGTGTTGTGTTTATTTTTTTTTATTTTTATTTTTTGTCTGAATTCTTGGAATTGATCCAACTCTGAGGAGGGAGAGTAATGTAAGCGCCAAACACCCATTTACAGTGAGGAATAGCACATTCCAACAACCATTATATTCATATCTGTTCTCCAGGCCACCCTCTCTCCAGTATCACAGTATCTAAGAAGCCAAGTTGGTATTACAAAATTGCTTTCTGTGCAGACAAAAGGAGCTAGGACATTTTAACAAATATTTATTCTGAGCCACAGTGAGGCTAGACACTTTGTTCTGTCTTTACAGCAGTCTACCTGGGTTTTTTATATGCATCCAAATCAGTCTTTTTTTGTGTCTTGGATTGGGCCAGAGAAACACAGCCAAATCTTTGTTCTTTGAAACTCTTTTTTTAAGGCTGCATGATGACCCACCCTGCTCCCCAACCCTCACTAATTATACTCCTCCATCAGGAAGAGCAGAGTACAACTGAATGAACTTCTACCACCGCAATTCTGAAAGTAGCCTTTTCTTCTGAGATATTGTATGTCTCATTGTTTCTTCAGCTCCTGCCCCCAGCCCTCAGGCACTCTCTCTCCATCCAGGGACGCCTGTTTCACTGAAGCATGTCCTGACTTATCTCTTTTTAATCCTACTACAAAAAGTATTGTGCTTTACACAGAACAGGCCACTTGGTATTTTTGAAACACATCTTGTTTCTCACTTCTTTTCATTTGCTTAATTATGTCATTGCTTTGTCTCGGTTACCCCATCCCCGGAGCCATTAAATCTATAACATCTAAAAAATCCTATTTGATGACATATAATGAACCTTTCCAGTTTATTCCTTCTTCTCTAGAAAATGTCTTACAATCACATATCCTACTGAAGGGCAGAACCTGGTGGGCCATGTTTGAACCACATGACGCTTTCCTCAGAAATAGCAATTAATCCTTTAGCTGGTCATTGACTAATTATAATCTTCAAAGAAAGATGTGCTAAGAACCCAGACACCGTAAGTCCCATAGAATTGTTTCTTGGAAAAACCAAAGCCATGTTTCATTTGGAGTTACGGAGCTACAGAGGAGCCACAATATGTCAAGGAAGCAGTTCTGCAAAGGGTAATATGGGACAGGGGCTACTAGGAGGAGGGAAATGAGAGGTGTGAGGCTCAGAGACAGACAGACAGAATGCCGCCTCCATCTGCTATGGCTCAGCACCTCCTGTTTCAGTGTCTGTCCTCTTGAATATGATGTTCCTCGTTTCCAGGAGATCTCTGTCCTCATGCTGTGTACAAGGCATGAAGAGCAAGTCTTTTTCCCAACCTCTTCTTACCTGAGTTTTTTTCTACCCAGAAGTAATATGTTTTTCCTTAATTTTAAAAAGGTATAAAACTCACCCTCTTTGGGGTACAGTTCAGTGATTTTTGCCAACACATGCAGTTCTTAATCTATCACCCCAATTAAGGTATAAAATATTCCCCTCACCCCAAAAATTCTCATGTGCTTTGAATTCTCCCCCACCCCCCATCCTTGACAGTCGCTGATATATATATATATTAAATCCCTGCACAGTTTTGAGTTCTTGAATGTCCTAAAAAAAGAATCTTACAGCATATAGTCTCAAGTCTGGATTCTTTCACTTATGAATACATTAGCCATTCATCTGTGTTGTGTGTATCAGTACAGGCATACCTTGTTTTAGTGTGCTTTGCTTTATTGCACTTTGTAGATACTGGGGTTTTTACAACTGAAGGTTTGTGGCAACTCTGCATTGAGCAAATCTGTTGATGCCATTTTCTAACAGTGAGAAAATATCATTTTCTCATGATATATACTTTTTCATTGTTATATATTTGTTATGGTGACATGATCAGTGATCTTTGATGTTACTATGATAATTGTTTTTGGGGTGTCATGAGCTGTGCCTATTAAGATGGCAAACTTAATAAATGTTGTGCGTGTTCTGACTACTCTACCAACTGGCCGTCCCCCATCTCTTTCCTCTCTGTGGGCCTCTCTTTTCCCTGAGACTGCAGATGTGGTGGAAATAACAAGAGAACTAAACTTACAAGTGGGGCCTGAAGATGTGACTGAATTGTTGGAATTTCATGATAAAACTTTAATGGATGAGAAGTTGCTTCTTATGGAGGAGCTAAGAAAGTGCTTTCTTGAGATGGAATATACTCCTAGGGAAGATGCTATGGAGACTGTTGAAATGAAAACAAAGGATTTAGAATATTATATAAACCTAGTTGATAAAGCAGCAACAAGTTTTGAGAGGATTGACTCCAAGTTTGCAAGTTCTGTCATGGGTAAAATGCTATTGGACAGCATGACATGCTACAGAGAAATCCTTCATGAAAAGAAGATCAGCCCAAGTGGTAAACTTCAGCATTGTCTTATTTTTAAGAACATGCCACAGCCACCCAAACCTTCAACAACCAATACCTTGATCAGTCAGAAGCCATCAACATTAAGGCAACACCTTCCACCAGCAAAGAGTTGGCAACTCAGATGATGGTTAACACTTTTTTGTAATAAAGTATTTTTAATTAAGGTTTATACATTGGTTTTTTAGACATAATTCTATTGCACATTTAATAAACTATAGTATAGAGTAATCATAACTTTTTATGGTTCCTAATTGCACTAAGAAAACCAAAAAATTCAATGACTTGCTTTATTGCAATTTTGCTCTCTTGCGATGGTCTGGAACTGAACTTACATATTTCCAAGGTATGCCTGTAATTTGTTCCTTTTTATTCCTTAGGAGTATTTTACTGTGTAGAGGTATCTCAGGGTGTTATTTGCCTCACCAGTTGAAATATTTGGGATGTTTCCAGTTTGGGCCAATTACAGATAAAGCTACTACAAGCATTCTCAAATAGGATTTTGTGTAAACACTGTGTTAATTTCACAGAGTTAGTTTCCTAGAGTGTACTTGCTGGGTCCTAAGGTAACTGTGTGTTTAACTTTATAAGAAACTTATACGGAATTTCAAAGTTCTCAGTGGCAGTAATCAGAAATCTAGTATTCTATACCTAGGCAAAATATCATTTGTTGACGGGGGGGAGGGGTGGTTAAGGGCATTTTAAGGCCTTTAAATGAGGCCTTTAAACTTACCCTTATTATGTATTGTTGCTTCATAAACCACCCTGAAGTTTATTAGCTTAAAACAAAAACAAATTGTTTTGTAATAAATCTGCAATTTGGGCAGGAGTGGAAAAGCTTCTCTTTGCTCCACATGTTGTCAGCTGGGGTAGTTCAGTTGGTGACAGCTGACTCCTCCTCCAAGATAACTCCACTCATGCCTGCAAGTTGGTGTTGACTCTGCATGGGTAGTTCATCTGGTGTGGAGGGCCAAAGGCCTCAGTTCCTTTCCACATGGACCTCTTCATGTGGCCTGGGCTCTTTCAGAGCATGCATGATAGCTGGATTCCAAAGGCAAGCATCCCAAGAGGAGGAGCCACATGGAGACTGTATTGCCTTTTATGACTACCTTTGGAAGTCACAGAGTATTATCTTCACCATTACACTATCAGTTGAGATAGTCCTATTGGACTGCCCAGGTTCAAGAGAAGAGACTTAATCTGTTTATGAGGGAGTGACAAGGATCTGGACAAGCATGTCATCTGGGAAATATTGTTGTGACTCTTTTGGAAATTAAAATCTGCCACATAATGAATGGCTCAAGAAGTTTACCACCTACCAAACCTCTTTGAAAGAATTTAAAAAGGATACATTCCAAGAAAAAGAAAAAGAAATCAAGGGAAAAGTGGAATTATAAGAAGTTATAATGAAAAAGTGGTAAAATGTATTGGTTAGTCTAATTGAATGTTGGATTTTTAAAATTAAAAACGTTGAACTAAAATCTCATAATAATGTGGAAATGTAGGAGTAGAGAGAAGTAAGGCTTGTGAATGTTCTCTTTTTGTTTAATGAAATGATGTAGATACTAACTCTGGACTTAATTATAGAATCCTTTTTTAAAAAAAATTATTTTATTTGAGAAGGAGAACGAGCAGGGGGAGTGGTAGGCAGAGGGAGAGGGAGAAGCAGACCCCCCACTGAGCAAGGAGCCCAATGCAGGACTCAGTCCCAGGATCCTGGAATCATGACCTGAGCCAAAGGCAGATGCTTAACTGATTAAGCCACCCAGGCACCCTAGAATCCTTTTTTAAAAAACATTTACATCTTTTTGAGGTCTATTTGACATATGACATTACAGGATACTTTATGAGAATATTTGAAACATGACCAGGTTCTGCAGTGTCTCTTCACCTCCTTTTCACACATCGACTCATGACATTCTGCTTCTGCTCCCACCAAAATGGAATAATATCTCTGTTCTTACCCTACTTAAATTTAGCTGACTTACTTGATCCTTTGGTTCACTTTCTCCTTGAAACACCCTTTTTCTGACTTCTGTAAAATCACACACTTATGTTTGCTTTTCCTGTCTGTTGGATTCTTTTGCTAGGTCGTCTTCCTCTAAATATTGGATTTTTTCAGTCTTTGGTCCTCAGACTTCTTTAATTTCCCACCTTATTTTCTTTCCTTAGGCGATCTCACATAAGTCCATAGTTCACATGCCAAACATAGTATTTGCAGATGTCTCACAAATTTATTTCTCTAGCCCAAGTCACTTCTTTGACCTTCAGACCTCTGTATTCAATGCCCTCTTCATGGCATTTTCCTAGATCTTCTTCCAAGGCACATTGATCCTGTTTTCCCTCTGTCCTGCTTTAGTTCACAAAGATCCTGACTCTCCTCTAGTACTCCTTTCTTCATATATATGACACCACCATCCAACAGTTGTCCAAGTCAGAACCAGGGAATCGGCTTTGATACCCCTTTTCCTCCACTGCATCTGGTCAATCACCAGGTTTTTTATTGTACCACCTAATAGCCCACAAAGCCACTCACATCTCTGTGTCTACCTCTGTCACCATCTCTGGCCCAACTGCTGCATCTCTCATAAATTTCTGCCAGAGTGTTATAGCTTCTTTCCCTGTCTGCTTTTGTTTTCTCAATCCATTCTTCATATTGTGGATAGAATGATTTGTTAATCATGAATACGGTGTCAGTCTCTTGCTTAAAATCCATTAGTATCTTGGTCTAACCAAATCCCTAATGTAACCTATAAGGTCTATCTAATATGGTTCCTTACTTACTCAGTTGGTCTAATTTCTTGGCTTCATCTCTGTCTCTGAAACTCAGCCATGCCACTTTGTATAATGGTGAGATTCGCAGTATCTAGGATCAGACTGCATGAATTTGAATCTTAGTTTTTGTCTTTCTTACTCTAGCTGTGATTTGGACAAATTCATGAACCTCTACATATTCAGGTTATCTTTTTTTTTTAAAGATTTTATTTATTTATTTGACACACAGAGAGCAAGAGAGAGAGATCACAAGTAAGCAGAGAGAGAGGAGGAAGTAGGCTCCCTGCTGAGCAGAGAGCCCAATGCGGGGCTGGATCCCAGGACCCTGAGATCATGACCTGAGCCAAAGGCAGGGGCTTTAACCCACTGAGCCACCCAAGTGTCCCATTGGGTTGTCTTTTTTGAAATGTAATTATTAGTGTCCACTTTATAGGGGTGTATGTGAATTAAATGTGATGAAATGTGTAAAGTAGTAGCATAGTGCCTGACATTTAGTAAGCCTCCAGTAGATATTAACTTATTTCTTTGAGTGAACCATGTTCTTCATGACTCAGGGAATTCTTACTGGTTCTTCCCTCTGCCCAGGATACTCCCATCATTTCACTTGGTTAGTATGGACTTATTCTTCTGCTCCAGGAGGATCTTCTATCCTCATTGGCCCATGCAGGCCCAGTTCATGTCTTTTGTAGACCAGTTAATGCCTATTAATTATTTTTAGGGTGTCCCCTTTACTGCTGGCTTGTGCAGTAAATTATATGGTCACCCTCCCATGCTCAGTTCAAAAGTGACTTTTTCTAGGGAACTTTCCCAGTTCCACCAAGTCAGGTGCCTTATTATTTGTTCTTATAACACATCCTGCATCTTTCTTTGCAGTAGTTATTACCAGGTCATTGTGTAACTCTTTACTTGAGGTTTGTTTCTCCCATTAGGTTGTAAGCTCTCTGAGGATGAGAACTGAATTGTCTGGCGTCATCACTGATTCCACAGCATTGCTTTTGTTTGCTTTCAGTGCTCCCTAAATATCAGAGGAAAGAAGAAGCACTAAGCCAGGAATCTGATGTGGCCTTTCGTCCTATTTCTCCCATTAAATGTCAAGTCACGTCCCCTTTCTGGGCCTCAGTTTCTACCTGAAAAATGACAAAATTAGACTTGATGTTCTCTAAAGCTCCTTTGACTCTACATTACATGAGTGTAGGCACATCAAAGAAATCTCTTACCTATTTTCTAATATTTAGAATCATGAATTCTAAGAAATACATGGAATCAATTTAACTCCCCCCAAAATAGAATAATATTCCTTTATTACCCAGTGAATGTAGCCCTGATTGTCATCCCTTTTCTTGTTATGGACTCCTAATATGTAAACTGTGATGTTGTCCTTTTTTTTTCTCAATATATATGAGAAGAATATAGGGTCTCTATGAATATATGATCAATGCTGTACCTGTTAACAAGTTGAAAACTGAGCTAATAGGGGAAAAAAAACCCTAGTTAAGATTATCTAAAATAAGTTTGTCTTTCTCTAGGTAGGTAGCCAATTAAGGACATTTTTGTTGTTGCTGTTGTCATTCAAAAAAATAATCCTTGAGGAGAGAGTATCCTGAAAAATTGAAAGCATTTTTGTTGAGCTTTGTAATGAAATTAAATAGAAAATGAGAGCAGGAAATGAAATCTATAACACTAGTGGGAAATCTTGAAACCAATTTATAAGGGTTTTTTTCCCCTAATTTAATTGGGCCACACAGCATGTCTGTGGGGTTGGAAAGGTTTTTGTTTGTTTGCTTGCTTGCTTGTTGTTTGTGTTTAATAGTGTGAGGAAATATGCTAAACCTGACTGTTCCCTTTCCAACTGATAAATGCATACATAGCGGTTGCTTGCAGCTAAAAGCAGGAAGACCCTAGAAATTGAGAAATAGCTACTCTGATGTCATTTTGGCTTCTAGGAGGGGTTAACAATGCTTTGGGATATAAAATTTCCTGAAGTCTTTAAGAATTTTCTTGGTAACTCTGGGGATGGTGGGTCATAGTGCAGTGACTGTGTAAATTGAAGGACTGTAGGCTTGAGGGGCAGAGAATCGTGACAAGGAGGCCTGTGACTTCCAGAGAGAATGGAAACATCCCCCCAAATGGCTTCCACACCAGTCCTGTTTCTATAGTGCTGGGTTATCTTGAATGCCTATCATGCATTATTCTTCCATGGCAAATCATTCATGTACTCCATGCCACCCTCAACACCTTGAAGGACCTTTTGTTTCTTGGCCTTATTGGATGTGGGCCAGCATGAAAAACTAAATCTATCTAAATTTATCCTTCTTCTGAGAACTCTTGAGACAAAAACTGAAGCATCATCAAAAGAGAGGACATACGGATGAAGATGATGATGAACCGGAAACCAATGCCTGGAAAGGTCCAGAAGTAATCTCATCCATAGACTCTAGGACTGGCTCCATGAAGGAGATGATATGGAGGAGAGTGAGAGGACTTGAGAGAGCTCTGAGTGTGCAGGGACACACTCACGCCCCAACAGTCCCCAGACTGAGGACCTGCTTTGGACTACCTGCATTGAGTTGGGCTTAAAAGCTCAATCTAACTTTCAAAACTATTTAATTTTTTTTCTAAGTGCATCTTTCAATATAACTTTTGAAGGATTCCAAGTGATTTCCTTTTCATTTTCTTTTTTCTATCATTTTTAGAGGATAAATTTTTTTTTTAATTTTTAACTTCTTTTGGCTATGGGGCAGTCAGGCTGGTAGTGAATAAATTCTTACAGTACTAAGATACCTTTTTGTAGCATTTGACCAGTTTGAAAAGCAGTGATTCCTAAATTTCAATGATACACCAAGCTTTACAGAAAATGAGTTCCAAAGGGAATTGATTTTTATCTGCAATACTTTCATCCTACAGACAGGATATTGACTACATTTGATAGAATAGAAGTGTGAAACTGGAAAGAAACATTGCAATAATAAATCCTCTGGGAGCCATTCATGATCAACAGGATCATTCACTGGATGGAAATATCTGAGGGCTGGACAGTGTCACTAGAGAAGAAAGATGACCTGAAAGCATTAGCCTTCTGGAAGAGTCTTTTCCCTCGAATCATACGGTTTTTGTTAACAGGCTCTTCTTTTCAGAATCCTGTCCTTTCTCCTTATTCATTAGCTCATATGAGAACCTTAAGATTCCTAATAACTTATAATCAAATATTTGAAATATCAAAATATTGGTAGAACTCAGTCCTGCTGGCATATTGCTGTATGAATTGATCCACAACCAATGTGAGATGCCTTGGTATAGTCTTACATTATTGTGAATTTTATGCTTTCCTAATGCACTTGGTACTTTTGTCTTACTGTGGGAAGGTAAAAGGTCTATTGTCAACACGAGCTTTTCTTCATGAGCTTCTCTTCCCTGCTGTGTTGTGTAGTTGGTTGCTGACATGGTCACTTCATTATATGGTTAACCATAGTTTTCACCTGAAAATATGTCTCAAATGTTGATTTCATTTGAGAATTATATAATAAAACTCAGTTCTAAGTACCTCTTCTTGAATGTTGATATTGATAGAATGATTATAAATCATTCTTAGAAATAAGAACAAAGTAGTTTTTATCTCATTAAAGCTCATATATAATTTTATAGAGAATAACAGATTATTTCAAAGAGTTTTAATAGGTGATAACAGGGAGATTTCTTTGATCATTAAGTTTCTAAGAACTTTTGAAGTTTGGAAATCTGTTCAGGCAAAAAGAGAATGAGGAAATCTTGGATAGCACAGACTGATCGTATGTGGATTGAAGGACTATCAGTGTGCATGTGGAAATTGTGAGTCAAGAGATAGATCATAAAAGATAAGGGAGAGGCAGCATCAGAAGTTGACTAGAAGAGGAAGGGATAGTGGGACATGAAGTCAGATCACATGAGGCTTAAAGATGAAGGCAGGTAAGGAAGAAGAAGGTAGAGTGGACTAGACAGACCAGTGAAGCTAGGATGACAGCTGCCTCAGCTCTAAGCCCAGTGGTATGAGGCTATGGGAAGTCTAGAGAGGGCTACAAGGGCAAGAGGGTTAACAGAAGGTTAGAACCAGGTTCAAGTGGAGCAAGATAAGGAAGGAAACATTCAGAGAAGAGGTGGACCAACCAAGCAGGGATTTTTCAGGGGTTCAACTGTGAGTCCCTTAGGCACACTGAAAGTGGTTAAGGACTGTGGGACCCAGGAGGGATGCAGTGAAGCAGGAAATGTGCAGAGATGTCTAGGGATTTGAGTGTAGGAAATGAGAGAGAAATTGAGATTCTGGGACTTGACCCATCAACAGGGATAAAGGCAGTGATGTGCTGTTAAATGTTTAATAACTGGCTTTTGACAAGGAAAAATCCTAATTGGTAGCATTTGCCAATTTCCATGGTATTAGTACTCCCACCAAAACAGATTTCAACTACTACCATGGCATCATCTTGTATGGATTTGGATAGAAAAGCACAAAATTGGCACATGTGAGCCAATAGAAGCTGGCTTCAGCCACACTGGATAAAGGGCATACTTGGATTAATGTTTTTGGTCAAAGGCAGATAATTGGCCCAAAATGTGAATGATAGAGTGTAGGCAGTGTTTGGTATCCCTTTTGACTTCTGTGGATAGAAGTACAGTGACCTCAGGCCTCTTAGCTTGGGCCATATAAAGAACAGACCTGGGACAGATTTGGCTCACAGGCCATAGTTCACTAGTTAAAACTTTATCATGCCTATGAAACATCTCCATTTGGAAATCTAATAGATCCCTCAAATTCAAACATATTAAGGTATTAATATCCAAAATATACATGTTTTTAAAAACTCCTATGACTCAACCATAAAAAAAAACCCAATTGAGAAATGGATGAAGTATTTGAATAGATACTTCCCCAAAGAAGATTTTAAAAATGACCAGAAGCATTAAAAGATGCTCAGCATCATTAGTCATCTGGGAAATGCAAATCAGAACCACAAAGAAATACCCACTTTGCACCCATTAGGATGGCTATTATGAAAACAAAATCAGGAAATAACAAATCTTGTTGAAGATATGGAGAAATTGGAGCCCTCATGTATTGCTGATGAGAATGTGAAATAGTGCAGCTGGTGTGGAAAATTTTGGTGATTCCTCACAATATTTAACAAAATTACCACATGGCCCAGCAGTTTTGCTCTTGGGTATATACCCCAAAGAACTGACAGCAGAGACTTAAACAGATATTTGCACCCCCATTCATAGTGGTGTCATTCATAACAGCCAAAAGGTGGAAACAACTCAAGTGCCCACCAGTAGATGAATAATGAACAAAATGCAATCTGTATATACAGTGGAGAATTAGTCAACCAAAAAAAGGAACATTTGAAAAATGCTACAACTTGGGTGAACCTTGAAAGTATGCTAAGTGGAGAAAAGGCCAAACACAAAAGGACAAATACTGTATGCTTCTAATTATAGCAGGTATCCGGAACTGGCCAATTCATGGAGACAGAAAGGAGAATGGGAGTGATGAGGGCTGGGAGAAGAAAGGATGGGGGTTTGTTTAATGGGCACAGAATTTCCACTCAGGATGTTGGCAAAGATGTAGAAATAGTGATGGTTGCACACTATTGTGAATAGACTCAGTGCTATTAGATTGTACATTTAAGTGGTTGAAATGATAAATTTTATATTACGTATATTTTACTACAGTTTTAAAGAAAGCAATTTGATGGAGGAAAAATGATCTTTTCAGCATATGGTGCTGGAGAAACTGGACATCAGCAGGCAAAAACCATGAACCTTAACCTAAAACTGACACTTTATGCAAAAAAAAAAATCAACTAAGAGTGCACTTTAGATCTAAGTATAACATGTAAGCCTGTGGAAGTCTTTATAAAAAGCATAGGAGAAAATCTTCAGGACCTAGGAATTAGTGATGATTTTTTAGACATGGCACCAAAAACATGATTCATAAAAGAGAAAAGTAAATAAATTGGGTTTCATCAAAACTAGAAACTTTTGCTGAGTAACAGATGCTGTGAAGAGGATGGAGCAAGAAATTGTAGACTGGGAGGAAGTCTGGGCAAGCCACACATCTTTTGAAAGATTTATAATCATTTTATCAATAATATCAATACTTTTATTGTATGACCCCATGATTACACTTCTTGGCAGTTATTCCAGAGAAGTGAAGAACTAGGATCATACAAAAACATGCACATGAACATTAATAACAGCTTTATTTGTAATAGCCAAATTTGGAAATTTCTTTGTAATTAGCCAAAAATTAGAAACAACCCAGATGTTCTTTAGTAGTGAATGATTAAACCAACTGTGGTCTATCCTTACTGTGGAACCCTACTCAGCAACAAAGAGGAATGAACTTATTATTACAACAACTTGAGCAGATCTCAAGGGCATCATGTTAAGTGAAAAATACCCAATCTCAAAAGCTTATATGCTGTATGATTTCTTGGGTATAATGTTCTCAAAAGGACACAGTTATGGAGGTGGAGAAAAGATGAGTGGCTGCCAGGAGCTGGAGATGGAGGAGGGTTCAGGAGGGCAGCACAGGAAGAGGGATCTCTGTGGTGACAGAATGATTCTGTGTCTTGCTTGTGGTGGTGGTTGCACAAACGATGGACAGTTGCTTAACTGGCATAAAACTATTTGCACATGAGGATGCGTCCTTCTGTGACTGGGGAAATCTAAATAAGGTCTGGGGATTTTACCAGCACCTATACTGGTTTTGATCATTATACTGGGGCTTGGTATTGTATCTTTAGGGAAAATTGGGTGGAGGGTACATTAAACATCTCTGTGCCATATTTGCATTTTTCTCTGAATCTGTTACTATTTGAAATCTTGAATTTTAAAATACAGTTGTACAGTTTAATTATCAGAAAGTAAATATTTGCAGAAACAATGTCCAGAAAAGGATCACCATGGCATCTGAGAAGACCTAGGTTTGCCCTTTCTCCCCCTTAAAACAGCAGCTCTCCTGATTCCTGTGTATGCTAACTACTCTGTGATTCCTTGTCATTTTACCACGTAAGTGCTATAGTTTAGTTTTTGGACTTTTTATAAATGAAATCTTACTGTATGTATTCTTCTGCATTTGACCTCTTTCACTCAATGTTATTTATGTAATTAAGACTTGTTCTAGAAAGCAAACATTCATTTTTATTGCTGTTTAATATTCCACTGTATGCACACATGACAGTGTGTTTCTCCATTCTAGCATTAATAGACTTTGGAATTATTTCCTAATTAGGCTATTACAAACAGTGCTGCTACGACTGTTCTTATACATGTCCCCTGGTCTTCCTGTGCACATGTTTTTGTTGGGTTTTGCCAAAGAATGGAATTGTTGGGTCATAAAGGCAAGCATGTCTTCAAATTTATGAGAAAATGACTATTTTCGTTTTTCCATTGCACTTAATTGCCTTTTATACTTATTTATGATATTTATTTTATGTCTTCCATTATTAGGATAGAAACTCTCAACATATTGTTTCGGGTTTTTTTCCATTCTGTATCTCCAGTATTTATAACAGAGCGACATAGGAGGCACTTAAAGATTGTTTGTGAAACCTTGGGTGTTACATCCAAAGGACAGCTTTTCTTCACTGATTAACCCTCCCTTCATTTGGATCAGGTTGAAATGTCTAGAATCCAGAATGTTTTTTTTCTGGACCCCTTGAGACCAGACATGTTTTGGAATTCAGAGTTTTTTATTTTTCATCATTTGGAAAGGTAATACACTCTATGTTGCCAATTCCACGGGTGTGGGTCCTAGGAACATCGCGTGATCAAACATATTAGAGTCTCTGTGGTGGAACAGTGACAAGCACTGAACAAGATAAGAAAAACTCAGAATAGCCTTATATCAGTTAAAGCAGCTTTTGATTAATGAAATTTTAAAGGGTCTACATGTCAGATCAGGGTGAAGATTTTGATGCTAAAAATATACTTAAAAATTTATAAGAGTGTCTAACCTTTCCTTACAACTCTGGGAGATGATGGGCAGCATAAATATGATTATACTCACTTCACAGATGAGATCATTGAGTCACCAGGAAATAAGGATCTTACCCCAAGTTTTACTAAACAGTAGAGCTAAAACGCAAACCATGTCTTGTGATTCTGATACTTTTTCAACAGTGCCACAGCTGCTTCTCATTGATGAAAGTGGCAGTTTTTGTGATTTGTAAATTAACATTTCCAGAGGGGAGAAAGCTGCTTCATAATGAAGCTGTCAGAAATCATGCACAGTTGTCCTGAGATTTGGAACAGAGCTAATGCCCGTGCTCCCACTGAGGCACATGTATGCACTGGACTGTCCAGGGTCAGCATTCGTTTGTCTGCTGCGGTGAAAGCTCTGACCTTCCACGCATGGGGATGTCTGCCTTCAGCATTGCCAACCTCCCCTTCCTGTGTTCTCTCTTTTCTTTGTTGAGAATTCTTTTCCCACATCAGCTCCACAGTGCTGCCCATGACACTCAGTCTCCCTCCTTTCTCGAAAAAGAGGAGGAACTGAAATAAGGCATCTGGACTTATAAATTGCAGTTTTTACCGGGAGTGATTTTCAGGCACAGTATTATCTGGTAAGGCATTGACATTGAGTGAATTGATTGAATGAGTGTACATTATAGACTTCTTATGAATTACATTTATTGTTTTTGCTTGTCTCCTCCAGTAGAAGTAAACTATGTCCGTGTAAGGCTTTTTATTATTTTGTTATTATTATTATTATTATTTGTCCCTATAATGGAACCCAGCTCATACTCTGTACTTGTTTAATAAATTAGTGATTGTATATGCCTTTTATCTTTAAGAGATACATGCCTTTAAGCTCTGTTAAAAAACAATTTCACACTGGAAGAAGTAGATAGATTTCTACGGAGAGTAAGTAGGTTTTGGCATGCCCTATCAGAGCTCTCAATTATTACCCTTATTTTATGTGTAATCTTTTATTAAAATTTTAGTTAGCTTCATGAGAACAAGAACTTCATCTGTGCCTGGTACATAACAGGCATTCAGAAAGTATTGACTTCAGGTTCTGCCAATGTGGAGTTATCCTATTGCTCCCCAGTTCTCCCCTTAGAACTAAAATTCCCTGGATAGAACACAGCAAACAAGCATAGGACATCTGGGAAAACCAGAAATGAGAGGCCTGCCTGGGTACTTTGGCATTTAAGGATCAAGGTGTTGACACATTCCCCCGGTTTTCTTACTACTTCCCGTGTATCCCGGACAAAGACATGCAGATAACACTTATCTGAACCAGCAACACACACACAGGAAAGCTCCAAGAAAAGCCTATTCCTTCTAGCCAAAGGTCTCAGAGAAAGGTGGCCTACCAAGTGAGTTTTCTCGTGGTAGCATCTGTGCTAGTCTAGCCAAGGAATAGGGGAAAAATGTCTGTCCCTCCCCCACTACTGCATCATGTGAAAGTCAGTGTTCTACCCCTACTCCATTCTATTGATATAGGCAGGTACTCTGAGCTGCCTGTTGGAGAGTGTTGGCAGGACTGAGCGTGGAACTGATCCTCCATCTTCTGCCCAGTGAAAATAGTTGGTGCTTTGATTCCTCCAGCAGGGTATTGTTATTGGGCTCTCCAAGAGTTGAGCACCACCCCAACTTAGCAGCCAAGAGACCTAAGGAGCTGATAAAGCAGTCAGCCTTCCCCCCGCCCTGCTTCCTGGTGGTTGTAGGGCCCAGAGCAGAGCTGATCTTTACTCTCACTCAGAGCCAATGAGTTAGTGGGAGTCAGTGCCCCTGCTTTTGCTAGGGTAGTGTTAGAGGAGCCTGTACAAAGCTGTACATAAACATCCATCTAGCCTTTATGCTACACATCAACCAAGGATATGCCTGCAAGAAAGAGAAGATTACATTGGATCAAGTCTTACTATATACATCCAAAATGTCTAGGATATAACTAAAGATGACTTATCTTAGTAAGAACCAGGAAAATCACAACTTTTATAAGAAAAGCCAGTAAACTAATATGGAAAGAAATCAGATGTTGGCATTATCTGGAAAAGATTTTATCTCTATTTTATTTTTTAGAGAGGGGGAGTGGCAGGGAGACAGGGAGAGAGAAAATCTTAAGCAGGCTCCATGCCAAGCATGGAGCTCTACACAGGGCTCGATCTCACAACCTTGAGATGATCTGAGCTGAAATTAAGAGTCAGACGCTTAATAAACTGAGCCACACAGGCACCTCTATCTGGAAAAGATTTTAAAGCAGCCAATCATAAAAGTACTTCAAAAAGTAATTATTAATTCTCTTCATAGAAATGAAAAAATAAAAAAGTTCAGCAAAGAAGTATAACAAAAAAGAACCAAATAGAAGTTAAAGAACTGAAAAATACAGTAACCAAAATAAAAACTCACTAAGATCAGCAGAGGAGAGATGACAGAGGATTCAAACAGTGAACTTGAGGATAGGGTAAGAATCTGCCCAATCTGAGCAACAGAGAAAAGATAGACTTGAGGGGGGTGGGGAAGAGACCCATAAGGATCTGTGGGACAACAACAGGTGCTAACATTCACACCATCAGGACCCACCCAAAAGAGAAGAAAAGGAGGGTTTAACCAAAAAGTATTTGAAGACATAATGTCTGAAAACATCCCAAACTGGGCAAAAAAAAACCCATAAACTTACAAATTCAAGAAGTTGAGCAACCCCAAGTCAGATAAATGCAAAGAAATTCACACCAAGACATATTATAATTAAACTTCTGAACACCAAAGTAAAGGGAAAAGTCTTGAAGTCAGTGTGAAATGACCCATTACTTGTAGGGAAACATGAATTCTAATGACAGCAGTCATCTGAAGCCATGGGGGCTAGAAGGAAGTGGCAGAACATTTTTTCAAATACTGAAAGAAAAGAACTGTCAATAACAAATTTTATATCTTGTGAAAGCATCTTTTAGAAATGAAAGGGAAATCAAGACATACTGAGTTATGGAAAACTAAGAATTTGTTGTTAGCAAATTATCCTTAAGGAATAGCTAAGGAAAATTTTCTAAACAGAAAAAATGTAACAGAAGAAAACTTGGATCAGAAAGAAGAACATTGAAATGCATGAAAGTAGGGGTAAATGTATTAGATTATCCTATTTTCCTTGAATTTCTTAAATCATATTTGATGGTTGAAGCAAAAATTATAACAGCGTCTGCTATTTTGAAATACTAAAATGATTTCATTTAAAAATTGGAGAAAGTAAAGAGACCTTACCAAAAGTAAAGTTTTTAAACTTCATTTGGTGTGGTAAGTTATATATGTATATTGTAATACCTACATCAACCAGTAAGAAAACTATACAAACCAAGATACTGAAAAACACTTGAAAGAAATAACTATGGGCACCTGGGTGGCTCAGTGGGTTAAAGCCTCTGCCTTCGGCTCAGGTCATGATCTCAGCATCCTGGGATTGAGGCCCGCACTGGGCTCCCTGCTCGGCAGGGAGCCTGCTTCCTCCTCTCTCTCTCTCTGCCTGCCTCTCTGCCTACTTGTAATCTTTCTCTCTCTCTCTGTCAAATAAATAAATAAAATCTTTAAAAAAAAAAAAGAACTATGTATTCCAAAAAAATGTTTACATAACCCACAGGGAGATAAGAAAAGAGAAACAGAGTAACAAGAATCAGATTAAACAGAAAACAAATAATAAAATGCCTAACTTAAGCCCTAACATATGAATAATTATAGTAAATGTAAATGATACAAGCATGCCAAATCAGCAATGATACAGAACAACACAGTCAACCGACAGAACTTAACATAGATAGAACATTTCTCCCAGCAAAAACAAAGTAAATGTCTTTTTCAAGTATACATGGAACATTCACAAGGATGGACCTTATTCTGGGCCATCAAAGAAACCTCAACAAATGAAAAGCATTGAAATCATATAGAAATATTCTTTGGCCCTAGTGGAATCAAAGTAAAAGTCAGTAAGAAAAAGACATCAGGAAAATCCCCCAAACATGGGGAAATTAATCAACACACTTTTAAATTGTCTTTGGGTCAAAAAGAAAACAAAGAAACTTTTTTTAAAAATGCAGAGTAGTGAATGATAATAAAATATAAAATGTCAAAATTTTGTGATGCTGCTAAAGCAGGGCTGAGAGGAAAATTTATAGCCTAAAATGCTTACATTGGAAAAAAGGAAGAGTCTCAATAACCTATAAATGCCCACCTCAGTGAACTAGGTAAAGAATAATGAAATACACCCAAAGGAAATGGAGGGGAATTCTAAAGGTCACAGCAGAAACCAGTGAAATTGAAAACAAAAATAGGAAAAAAGTTGATATTAAAGAAAGCTGGTTCCAATTGCACTATGAGGTATTTACCCAAAAGGTACAAAAATACAGATTCAAAGGGATACACATACCTCATATTTATATCAGCATTATTCAACAATTGCCAAACTATGGAAAGAACACAAGTGGCAATCAACTGATGAATGGATAAAGAACTGGTATGTATATACACTGGAATATTACTTATCCATCAAAAAGAATGAAATCTTGCCATTTGTAGCAACATGGATGAAGCTAGAGTGTATTATACTAAGTGAAGTATGTCAGAGAAAGACAAATACCATGTTTTCACTCACATGTGGAATTTAAGAAACAAAACAGATGAACATAGGGAATGGGGGGGAAAAGAGAATGGAAAGCAAGCCATAAGAGACTCTTAAGGATAGAGAACAAAGTGAGGGTTGATGGAGGGAGGTGGGTGGGGGATAGGCTAGATGGGTGGTGGGTATTAAGGAGGGCACTTGTGATGAGCACTGGGTATTGTACGTAAGTAATGAATCGCTGAATTCTACTGAAACTGATAACTACACTACATGTTAACTAACTAGAATTTTAAAAAAATTGAAAAAGACAAAAAAGAAAGCTCATACTTTGAAAAGAACAGTACAGTGGACAAACCTATAGCAGTATGACAATGAAGAAAGAAAAGATACAAATCATCAATATGAGAAATGAAAAGGGAATCACTATAGTCCCTGTGAAAAACCGAAAGGAATAATAGGAGTAACTCTGCACATATACATTTGGTCACCTAGGTGGCATGAACTATTCCTCAAAAAGGAAAAACCAGCAAAACTCAACCAAGATGAAATAGAGAACCTGAGTAGTCTCATAACCAATAAGGAAACTGAACTTGCTATGAAAAACTGCCTGAAAAGGGGATTTCCCTGCAGTTTCCAGTGTCATCACATTTGAAGTGAGTTTCCAGAGAAGTGTACCTAATTTTACCAACCTTTTAAAGAATGCCAGTTTGATGCACTTTCTTCCAAAGAAATGGAGAAGAGAAAACACTTTCCAATTTATGAAAATATTATTACCTTGATACCCAAACCAGATAGAGGCAGTTAAAAAAAATGTAAACTCTGTATGCCAATATTTCTCACACCTTTAGTCATAAAAATCAAGAAAATATTAGCAAATCCATTTCAACAATGTAGAAAAATTACATATCATGACTAAGTAGGATTTACTTCAGTTATCTATCAAAGGCTGATTCAACATTGAAAGTCAATTCATGTAACCCATTATATGGGCAGTCTAAAACAGAAAAAAAACATCGAATCAATTTACGCAAAAAGACTTTTGACAAAATTCAACATTTATTTTGGTAAGGACTCCCAGCAAAGTAGGAATGAAGGAGGAACTTCCTCAAATTGATAAAAAGCATCAGGAAAAAAAACCAAAACAAAACAAAACAAAAAAACCAAACCTACTACTATCACTCACATACCTTGCTGGCAGGAAGGTAAAATGGTACAACAACTATGGGAATAGATTGACTCTTTTTTTATAAAACTAAAAATGCAGTTACAACACATCAAATGCAGTGTTGGACTATAAGATTTAAAGATTCAATTCATGGCTAGACACAACGTGCTGACCCTGGGTTAGGTAGAAAGGCAGAACCCTTCGTTACTCACAGCTCCACAGGGGAAGGCCAGGCCCCAGTAGGGCCGTGCAGGGAGTTGCAGGCTGGAGCTATGGGGGGCAGATACCGTGTCAAGCAGGGCAGCGCTATGTAGGTTTCTTGGGCTCCTTGGGGATTGGCTAATTTGAATAATTTCAGTGGCCTGCAGGGTCTGGAGGCTGTCCCTAGTCGCTAGTACCTGGCCCCAGAGCAATGAGGGCTAGTGCACAGTGCAGCATGAGAGCTGCATCAGGGAAGTGGTTGGGTGTGGACTCACCTGATGCTCAAGGAGAACTGACTGGCCTCTAGTCAGGGCATCCAAAATTGATCAAGACAGCATTTAAAACAATTTCATATGGGTATTTTTTCCATAGAAATGAATACTCATGTCCACATAAAAATCAGTACATTTTCTACTCATAATCTCCCAAAACTGGTGGGGGAAAAAAAAAACCAACAACAATGTCCCCTGACTAGGTAATGTTAATTAAGCTTCTGGATACAACGTAGCAGTAGAAAGGAATGAACACCTTGGGTGAATCTTTAAGGAATTAAGGTGATGAAAAGATTCAACCCCAGAAGCCACATCCTGTATAATACTGTTTATATGCCATTTTTGAAATGATGAAGTTCAAGGGATGGAGGACAGATTAGAGGTCGCCAGGGGTCAGTGAGGCAGGGCAGAGGTGCCAGTGACTGTGAAGGTAGCCACAGGGGATTCTGGGGAGGGGGGGTGCTCTGCATCTGTACTGTACTGATTGTTCCTTACCGCTGCAGTAGAATCTGCGTTTATCTTAGAAAGCTGATGTGTTTTAAAATGTTTATTGAATGGATAAAGGAAGGAATGCTCATGGGGTGGAGCCTCAAGCTATGCATTGAACTTAATTTGTATGAAGTCACTTGGGAAGAGGCATCGGAAGGTACAGGAAGGACTTTTGCCTCTTCTTGATGCTTTTTATCCCCCACGAAAAAGACAAAAAGGGAATGGGGTCTTACTTTCTATGGCTTCTCTATAAGCATATGGCTTATGCATGGAAAAAAGAAAAATCATAATTAAAGTTTCTAAATTCGAGTTGCCTTGAACACACCACAGGGAGAACCCTCTTTTTTCTGTGAGCTGGGCTTGGCACAGTGATAATTGGAGTATAGAGCTGGTAATAGCCCAGAGTAAGGGAATGAGAGTGGAGCCATGACACGTTCCAAGATTGTTAGAAAGGTTTTACTCCGAAGGTTAGAATATTTCCAAAAGGAAAACTACTCTGAAAACTATTTTTAACTACATTCAGGGCAGCCCGAACATTAAGCGCTTTAGGACAACCAGTGCGTAGTGTGGTAATGATGCGGCTGCTTCCTAACTCCTTTCTCAGTGCTGTGTCCGCCAAATTAATTGCGTTATTGCTATTTATAGCAACTGAGGCTTTCTGCATGTTTCTTCCGAGTGTTCCAAGCCTTTCTAAAATCCCAGAGAGCAGTGAATTGTGCAGGAGGTGCTCAGTACAGGCTTGCGGGTTGCGGATCTGACCCAGGTTCTCACTCGGGCTCTGGTGCTTCCTGGCTGTGTGAGTTGGAGCATAGCGAGACCTGTGTAGGAATAGCTGTGTCTGTACTGAAGGGTGTCACGAAGAAGAAATGCAGGTGTTGGGTGGGCCGCACTTCCTGACTGCTCCACAGACACCAGGGCTGCTGCTGCTGCTCTCTTCCCATGAGAAGCAGGAGCAGGACCAGTGGTGCGAGGGAATCAGGAGACAAGTTCATCTCTGCTCTGACTTGCCCTGTGCCCTGTGCTTCTACAAAGTCACATACTGTGCAGACCTTAGTTTCTTCATCTAGAATCTTCCTCTGTTGGAGCAAACTGTGTGCAGAGTATCTTCCGGCTTTCATGTGTGTGGATTCTGAGTTGAACTTGTTCCACGCAAAATGAGAGAGTCGCATAGTGGTTGGGAGCATGGGCTCCGACTCTTTGAGGTCTAGGTGTGAGCCCTGCCTCTGTGAGTGGTGTGTGTCAGGCCCGGCAGCCAGTTGGCTTTCTCAGCAGGACTGTGCTTCTGTTCTCGCCAGCCTGGTGCACCTGCCCTAACCCCCGCCAAGTCCTCGTTGCTTCATGTCAGGTCAGCACAGCTGGCCAAGGCCAGTCAGCACCCCCGCCCTCCTCCAGCCTGGTGTTTCTGTGAACCTGTTCATTCATGCATTGTCTGTGGCCGATTTCCAGCTACAGGCGGATAGAGGCGGATAGTTGGGACAGAGACCATGTACCTGAGATTCTGAAACTTTTTACACTCTGGTTCTTTACAGAAAACTTTGGCCAAGCCCTTCTCTATGAAAATTATGCTAATCCTTTCCTGTGGTTTCCTAGCTTCCCTTCACCTATAGAAAGGTAGAAGGGGCAGGATTGTTGACTCACATCACTGAACCACTAGTCCTGGCTCCCTTCCTCTAGGTATTTATTATA
The DNA here is from genome assembly GCA_002007465.1 of Ailurus styani. Classification (NCBI taxonomy): domain Eukaryota; kingdom Metazoa; phylum Chordata; class Mammalia; order Carnivora; family Ailuridae; genus Ailurus; species Ailurus styani. Next base: position 4,581,258 of record LNAC01000028.1, on the reverse strand, counting down.
TGAGAAAATGGACTATTTTCAAAAGTCTCTTAAACTTCTTTGTTACTGTCATTGCTTGTAACTCAGTGCAGCCCCACTCTTTTACTATCTGTGAAACTTTGCACAAATTACTTCTCTAGGCCTCAGCTTTCTTCTGTTTCTCACTTTTAATAAAAACCAGGATTAAATTAGTGATAAATATAAAGCTTTTGCTCAGTTCTTTTCAGAGAGTAAGCAAATAATTGGAAGTTATTATTTTTACTTTTGATGAGTTCATACATAATTTTAAAATACTTTGTGTCTATGTCTACACAAGCACATATTTGCCAAATTAAATACCTTTTGCAAGAATCATGTTTTATTTAGAAATGTTTTGACAGCCAGAACATATGCTTCTATTGCAAACAAAAATATTTCCAGTTTAGAAATACTTGTTCTGATCATCTGTGTGGAAATGGATGTTTTGTATTTGAGCTGTTAAGCTACAAAATATATTTGCTAAATGCTCTTGCAAATGTATTTGTCCGTTTCTTAGAATATTGCCTTGGAGAAGTACAGTGACAATTATGCTCTTAGGAGAGGTTTACAGTTTATAACCCAGAGCAGATCTAACCTTTTGAACAAATAGGGGGCGGCAGCTGGGACAGACAGCTTGGTGGCTGTCAGTGCAGCATCCACATTGCTCCTTGTGGCTCTCGCATTATGTCCAGCACTAGCTGAATGAGCCTCCATGTGGTGATTACCACGCATCCAGTATGAACTGACATGTTGTACTTCCGTCTTAAGCACCAGACAATATTGACTTGTTTTTGCTGTAAAAATAATTTTTTCCCCTTTGAGGGCCATGAATAAATAGAATTTTTTTTGTTTGCCAAAATTGTAATAATTCACTTGAGGTTTATTGTTAATTTTCAGTGATAGTGGCAAGAGTTCATCCTTTTGTAATTCTCATATTGCTTCTCTTTCACATTTTACACATAATAAATGAAAAAGTAAGCCCACTGGATAGCCTATGTCTTTTGCTGGCATTTAGGATAAAGAGAAACCCAATAAATCATGCATTGAGCGGTCCTACCGATATTGAATTATGAGATCACGGTGTAACTTTTACAGATAATTCACCAAGCCAGTGTCACACAGTCAATCTTGTTTGGAAAGTAGGAAAGCATTTCTTCTTTTTAAGATTCCACATTAGTTTTAACCCCTATATCATTATACCAATATTTTTTCAACTTGATTATACTCTCTGCTGCAAGGTCAAGATAAACTTTACATTAATAAAAGCCATATGACTTGTCTTTTGAGTTCCAAGAAAATTTAATTTAAAAGTGGTATTTTCCATTTATATAACACCTTTCATAATGTGTGGTCTCAAAACACTTTGGAAATAAAATACACTAATATGTTAGCCTGGATTTACAAGCAATTCACTGGACTAATGTTTCCTTATAAGACTGTGATCCACCAGAAATACTCAAATATTGTGTGTTTGTCCTTGTCAGGTGACTTTCTTCTTAAAGGAAAATTATTTGGAAGAAAATTTTTTCAAGTTACGATAAAAAAAATACTTGTCTCTCATTTTTTATTGTTTAGCAGGAAGCCCATTGATTTATTTCAGACAATTACACCAATGTTTCATACCTAGAATTACCTTTCAACATGAATAAAATCAAATGTATATGAAAACCAATTAGAAATTTCTGAATGTCAGACTTGTGAGAGAAAGAAATGGCTCAGATTTTCCTTCACTTGTATGGTTATCACAAATTGGTGTAAAAATGCCATAGAAGAAGAATGTCTACTGATATGAAGAGGTCTGGCTGTTCACTAAAGTGCAAGGTGAAACACAGACTGAACTTCGTACTAGAATGGCCAACTTCCCCGCTTCAGCTGTGGAAATCTACAAACAACAGTTCCATGGAGCAGCCACGTGTTGGAAATGGTTCAGAAAACAGGATACCCTCTTCTCTTCTCAGGGCCCTATATAAGGAGGCGGTAGTATTCACAATAAAAAGTAGAAGACAGATGTTCTCTGGTGGTATGATATTTTAAAAAGAAATAAAAGGATTATTATCTGACATGATCCATGGGCACCAATCTTATTGATTTTCCTGTTGTGACCTTGGTTGTGCAGCACCAACACAGGCGGATATCCGTTACGGCTAGGTCTGGTTTCAGTTGTGCTTAGGATGCCTGCAAGTCGGAGGAGAAAACAGTAGGTGCTTGTAGTACTTGTTCTTGCTTTAATGAAGAAGCAAGTCTTAATCTAATAGGATATCGTATGTCAACTACAATAAAGAAAGGGGGAAAGAATGAAGCAGCCTTGGATATACTTATGGAGGATGCTTTCTAAGATATTTTAAGTGAAAAAAGCAAAAGGTAAAAAATGTGCACAAATGCCTCCATTTGAATAAAAAAAAACGAGTAAGAGATGTGCATATGTGAGTAAGAGTGCATATGCGCTCTGGAAAAATACATAAGATGCTGCTAGTGGGGTTGCCTGTGAGGGGAGTGTGGGACTTGGGGACACCAATGGCAGGAAGGTGCTTTACCGCCACTTTGGGGAATGTTTTGGCTTCTGTATTGTGAGTACATACTAATTATTGAGGGGGGAAAAAGTGAAAAAAAATGAGTGCTGGGTGGGGAGGACATGAATGCCACAGAGACAGATTTTCAAGAACTTTGGCCTTGAAGGGAAGCAGAAAGTAAGGAGGGGTCAGGGAGTTCCTAAATCTTCCAGACTGGAAGGATGCATGAAGGTAGCAGGGAAATGGGCAGATGTGACTGATGGGAAAAGGGCAAAGAGTGACTGGAAAGGAGGGGTATAGCTTTAGCAAGCAACATTAACCTTGAGAAGGAGGAGTAAGCGATGGTGTGGATGCTTTGGGGACCCATGAGCTCTGAGGAGAGGGACCAGAAAGAGAGGGTGAGGAGTAGGGGGCATGCAGGTTGCTGTCTCATTCCTACAACAGTAACTCACGGCAGATGTTCTGCAGGCACACTGCAGGACCTGGGGCTGAACGGACAGGGTAGGGTGGGGAGGGAGACCGGCAGCATCCTCAGCACATTCCCCCAAAAGGGAATATCTTCAACAATTTTAGGGTACTGTGTTTGATTGATAATGGTTAAGTTTCATGAAAAGAGAAGTAGCAGCAGCAGGGCAGGAGGCCTGGGAAGGGATCACAGAGGTGCCCATGTCATAGTGTGCCTCCCTCTGCTGCTCTCCCGCTGGACCTCATCCATAGGTTCATTCCCTGGAGATCAGAACCCAGCTCTGTCCTTGTGCCAGTACTGTGCCAGGTCTGGGGACATAGCAATGAGCAAATGAGACATGGTCCCTGCTCTTGAGTTGCTAATAGCAGAGTGGAAAAGACAGTCATTAAACAGGTAACCAAAAATAATGGTGTCATTGCATTTGTGATAGACACGGAGGGAAGAGTACAGGAGACCCTAAGATAATATAGCATCTAATCTATGACCTCTTGTAGGCTATGCAGAATCAGGTGGGAATGTTGTACTAAAAGTGTCAGTAAAGAAACAGGGCCCTCTGCTGAGACAGAGAGGCCGGGGGCAGAGTGGGGCTTGGGAAGTTTAGGAAAAGTTGATAGCAGCTGTGTGAGAGAAGCAATATGGAGTTGACCAAAGCAATGGCTGTTTGGGGCTGGAGAAGATGAAGTTGGCAAGACACACTCAGCACTGAGCACACTCAGGACAATAGAGGGTGCTGGATGCTCTTAGGGGTGTATTAGTCTGGGTTCTCCAGAGAAAATGCTAGTAGGATAAATAGAGCTAGATAGAAGGAGATTTTTTAGGAGAGATTGGTTCACACAATTTTGGAGGGTGAGACACAGTGCCACGATGTCCCCTGTGCATCTTGGAGACCTAGGAAAGCCAGTAGTGTAAGTTCCCATTGCGGTCCTGAAGGTCAGAGAGCCCGGAGTGTGGAAGCCTGAGGGCAGGAGAAGACAGGTGTCCCAGCTCAAGCTGAAAGAGTGAATTCGCCCTGACTCCACCTTTTTGTCCTGTTGGGGCCCCAGCAGATTGGATGATCCCCACGAGCAGATCTTCTTTACTCAGTCTACCAATTCAAATGCTAATCTCCTCCAGAAACACCCACAGATATCCAGAAACATTAGACCATCCATGTGGGCGTCTCTTAGCCCGTCAAGCTGATAGGTAAAAGGAATCTTCACGTGTTACGTAGATGGGGGATTCCTTGCACGAGGTACACATATATTAAATCGCTGTGACATACACGTTAAATATCCTATGTCAATAATACCTCAGTAAGGCTGAAAAAAAGTTAAAAAGAAGTAAATATCAGTTTATCGACTTATTCATGTACACAACATGTTTGGTGTATATGATACGCCCCACAGCAGCTTGTCTTCTGGGATGTTCTGAAGACATTGATGGACAGGCTCCTTGTCTGCCAGATTCACCAGGACCTTGCTTTTCCATCCCCTCCTCCCACCTTCCCTTCCTGCTTTTCTGCCTTTCTTTCATTTATTCATAATCAATATTTATTAACTTCCTAGAATGTGCCAGGCACTCAGAGTATAGTTGTGAACAAGATGTATATGATTCTGACTCTAATTTCATTTATAATTGGGGAGACAAACATTAAATAAATAGTTGTATAAATATTATTGTAATTATAATTCCTATTCAAAGACCCCAAATAACTTCTGACTTTTTTTTTTTTCTTAAGGAATTCTTTCTGGGGACACCTAGGTGGCTCCATTGGTTAAGCCACCGACTCTCGATCTCAGCTCAGGGTTGTGAGTTCAAGCCCCAGGTTGGGCTCCAGTCTGGGCATGGAGTCTACTTAAAACACACACACACACACACACACACACACACACACACACACACACACTATATATATATATTTTTTTCTGATTCTAAAATCTTACAGGCTATTTAGAAAATATTGGAATATATCAAGAAAATGTAATCTAATCACCCACCCAAAATAACGCTGTTAACATTTCGATATATTTCCTGACCCTTCTTTCTCTGCGCGTGTGCCCATGTGCATGTGTAGGCACCCACATGTGTGTGCATCTGGGGCCATACTGTATGTGGTTTTGCTCTTTCCTTTAAATGATCATTAAATAGTGAGAATTTCTCATATTATTAAAAACTCTTTAAAAACGTATTTTAGGTTTGCTGAATACTTTTTTAGTTATGTACCATAAATTAGTTATTCTCTGTTTGGGCTCATTCCAGTATGTCCTGTTGATTTTTGTGTGTGTTGGTGTTTGTTTTGTTTTGTCTTACCTGATGTGGTGATGAAAGTATAAATTTTTGTTACATTTCTGATTATTAGTAAGACTTACAATGTAGAATTGGAACTAATGGCTGAAATGATGTAGATATTTTGCTATTAGATGGAACCAGTGGGTGACCACTCCTGGCAAGGGGACAGCAGCTGACTTCTAGCAGACTTTGCAGGATGCATGGAAGGAGGGCTGACAAGTAGTGATATTTGAAATGACAGCTGCAGACCTGGGGATCTCTGAGGATCACTGGCACTTCACGCTGGTCTGGAAAGGGTGTGCACAATTTGCAGCGAACAGTTGCAAAGGGAAAATTAGGAAACTGGGAAAGTGAACGGTTCAATAGATGTCCTGAAATACTCTGAGGAAAATAATCCTCAGATCTTGGTGCGATTGGTGTCCTGGGAAACTTAAAAAATACAGGTTTCTAGGCCATAGCTCTTGAGATTCTGATTCTAGAGGTTGGGCCCAGGAATCTACATTTTTACAAGTGGCCTTGATAATTCATATCATCAGGCAAGTTTGTTCAACAGTCACTAGAACAATAGGACTCTCCCCAGTAACATGCAAGCCTTGCCGCGCATCATTTCTTTCATGAAACGAAAAGTTGGCACTTGTACAAGCACACACCCCACAGTGACAAGCATTTTGGTGCTCTGGTATTTCTTTGTGCATCATCTTATTGATCAAGCCAACCCTGAAACTGTTTTGGTATGTAAATACTTTGCCCAAGAAAGCAGACACAGAGGCGGCTCTGTGGGGACTGCACATGTGACAGGCAGAGTCGCTCTAATGTGCAGCTTTTCCGTAGTGCTGTGGAGCTCACACTTTCCTGATCACTACGGATAATTTTGGCACGTAATCTTGGAGTTGTTGTAAGACAGCTCTCTTCCAAGGCAGTGTGATCTCTTCTAGTTGCTTCACACAGCAAATTCAGGAGGTATTTTCCTCGAAGAACTTGCATCATAAATACACTTGTGGGAAGAAAGGAAATTGATTCTGGCTTTATAATAGGGTTTAATTATTCCTCTTCATGATTAGTAAAATGATTCAAAACACATGCTTATTGTAGTATATTACATAAATACTGAAGAGTATGAGTAAGCAGAAAAAAACTCCTCTAACATTGTTTTCTGTAGGCAATTACAAGCTTTTTGTCATGTGTCCGCTTTCTTTTATGTATGTTTTTATTATTGAGATCCTATTTGATAAACTGTTTTATAAACATTTTCAAACTAAGATTATATCCTAGATATTTTCATTTGTGAAAAACTTTGTAAAAAAATCATTTTAATAGCTGAATATTAGTTTGCCGTACTTAGGTGGGCGGTGCTGTGCTTTGATGTGAGTATCCTTACAAAATCAGAAATATAAAACATGGGGAAATGCATTGCCAATGCATTAAGCATTTCAACTAAATATATTTAATTGAGCTTTATATCATATAAACAGTTTCCTATTTCCTTTGTAAAATGTGTTTATTAATCTGAGTAATATAAATGCCTGGACATAGAGAAGAAAATATGAGCCAGTAGCCAGTATACGTGGTGGGGAACACTGAGGATGATTGACACTAACCCCCAGAAGACACCACTGCAATTGCCTTCTCTTGGTTCTTCAGTGACAGCCCAGTTATCAAAGCTAATGGACATTTTCCGCTTTTTACATTATTTCGTCTTTTGTAGCATTAAAACTGTTACGACTTTCAGCTTTCTGATACATCTCTTTTGCCTTTTCAACATTACTCTTTGGTATGTCTTTCTTGGACTGTTTCTCTTAATTACTTTTTTACCTTGTCACTAAGATGTTGGTGTCCTGGTGCAGTCTGTATTTGACCTTCTTTTTTTGATTCCGAACAGTCTCCCTGGGTTCCTTCTTCTTGCTCTCATGTCTTTAATGGCCTCCTAGGGACGATGGTCTCAATGTACATACTCCATTCTTCTCTCTCCCTTGGGACTCGCAGATAGCACCTGCCGTTCATTCTGGTGGTCCTGGTTCAAATCCATGCTCTTCTCTATGACCCCTAACCAGCCTTCTGCCTCAGACTCCTTGTCACATACTCTCTGCTTCTGCAGGAGGACTGTGGTTGCCGGCCCTGCCTCCTTTGAGGCATGGAGCACACTGACAGGGAGTGATCAGTGGTTGATCAAAGGACCGACCCGTGGTGATAAAAATTCCTCCCTCATCAATTCCTACATAATTCTTATTTTCTGTCCTCAGGACTGGGTGATGGTGCTCTGAAATATGTAGTCCAACTTTCTAGAGTATGCTTTTCTCTCTTCCTTTATATCACCTCTATATTTAAGGTTATTCAGGATTCATTCTAGTACTTCCTAGGTGCTAACTTAAAAAACATTAAGAAAATTAAAGAATGAAAGAAATAACATACTTATTTTATAACATTGTCTAATATATTAGTTTGTTGAATTTAGATACTAAAATGTAATTATAAAATGATCTAATATAAAGAAGGAGCATCTTATTGTTTCTCACACCCTCGGGTGTCAATCCCAGCATCCAGGAAACTTCTAATACTTACTGTTGTGATCCCTGAAAGAAAATATAAGTCACATGGCATGTGTATATACAGTTGCGGTGCCAAGCAAAGCTGTAGTTTAGAAAACGTTTGAAGACCTTGGAGGTCATTGCAATGTTAAAGGAATCTTTTATTTTTTTGATTATCTTTCTCTAGCTATCTTTGACCAAGTCTTCTAGTAAAGCTAGGTGGAATGAATGAAGGGAATGTCAGCCATTCCTTGTTAGGTTTTTTCTGTTAGCCTTGGAAAATGACAATAATGATTTTGTACAAGGTGGTTTTTAAATTATGCAACTGGTAATTATAAGAAAAGCCACAATACTGAAATTTGTGTAGTGCTAATTACTTATCCCTTTCTCTCCTGCTGTAATTCACACTGTGTCTCTATGATGTCAGTGGCTGATTTGGAACTACTGCCTCTGCTTTTTCTCAGCAATTAGGTTTTGTCTTCAACTTAATGAAATCGAGCAATACTAGGCTAATGATACGAAGAACTTCTCTTCCATTTTGCTGCATTAAATGTTGACATGAAACCTTAAAAAATGTCTCCTGGGGCGCCTGTGTTGCTCAGTTGATTAAGCATCCAACTCTTGATTTTGGCTCAGGTCATTATCTCAGGGTTCTGAGATTCAACCCTACGTTGGGCTCCACGCTAGGAGTGGAGCCTGCTTGGGATTCTCTTTTCCTCTCCCTTTGCGCCTCTCTGCTTGCAGGCATTCTCTCTGTCTCTCCTAAATCAATCAATCAATCAGTCAATCTCCTGTTTTTTAATTCCGAAGACCATATGATATTAAGACACTTAGATTCCTCCCTTTTTCTTTAATTATCATCGGCTTCTTACTCTTTGCCCTGGACAGTTCTTTTACCATCTCTACCTCTCCATCATTGTCTTCTCCCCTAAGCTAAGCAGATAAGGCACATTTTTTCCCCCTAAACTTGGTATAGAGTTAATTTATTCATTTCTTCTTCCTGCTTAAATCCTGTTTAGGTTTTTCTGTTATTGTTCCTCTGGCATTTCTACGTGCTAATGATCCTTGAATGTTATTTTGCTGATCATTAATCTGTGGAAGAGAAAAAAACACTGTCTAGAGAATCTTCCCAGTTCGTGTCTCTGGAGAGGTGGAGTGGATGTAATTTTCTCTACCCTTCCCTTCAAAGGACAGCTAAAATCCCTGAACATTTTGTATGAAAAACATGAGGAGACTGATTGGTGGAGAAGAGAAGGTGGACTGCCTAGGGACCTTGAGATTCAATGAACAACACAGTGGGAGATTCCTTGACATTATTATTTTCCTCATATTTATTAGACTGAGAAGCCAGATGCCAATGGGCACACAGAAAAAACAAACAAACAAAACCCTCCAAGAAACCCTGCCCTTTCTAGCCAAGGGACCATAAAAAGGGAGCAGCCTATCAAGACAGAAAGAATCTTAGAACATCAGGAAGAAAAGAAACAGAACAAAATATATCAATAAGATAGACTTACCTTTTTCATATAAATGTTATTTTCTTTTGCCTTTTGAGTATAGTTGACACACAATGTTACATTATTTTCAGGTGTACAGTGTAGTAATTCAGCAAGTTTATATATCATGCTGTTCACCACAAGTGTGGCTACCATTTGTCCTCATACATAGCTATTACAATATCATCGGCTGTATTACCCATGCTGTGCCTTATTCATTCCATAACCGAAGCCTGTGTATCTCCCACTCCCCTTCAACCATGTTTCCCACCCCCCAAACCTCCTCTCCTCTGGCGGCCATCACTTTGTTCTCTATATTAACAAGGCTATCTTTTGTTTGTTTGTTTTAAAGATTCTACATATGACTGAAATCATATGGCACTTTTTTTTTCTCAGCCTGTTTTATCTCACTTAGCATATACCTTCTAGGTCCATCCATGTTGTCTCAATTGACAATATTTCATCGTTTTGTATGCCTGTGTAATCCAGTGTGTCTGTGCACCTATGGGTATTTGTTTAACACCTTCCTTATCCTTTTGTTTATCAGTGGACTCTTAGTTGCTCTTGTATCTTAGCTATTATAAATAATGCTGCAATAAACATAGGGGCGCATATATTTTTTTCAAATTAATGTTTCTAATCTTTGGTTGAATACCCAGTAATGGAATTATTGGATCATATGGCATTTTTATTTTTAATTTTTTCAGGAATCTCCATACTTATTTTCAGGGTGGCTGTATCAATTTGCATTCCCACCAGCAGTGTACAAGGGTTCCTTTTTCTCCACATCCTGGCCAACGTTACTATTTCTTGTCTTTTTTATGTTAGCCATCTAAGAGGTATGAAGTGATATCTCATTGCAGTTTATATTTGCATTTGCCTGATGGTTAGGCATCTTTTCATGTGTCTGTTGGCCATCTATGTCTTCCTTGGAAAAATATCTATTCAGGTCCTCTGCCCATTTTTAAAAATATTTTTTGCCTTTTGGTGTTGAGTTGTGCAAGTCCTTAATATAGTTTGAATTTTAACCCCTTATCAGATATATCTTATTCTATTTAGTAGGTTGCTTTTTGCTTTATTAAGGTATAGAAATGCTCCTGATTTCTGGATATTAATTTTATATCCTGCATCTGTACTGATTTCATTTTTTCTAGTAGTTTTTTTTGTGTGTGTGTGGAGTCTGTAGGTTTTTTATGTGTAATACCATGTCATCTGCAATTGGCGACAGTTTAACTTCTTGTTTACCAATTTGGATGCCTCGTCTTTCTTTTTTTATCTGATTGCTCTGGCTAGGACTTCCAGTACTATGTTGAATAAAAGTGGCAAGAGTGTACTTCCCTATCTTGTTCCTCATCATAGAGGAAAAGCTGTTGGGGCTTGTTGTTGTTATTGTTGTTTTACAGTGGGGTATGATGTTAGCAGGGGATTTTCCACATATGGCCTTTATTGTGTTGAGGTATGTTCTCTCTAACCCCACTTTATTGAGAGATTTTTTTTTCATGAGTAAATGTTGAATTTTGTCAAATGCCTTTTCTGCATCTATTGAGATGATCATATTGTTTTTATCCTTCAATTTGTTGATGTGATGTATCACGTTGATTTGCAAACATTGAACCATCCCTGCATTCCTTAGAATAAATCCCACTTGATCATGGTGAATGATCTTTTTCATGTATGTGTTTTGCTAATATTTTGTTGAGGATTTCTTCATTTGTGTTCATCAGGGATCTGGACAGTAGGTTTCTTTTTTGTGGGTTTTGTTTGGTTGGTTGGTTTTTGCTTGTTTTGGGTTTTTTGTTTGTTTTGGGGGGGATCTGGTTGGGTATCAGGATAATGCTGGCCTTGTACAATATATTTGGAAGTTTTCCTTCCTCTTACATTTCTTGGAATAGTTTGAGGATACTTGTGAATTTTCTAAATTATGTTTGATGGTTGAAGCAAAAAGTATAACACTGAAAAATGCTTATTGGAAATGTAGAGGAAATATTGATGATAATCTTATTATACATGGGGTAGGATAAGGAATCTAAAGTGAGCTAAGTTTTCTGTACTTCACTCAAATTGGTAAAATGTTGACACTAGCACACCACAATAAGTTATGTGATTAAAATATAATACTTAGAACAAACACTAAAACACTATGCAAAAAGATACACTCAAAAATACCAGATACATCAAAATAGAATTCTGAAAATATTCAAAAAACATTCAGCAGAAGCCAAAAAAGAAATCAGAGAAATTAAAACACACACACACACACACACAGAAAACAAGGAGCAGACAAAAATATAAATGGTAGACTTAAACCCCAAAATATCCATAATTGCAGTAAGTAATGGTTAAGATATACCATTAAAAAGACAGAGATTGGTAGGGTAGTTAAAAAAAATCATGACCCAACTGTATGCCGTCTACAATAAACTAACTTAAAAATAATTGTGTGGGTACACTGAAGGTAAAAGGACCTAAAAGATAGGCCATGCACAAATAAATTAAAAGAATTCAAGACTGGCTAGATTAATATCAGCTAAAATAGAGTTTAGAGCAAAGAAGGAACATAACAAAAAGGACCAGTCTACCAGGATGACATGTCAATTCCAAATAGGTATAACAATTGAGTTGCAAAATATATGAAATAAATGTAATGGAAGTGGGAGGAGAAATCATGGTCCACACTTACATTGGGAGACTTCAGTAGCCCTCTCTCATTATTAGATAGAACAACTAGTCAGGAAATCAGCAAGGATTTGAATAACTCAGCCACACTATCAACCAACAGGATCTAATTGGTATTTACAGGACACTTCACTCAGCAACAGCTGAGTATACCTTCTTTTCAGCTCTCATTAAACATATACCAAGATAATAATTTTCTTGAGACAAAAAGAAACTTTAATACATTTAAAATAACTGAAATAAAAGAGTATGTTCTCTCACCACAACGGAATCAAATTAGACATTAATAACAGAAAGCTAGCGAGAAAATGTCCAAAAATCTGGAAGCAACACATTTCAAAATACCAAAGTCAAAGAAGTCACAAAATAAATACTTTCAATGAAAATTAAAACAAAACATATTATAATTGGTGGGACACACCTAAAGCAGATGAAGAGGGAAACTTAATGGTACTAAATTCTAACATCAGAAAAAAAACAAAAGTTTAAAATCCATTGAGGGTCCAACATTAAGATGCTAGAAAAACAAGAACAAAGTAAACCTAATATAGGGCGTCTGGGTGGCTCAGTGGGTTAAAGCCACTGCCTTCAGCTCAGGTCATGATCCCAGGGTCCTGGGATCGAGGCCCACATCAGGCTCTCTGCTCAGCAGGGAGCCTGCTTCCTCCTCTCTCCTCTCTCTCTGCCTGCCTCTCTGCCTACTTGTAATCTTTCTCTCTGTGTCAAATGAATAAATAAAATCTCAAAAAAAAAAAGTAAACCTAATATAAGCAGAAAGAAGAAGAACAAAGATGAGAAGGAAAACAATGAAGTTGAAAACAAAAATAGAGAATACCAATGTAAAGAAGTTAGTTAAAAAAATCAGTAAGATAGACAAATTTGTAATAAAACTGACACACAGAAAAGAAAGAGGACATAAATTCCTGATATCTGGGCTAAAACAGGTGATGGCACTGCAGACCCTGCAGGCATCAAACGGAAAATAAGGGAACACTATCAATAATCCTACATGCAAAGTCTGAGAATTTAGAGGAAATAAATCAATTTACCAATAAGCACAAACTGCCACAACTTACTCAATGTGAACTAGGTAATTTTTTAAAAATATTTTTTAAAGATTTTATTTGTTTATTTGACACAGAGAGAGAGAGATAAACAAGTAGGCTGAGAGGCAGGCAGAGAGAGGGGAGGAAACAGGCTCCCTGCTCNAGAGGAAATAAATCAATTTACCAATAAGCACAAACTGCCACAACTTACTCAATGTGAACTAGATAATTTTTTAAAAATATTTTTTAAAGATTTTATTTGTTTATTTGACACACAGAGAGAGAGATAAACAAGTAGGCTGAGAGGCAGGCAGAGAGAGGGGAGGAAACAGGCTCCCTGCTCAGCAGGGAGCCTGATGCGGGCCTCGATTCCAGGACCCTGAGATCATGACCTGAGCCAAAGGCAGAGGCTTTAACCCACTGAGCCACCCAGGCACCCTGAACTAGATAATTTGAAAAGCTCTATACATAGTAAGGAAATTGATTTCAAAATTTTAAGCCTTCCTAAAAAGAAATCTCCAGGCCCATGTAGTTTCACTGTTAAGTCATACCAGACTTTAAAATAAAACAAAACAACCAACTCCCCCCAACCCCAGCAATTCTACCCAATCTCTTCCAGAAATAAAAGAAGGTGAAATGCTTCTCAATTAATTTTATGAATCAGCAGTATTATTTTGATTCACAAACCAGAAAAAACCACACACAAATGTACACATACAAGAGAAAATTACAGACCAGTATTCCTCATAAGTACAAATAAGAAAGTCTTAACAAATTGTTAGAAAATAGAATTCAGCAGTGTATCTAAAACAATTATATATCGTGATCATGGAGGATTTATGCCAGTTATGCAAGGCTGGTTCAGTATTCAAAAATCAATCAATGCAATCAAGCATACTAACAGTCTATTTTTTTTTTAAGATTTTATTTATTTATTTGACACAGAGAGAGAGATCAGATCACAAAGAGGCAGAGAGGCAAACAGAGAGAGAGGAGGAAGCAGGCTCCCTGCTGAGCAGAGAGCCCGATGCGGGCCTCGATCTCAGGACCCTGAGATCATGACCTGAGCCGAAAGCAGAGGCTTTAACCCACTGAGCCACCCAGGAGCCCAAGCATACTAACAGTCTAAAGAAGAAAAGTCATATGATCATATTAATTGATGCAGAAAATTTGACAAAATTCACACCCATTCCTAAAAAAAACTATCAACCTAGGAATAGAGAGAACTTTCTCAACTTGATAAGTAGCACATACAAAAACTATGGCTCACATCATATTCAGTGGTGCCGTACTGACTGTGCTCCCCCCTGGCTTGGTGACAAGGCAAGGATGTCCACTCTCACCACGCCCCTTCAACATAATACTGAGGTTTCTAGCCAGCTCCATAGTGGGGGTTAGGGGGGAACTAAAGGCATACAAAAAGGAAAAGAAGAGAAATAACTTTGTATTTGCTGTTGACATGATGGTCTACCTTGAAGATTTCAAGGACTCTATTTTTTTAAAAAATGAAAGAAAACCTCCTAGAATAATCTATATTTAAAAAAACCCTCCTAGAATAAAATAATACTGAGGTTTCTAGCCAGCTCCATAGTGGGGGTTAGGGGGGAACTAAAGGCATACAAAAAGGAAAAGAAGAGAAATAACTTTGTATTTGCTGTTGACATGATGGTCTACCTTGAAGATTTCAAGGACTCTATTTTTTTAAAAAATGAAAGAAAACCTCCTAGAATAATCTATATTTAAAAAAACCCTCCTAGAATAAAAAAAAAAAAACTCCAGTGTCATGAGATACAAGATCAACATAAAAAAATCAACCACATTTCTATATAGTAATGGTGAACATATGGAAATTGAAATACAAATGCAGTAGTTTTTACAGTTGTTTTAAAAAGGAATAATTCAGTGTACAGCTAAGAAAATATGTTCAGGGCCTGAAACTATAAAGTACTGATGAGAAAAATCAAAATCTGAATATGTGGAGAGAGGTGCCATGTTCATGGATTGACAGAAGTCAGTTTTCCCCAAACTGATGTATAGGTAGGTTTAATACAATTCCTATGAAAATTCTAACAAGATCATTTTGTAGGTATTGAAAAGATGGTTGTAAAATTTATGTGGTAAAGCAAAAGAGTTGAAACAATGTTGAAAAAGAAGGATAAAGTGGAAATGATGAAGGAGAAATCAATCTACCCAATTTGAATTCTTACTAGATAACTGAAGTAAGAAAAGCTCTGTGGTACTGACATAGGGATAGACACATAGATCAATGGGACAGAACAGAGAGCCCAGAAATAGAGCCACACAGGTATAGCCAACCGATTTTTGACAAAGGTACAAAGCAATTCAATGAAGGAAGAATAATGGTCTTTTCAGAAAGTGGTGCTGGAATGATTGAACATCCATAGGCAAAAAAATAAACTTTGACCTAAACCCTATTCCTCATACAAAAATGAACTCAAAATGTGTTGGATTAAATGTTAAATGTAAAATGACTAAACTTTCAGAAGAAGACATAAGAGAAAATCCGTGGGGTTAGGAGCTGGTGAAGAGTGCTTAGGCATGCCACCAAAAGCATGGTCCATAAAAGAAAA
Organism: Ailurus styani; assembly: GCA_002007465.1. NCBI lineage: Eukaryota > Metazoa > Chordata > Mammalia > Carnivora > Ailuridae > Ailurus > Ailurus styani. The sequence continues at coordinate 4,565,683 of LNAC01000028.1, read as the reverse complement.
AAGCATTAAATCGGAATTCTTCAAATCTTAAAACTTTAGCTCTGCTAAAGAACTATGGACTGCAATAAAATATTTTCCCAGCCACAAATTTGAGAAAGCACTCATGTGCAGAACATAGAACTCTCAAAACTGCAGTAAAAGATCTAATTCTAAAATGCATAAGACACATGAGGAGGCATTCCATGAGAAAGGGCAGGTGGATGGCACATAAGCACATGACAACATACTCACCACTCCTGACAGAGAAGTACACGTTAAAGCCATGACGAGATGTCACCATGTAGCTGTTAGAACCGCTAAAATAGAAAGAAGTGACCAATAGCAAATGCCTGTGAGGTTCTGGAGAACCTGGATTGATCAGACATTCCTAGGGGCAAAGTAAAATGGTTTGGCCTTGCTGGAAAATAGTTTGACAGTTTCTTTAAAAACACAAATAAAAAACAGAACGTACACTGATTCTAAGACAGCAGTTCATCTCAGAGACATGAAAACCTATGTCTGCACAAAATGGGCACCCAGTTGTTCACAGAAGTGTTGTTCGTAGTGGCCGGAAACTGGCAGTAGGCCGTATGTTCTTGAGTAGATGATGAGTAAACAAAGGATAGGGTGCCCATCCCACAGAATGCTGCTGGGCATCATAAAGGAATGAACTGTTACCAGCGTGGCCCCTCGAGGGTGAGTTATCCTGAATGGAAAGAGGCCTCAGAAGATCTCAAACTGCCGTGTTTATAGAACATTCCTAAAATGACAAAATGATATACCTGAAGAACCAGTTAGTGCATGTTGGGTGACTGGGTCCTCCGAGGGAGGTGTTTGTGGTGACAGAGGAGTTCTGCATCCTGACTGGAGGGGTGGGGCCTGCTGCACGTGTGATAAAGAGCAGCCCTTGTCCCCATGTCAGCTTCCCGGTGTTTTCCCTGCACCGCACTTAAGATGTGTCCGAAAAGTCCGATGGAGGGCACACAGATTCTCTGTACTAGTTTCCCAACTTCCGTCAATCTAAAATTATTTCAAAATAAAATGTTTTGGGTTTAAAAAGCAGTCTTCTTAGATGTTGTTTTGGTCAGAATTGTGCCCTTTCCAAGCGGTTTGCTTTGGTTGCAGTCTTATAGTGTCAAGTTCTGTATATTTGTTGGTTTGCATCAGCAGATGGTTCCTTGTTTTTTTAAAGTAAAATTCTTACCTTGAAATTTGGCTTCTGCAAAACTTTTCTAGCTATTTTGTGGGAGGAACTAAACTTCCAAAATCAAAGGAGACTCTGGCTCACTAGCATGTACAAAGGTTAGAAATTCCAGATTTTCGCCTCTGGCGCTTGTCACCTAGGACCTTAGTGATGAGCTCTGCTGCAAGTTCAAGGGAGCAGAGTGTGTGCTGTGCCCCAAGACTTACAAAGTCTCTTCATTTTTGTATTTTTTTTTACATTGGATACATTATTTTTAAATTATTTGATATGTTATTTGACTGTAGAGAAAGAGATTTTAATAAAACTTCAAACATTTCTTATTAAACTTTAGATACTGCTTAGCACATATTTTCCCTTTTCAATCCCTGTAGGAAAATAGAGAATGGATATTTGTCTGTCTTTCAGTGAAAGATTCTGTGATACTTACAGCCCCTGGTATGCTGTAATTAGTTGTTCTCTTGTTTTCCGTGTTAGTATCTTATTTTTCCACCTGGGTTTCTTGTAAGGGGGGATTGAAATACCTCCGTGTGTGAAATACCTCCATGTCCTTCAGGATAACCAGCTTGATGCGAGATCATCACATACTGGAGACACAGGAACTTGTTTGTCCACTGGTTCTTCAATTCATGCTATTTTAATGAGGCCAGGGAAAAAAATCCATTGCTCAAATAGAATTGTTTTCTCTTAAAGTTCACATGTTAGAATGAATAAGGCCAGAGCTCTGATTGGAGTTGTTTCTAGTTTTGATATGAGATCAGGCTGTCTCAGTGCTTTGCAATAATTGTCTAGTTTGTAGATTTTCTTAAACAGTCTTCCTGCACTTCCTGTGTTCTGTGACATGTTAGAACAGCGGCCACTGAGGCACAGAGGTAGGGGTGTGTGTGCTCTGTGCTAGCACTTGAGCAGGAAGGGTCCAGATCATGGAGAAAGCCACAGGGAGACTGCTGGGTCAAGTCTCAGGAGCCGACCTCCATCTGCATCTTGGAAAATGTCCTGGGAGTGTGTGCACTGGCCTTTGATTATGTCTGTTTTCAGATTGCCTTATGCTGTTATCCAGCGTACTGAATGCTGTATCATCAATAAATACCTGTCTGATATCTTTATTACTGCGGCTTCATGTAGTAATACAGAGATTTTTCTCTGAAATATCAAGCGTATTTGAAAGCGATTCTTTTACATTCATGTCACTTTCGAACTTTAAAATTAAATTTTACTTCCAGAGAGCTCTCAGGAGGTACTTTTGTGAATTCATCAACTGTAATTTGATAGCAATTTTTATTATTATTTAAAAGGTAGAAGAGCTTTGTGTCCAAAAGTTCAAATTATGTAACTTAAGAAAGTTCATATACTGTCTCTTTTATCACAGGAAATGGTATTATTTGACTTTTTTTAGACAACATAAAAATATTCCTAAACAGTTTTGCAACTTTTTTTTTCCCCCTTTAAAATGAAAATACTCTCGGGGCACCTGGGCGACTCCGCTGGGCGTCCAACTCTTTCTTCATTTCGGCTCAGGTCATGATCTCAGAGTTGTGAGATCGAGCCCCGCATCAGGCTCCACTCTCAGTGGGGAGTCTACTTCTCCCTCTCCCTCTGCCCCTCCCCCCCTTACTTGCTTCCTTTCTCTAAAATAAACAAGTAAATTTTTAAAAACTAAATAAAGTGAAATTACTCTCCATTAACTTAGGAGACTATACTCTCCATCACCTTTGCTATTATGGATTTATTTATTTTGTCAAATATTTATTTAGTTCTGGGCTTATACTTCAAGGGTACATCACAGAGTAGACAAATATGGTATCTGAACGCATAAGGTTTACATGGGGGAGACAGGCAGTTAACAAACAAGTGAATACATAAGATAATGCCAGATTGCTAGAAATTATATGAAGGAAACAGATTCATGTAACATGGGTGGTGGGTAATTTGGTAGATGGTCAAGGAAGGCTGCTCTTTGTGTAGGTGACATTTGCGCTGATTCCTGAAGCTTAAGAATGAGCAAGTATGTGGGGTGTGAGGATTTCAGGCCATAGAGGTACCTGGCAAGCTCAGAGACCCCAAAGGAGAAAAGTTAAGTTTATTGGAGAAGCAGGAGGAAATGAGTGGATGGGAATATGATAAGTCGGGGGAAGAGTCCCAGTAGTAGGGATGGAGAGAGGCAGGGACCAGAACACTTGGGGCCCTTTGGACCATTGATGTCCTTTGGAATTTCATTCTGAGCACAACACTTATTTGCAGCATCGGTTGAGTGGTGTGTAGCCTGATTCTCAGCACTTGGCTGCTGTGGGAAACAGAGGCCTGGGAAGAGATTGGCATGACTGACCCTCTGGGAGAATTTTCTCAGGCTCCTGTCCTATGTGGGCAAGTTACTTAAGTCTCTCTAAAGCTCAGTTTCCTCATTTATAATCGAGAGTGATGTCAGTATATACATAAGAAGGTTGTTGGGAGGGTTTGGTGAGAAAATGTGAAAAGCATATGTTTGGAACAAAGCAAATGCTTGATGTCATAACCATAGTTGTCACCCATTGTTATAATGATGAATAAGATTCTCCTGGCTTCATGACATACACTGAAGTGGGCTTGTAGACAGCCACGTGGTGTACAGCAGTTCTGTTGTTAGAAACACACACACACACACACACACACACACACACACACACACACACTCGGGGTATACCTGGATGCAAAGGAAAATCTGTTCTGGGGGAAAGCTCAGAAAAGGTTACGTAAAGTTGAGTCTCAATGTGGCTGACTATTCACTGAGTGGCCCCATGAGGGCCCCGGCACCTCACAACATCTGCCCCACAGACCCTTTAGTCACACCACTCGGTTCTGTCCTTTGGGTTAGAGCATTTCCAAAAGCCTCTGTGAAGGTACAAACCCACTGTCTTGTTAGCTCCAAACCCATCCGTGGGGGAGAGATACAACCAAGGAGATGTCCGTGTGGCCTTGTGGCGGAGCCCAACCGGCTGCTCCACCTGGGCCGTGGCCCAAGTCGGCCTGCAGGAGGCAGTAGAGGGTGCAGGGAACCCTCTCTGCAAGTGGGAAAGTGTGAGCGCACCCCCGAGACAAACACCTGCTTCAAAGCTGCATGTGTCTGGTCAACAAATGGACTGATGGTCAAGACATTATCTTCCTCCATTAGGATAAGAAAGATAATGATGGTTTCCTTCAGCGTCCTTTGGGAACTGAGGCTCCATGTATAGGACATGGTTGTGGCTGTTTGTCTTTCTGTGCCTGAAGAAATCCTGGGGGAAGGGGAAGGTTTCCAAAGAATTTAAAGTTAGAAAGGGTTTGGGGAGGGAAGGCATAGAAGATTACACACTTTCTCTGCTTCTTCTCAGGAGTTTCTGCGTTGGTTGCTTTCATGATCTTAGCCATGCCCCACTTCTTTCTTTCCAACACAGTCTTTTGCCATCGAATTAGGCTTGGTCTAGACTTTAGTAGTTGTAACAGAAAGTACAAAAACTTATCTTTTCAAACCTATGTCAACTCTATTAGAATAAGAGCCAATCACTCATCAGATACCTTTCCCCAGCTTTCTGTCACAGTATTTGATCGTTAAGTCACAGAATCTGAACTAGAGCTTTCATCTCGAGAATACACTAGCCTTGAAAGCAAAACCACCCCACAGTTTAATATTTAACTCATTATTGTGTAATATTGCTTATAAGATAATATAGTCACAACCTGTCACTTGTTAATGAGTCCTGTACCTAGTAATCACTGTGATCGAGAACATGAATGAGAACCAGGAATCAGCAAAGCCAGTTTTGCACAGCCAAGATAGACGTCACAGTAATTCATGGCTTGATTTAAAAGGGAGAGCTCCTCAGACCCTAATTCAAAGGCTGTTTCATCTCAGTCCACAAACACATTTGAAATATCAGATCAGAAACAGTGAGAGGACAGGCTACAGACAGCGGCCAGGAGTGAGCCGACAGCCCCGTGGCAGCAGAGGGGACGGAAGAATGCAAGATGTGGAGCCAGGATCACAGAGCAGCAGGCGTGTGAAGGTGTGAATAACCCTGCAGATTCTGTATAGCAGAAACTGCCTGTACTTCAGATCTGCTCCAGACAGCCCAGGATCAGGAGGCAGAGGCCTCACAGGCTCCCTGTGTGACCAGTTGCTTAAAATCTCCGGGCCTCAGTTTCCTTATAAAATAGGAAGGATAATAATTAGTGTTATTAAAAGGAAATGAAACAATATTTAGGAAAAGGGCTCTGGCTCTATAAAAGCACATTGTGAATGTTAGCTTTTTGAACCCCTTCCCTGCTTTTTAATGGGCTGTTTAATTATCAACTAGTCATTCACCTTCCCTGCGACTGTTTCCTCCCAAATTGAGAATAATAACTTTCTGTTTGGCCATTTCATATGAGTAAGATGATGCCTTTAAAGTGCTGTGTGTTCTGTAAGCATCATGTAAGTAGATGGTATCATTAGCACTACACTGTAGAACAACACACAAATTGTGAAAATGGTCCAGAGACATCAAGAAAAGGTTAAATGTCATAAAATACCCTTTATTTAAGAAGGAAGAGAACTGCAGTGTAATTAATTTCAGAAAATTTTCTTTAAATAGTGATTCTAAAACAAGTTTCCATGCTTTAAGCATCAAGCATTAAATGCCTGAAAAATTTGCTTGTAGGATCTCTTATTTCCCAATTGTGCCAGAATGAGTTGTTTTGTATATAAGTCTCAAACAGGGAGTGGTTCTAATTAAGTGCAAATTACAACGAAATTAATAAATGACACCATTTTTTTTTACTTTAGCGTGGGCTCTGAGAGAGTGTAGTGTGGGCTTAGATTGATTATAATTCTGATCTTTTAAGTTGTGAATCAATATTATATACATTAAAAGTCAATTAAATAAAAATAAGAATCAAATAGAAAGCTCATCTCTCAGTTGGTTCAACCTCTCAAATGATGACTTAAAATCTGTTAAATGCTAAGACTGTAATTGTCCTTATTGTTCACTATATCCCAAAATAATTGCACATGTAATTAGTATCAGTTAACGATAGATATTAAACTGCACTATTCACAAATACACTAGGTTGTCATAAATTGCCCAACTACAATTGCAGACATAAGGTTTTATTTCCCTTTTTGCAGATGAACTGCAGACTATAAATGGATGAATTATTTAATATTACCGGAAATTTTATTAAATTAAAAACTGTTTGATTCAGCATTTTCTGATCCATCCCCAGTGGAAGAAGGTAGATCAGGTGGGCTTTCCTTCTTGGGTGGTACCAGCCAAGACTGAGTGAGAAGCTTACTAGCACCTGATGGCCCAGAGGAGCTTTCTCAGTCCACAGGGCCAGGTATCCCCTACCTTGCAGCCAGTGACAAGGGTTGCCTAGGGAAGTACCTTCTGTCTTCATAAGCTACAATAGTAGGGGTAGAGCAGGAGCCTGAGCAGTCCTCATAGAACAGAGGAGACCTGAATAGCTCTGCAAAATAAATTGTCATTGGAGCTACAGACACAAAAGTCAGCTAGAACCTATATATGAAACTAGCCTTGCCCACCAAAATAAAGTATTTAAATAGGATCAGGAGTCTCAACATAATATCCAGAATGTCAAGGATACAATTGAAAATCACTCACCATACCTAGAAGCAGGGAAAAACCTAACTTGAATAAGAAATCAATCAAATGAAGCCAACATTGCAATGAATCCAGTGTTGGAATTACCTGACACGGATTTTAAAGCAGCCCTCATACAAGTGCCTCAACGGCAATTTATTAATTCTTTTTAAAGAAATGACAGAATAGAAAATCTCAGTGAAGAAGAAATTAAAAAAAAAGAATCAAGTAAAAATTAGTGAATTGCAACTTCCAATAATCAAAACAAGAAGCTAGGTGGATGAGCTCAGTTGTAGAGATGACAAGGGTAGAATATAGTGACTATGAGGACAGATCAATAGAATTTACTCAGTCTGAACAACAAAGAAAAAATAGACTTAAAAAAACAAAACAAACAAACAAAAAACAAAGAACAGAGCCTCCAGAATCTGTGATCCAACATTCAAGTCGTTGGGATGCCAGAGGAAAGGGGCAGGAGAGTGGGGCTGGAAAGCCTTCAAGGAACTAATGCCTTAAAACTTCCCAGATTGGGAAAAAAAACCCACAAACCTGCCTATTCAGGAAGCTGAATGAATCCCAAAGAAGATAAAGATTAATGAAATCAATTCAAAGACGTATCATACTTAAACTTATAAAAAGTAAAGAAAAATTAAAACTCTTTAGACTGACAAAAGGAGCTGTCAGTTCACTAATTCTGTATCTGTGTCTGGCAAAAATGTCCTTCAAGAATGAAGGGGGCAACTCAGAGAACCTGTCATTACAACACCTGTGCTTGAAGCATGATTGACTGAGGCCCTCCCAACAGAAAGGAAATGAGCAGAGAAGGTTTGAGACTGTAGTAAGAAAAGAAGAACAAAGAGGTAGGGTGAAAGTAAACAGTACAGACTCCTTCTCCTATGAGTTTTTTATATTTGGAATTTGAAGAAAAAAATATAACAACATCTGACGTGGTGCTAAGAAGGGGGTTCTGAGAAGGGGGTACTTAAGACAGTTATATTTGAACAGTGGGGAAGGGAACAGGCTCTCCATACTTAATCTGGAGTAGTAGGGTATTCCTACAAGTTACTTATGTCTACTGTAATAATTAGAGCAACTGCTAAAAAAACTACATGAAACGAGATACTAAAAACCACTATAAATAGATTAAGATGGAATCCTAGAAATCATTCAACAAATCCACAGTAAGGTGATAGAAGAGAAAGGAAGAATGAGAAACAGAGTGAATAAACAGTCTAAATATACCAATTAAGTGACAGAGATTGGCAGAGAGGGTGTCAATACTAAATAACCACAAAAGCCACTTCTAACATAATGGTGGATATATAGGTTGAAAATAGGAAGTAGAAAGTTGTATCATGCAAGCACTAATTTAAGAAAAATCAGGACTGGCCACATTACTATCCACTGAGGTAGACTTCAGGGCAAAGACCATTACAAAAGGAAGAACTGGCCATTACTTAAGGACAAAAGGATGACTCCACCACAAAACACAGACATCCTCACTGTGTGTGCTCCAAACATCATAACTTCAAAGCATGAGAAACAGTAGCTAAACCGAGAGGAGGCACAGCCACAGTTCTGTTTGGAGTTTCTCACCAATTGACAGAAACATTTGATGGCAAGGATATGGGAGGACTGAATAACACCATCAACCAACAAGATCTAATTGACATTTTTAGAACAACTCTACACAATACACATTCTTTTAAAGTACCCATGGGACATTTCCAAAATAGAACCTATCCTAGCTCATAAAACCAAACCTCAGTACAAATTTAAAAGAATTGGAATCATCAGAAAGGATGAATACCCAACTTTTGTGTCAACATGGACAGGTTTGGAGGAGATTATGCTGAGTGAAATAAGTCAAGCAGAGAAAGTCAATTATCATATGGTTTCACTTACTTGTGGAACATAAGGAATAAAATGGAGGACTCTAGGGGAAGGGAAGGAAAAGTGAATTGGGGTAAATCAGAAGGGGAGTCAAACCATAAGAGAAACAAACTGAGGGTTATGGAGTGGAGGGGGGAGGAAGGATGGGTGAGCCTGGTGGTGAGTGTTAAGGAAGGCATGTATTGCATGGAGCACTGAATGTGGTACATAAAAAAATAAAAGAATTGGAATCATACAAGGTATGTACTATGAACATAATGGAACCTACCTAGAAGTGAATAACAGAAAAATAACAGGAGAATCTCTAAGCGTGTGACTATTAAACAACATACTTTTAAGTAATTCATGGATTAGAGATAATTAAAGGAAATAAAAGAAGTACATAGAACTGAATGAAAATGAAGTAGAAAAGACCAAAATTGTGGGATGCTGCTAAAGACATGCTGAGAAGAAAATCTGTAGCATGATGTTAATACTAGAAAAGAGGAAGGGCGCCTGGGTGGCTCTGTCAGTTGAGTGTCTGACTCTTGGCTTTGGAAGCTTGGGTCATGATCTTAGGGTCATGAGATGGAGTCAGGGTCGTGAGCATGGAGTTGGGCTCCATGCTCAGTGTGGAGTCTTCTTGAGATTCTCTCCCTTTTCTTTTACCCCTCCCCCTGCCCTAAGTTAATCAGTAAATCTTAAAAAAAAAAAAGAGGGAAGGTCTCAAATCATTAATTTAAGAGCCTGCCTTAAGGACCAGAAAAAGGAAAAAAGAAGAAATAAATCACTAATATTAGGAATGAATAGGAGATATCACTACAGTTCCTACAGCTATTAAAAAGACAATACTACAGACAATGTCAGGCTCATAAATTTAATTAGATTAATTGGACCAAATTCTCAAAAGCTACAAAGTATCCTAACTCAACCTATGTGAGATAGATAATCTGAGTAGTAATACAGCCATCAAAGAATTTAATTTGTAATTAACTTCCTCTTCCCCATTCTCCTAGCCTAGATCTTTTCATTGGAGACATTTACCAAACATTTAAAGGATGAAAACCAATTTTACACAATCTCATCCAGTAAATACAAAAGTAGGTAACACTTCCCAATTCGTTTTATGAGGCCAATCAAAAAGCACAAAAGCAGAAACTATCACCAGATGTGTCTAATGAATATAGATGCAAAAATCCTTCATACAACATTGGCAAATTGACCAGCAAAGTATAAAAAGAACTTTATACCACAACAAAGTAGATTTTATTCCAGGTATTCAGAGCTGGTTCGATATTTGAAAATTGGTCTATGTAATCTGTCATATCAAGAGGCTAAAGGAGAAATCTTATGAGCATATCCATTGACACAGAGAAAGCATTTGAAAAATCCAGCACTCTTTCAAGATAAAAATTCTCAACAACCTGGTTAGGAGGAGTAACTTCCAGTATAGTTCTTTGCAACTTTTTATGACTCTGTAATTATTTCAAATTCGTAGTTTTTAAAATTACAAATAATATTTGAATATGTAAACATCAAATAACAGTAAGGCTTTGAGACTGTTATCTTCCCAGTTTTGGAGTGGGTCCTGCAGTGACTTGTTCACACCTACATCCGTGTCCCTTTATGAAGCAAAAGACCCTGTGTTGTCAGTTCTGCTGGAACCAGACATCTGTTATCATGGAATCTGGAATTTCTAGAGGAAGTAGGGGCAGGGCTGGAGAGTGCATTCTGTTCTCCCCAAGGAAGGGTGAGAAGCGGGAAGAGGAGATACATCCCATAAGTAAAGAAACTCCGAGCNAAACACACACACACACACACACACACACACACACACACACACACACTCGGGGTATACCTGGATGCAAAGGAAAATCTGTTCTGGGGGAAAGCTCAGAAAAGGTTACGTAAAGTTGAGTCTCAATGTGGCTGACTATTCACTGAGTGGCCCCATGAGGGCCCCAGCACCTCACAACATCTGCCCCACAGACCCTTTAGTCACACCACTCGGTTCTGTCCTTTGGGTTAGAGCATTTCCAAAAGCCTCTGTGAAGGTACAAACCCACTGTCTTGTTAACTCCAAACCCATCCGTGGGGGAGAGATACAACCAAGGAGATGTCCGCGTGGCCTTGTGGCGGAGCCCAACCGGCTGCTCCACCTGGGCCGTGGCCCAAGTCGGCCTGCAGGAGGCAGTAGAGGGTGCAGGGAACCCTCTCTGCAAGTGGGAAAGTGTGAGCGCACCCCCGAGACAAACACCTGCTTCAAAGCTGCATGTGTCTGGTCAACAAATGGACTGATGGTCAAGACATTATCTTCCTCCATTAGGATAAGAAAGATAATGATGGTTTCCTTCAGCGTCCTTTGGGAACTGAGGCTCCATGTATAGGACATGGTTGTGGCTGTTTGTCTTTCTGTGCCTGAAGAAATCCTGGGGGATGGGGAAGGTTTCCAAAGAATTTAAAGTTAGAAAGGGTTTGGGGAGGGAAGGCATAGAAGATTACACACTTTCTCTGCTTCTTCTCAGGAGTTTCTGCGTTGGTTGCTTTCATGATCTTAGCCATGCCCCACTTCTTTCTTTCCAACACAGTCTTTTGCCATCGAATTAGGCTTGGCCTAGACTTTAGTAGTTGTAACAGAAAGTACAAAAACTTATCTTTTCAAACCTATGTCAACTCTATTAGAATAAGAGCCAATCACTCATCAGATACCTTTCCCCAGCTTTCTGTCACAGTATTTGATCGTTAAGTCACAGAATCTGAACTAGAGCTTTCATCTCGAGAATACACTAGCCTTGAAAGCAAAACCACCCCACAGTTTAATATTTAACTCATTATTGTGTAATATTGCTTATAAGATAATATAGTCACAACCTGTCACTTGTTAATGAGTCCTGTACCTAGTAATCACTGTGATCGAGAACATGAATGAGAACCAGGAATCAGCAAAGCCAGTTTTGCACAGCCAAGATAGACGTCACAGTAATTCATGGCTTGATTTAAAAGGGAGAGCTCCTCAGACCCTAATTCAAAGGCTGTTTCATCTCAGTCCACAAACACATTTGAAATATCAGATCAGAAACAGTGAGAGGACAGGCTACAGACAGCGGCCAGGAGTGAGCCGACAGCCCCGTGGCAGCAGAGCGGACGGAAGAATGCAAGATGTGGAGCCAGGATCACAGAGCAGAAGGCGTGTGAAGGTGTGAATAACCCTGCAGATTCTGTATAGCAGAAACTGCCTGTACTTCAGATCTGCTCCAGACAGCCCAGGATCAGGAGGCAGAGGCCTCACAGGCTCCCTGTGTGACCAGTTGCTTAAAATCTCCGGGCCTCAGTTTCCTTATAAAATAGGAAGGATAATAATTAGTGTTATTAAAAGGAAATGAAACAATATTTAGGAAAAGGGCTCTGGCTCTATAAAAGCACATTGTGAATGTTAGCTTTTTGAACCCCTTCCCTGCTTTTTAATGGGCTGTTTAATTATCAACTAGTCATTCACCTTCCCTGCGACTGTTTCCTCCCAAATTGAGAATAATAACTTTCTGTTTGGCCATTTCATATGAGTAAGATGATGCCTTTAAAGTGCTGTGTGTTCTGTAAGCATCATGTAAGTAGATGGTATCATTAGCACTACACTGTAGAACAACACACAAATTGTGAAAATGGTCCAGAGACATCAAGAAAAGGTTAAATGTCATAAAATACCCTTTATTTAAGAAGGAAGAGAACTGCAGTGTAATTAATTTCAGAAAATTTTCTTTAAATAGTGATTCTAAAACAAGTTTCCATGCTTTAAGCATCAAGCATTAAATGCCTGAAAAATTTGCTTGTAGGATCTCTTATTTCCCAATTGTGCCAGAATGAGTTGTTTTGTATATAAGTCTCAAACAGGGAGTGGTTCTAATTAAGTGCAAATTACAACGAAATTAATAAATGACACCATTTTTTTTTACTTTAGCGTGGGCTCTGAGAGAGTGTAGTGTGGGCTTAGATTGATTATAATTCTGATCTTTTAAGTTGTGAATCAATATTATATACATTAAAAGTCAATTACATAAAAATAAGAATCAAATAGAAAGCTCATCTCTCAGTTGGTTCAACCTCTCAAATGANATTGATTATAATTCTGATCTTTTAAGTTGTGAATCAATATTATATACATTAAAAGTCAATTAAATAAAAATAAGAATCAAATAGAAAGCTCATCTCTCAGTTGGTTCAACCTCTCAAATGATGACTTAAAATCNTGATCTTTTAAGTTGTGAATCAATATTATATACATTAAAAGTCAATTACATAAAAATAAGAATCAAATAGAAAGCTCATCTCTCAGTTGGTTCAACCTCTCAAATGATGTTAAATGCTAAGACTGTAATTGTCCTTATTGTTCACTATATCCCAAAATAATTGCACATGTAATTAGTATCAGTTAACGATAGATATTAAACTGCACTATTCACAAATACACTAGGTTGTCATAAATTGCCCAACTACAATTGCAGACATAAGGTTTTATTTCCCTTTTTGCAGATGAACTGCAGACTATAAATGGATGAATTATTTAATATTACCGGAAATTTTATTAAATTAAAAACTGTTTGATTCAGCATTTTCTGATCCATCCCCAGTGGAAGAAGGTAGATCAGGTGGGCTTCCCTTCTTGGGTGGTACCAGCCAAGACTGAGTGAGAAGCTTACTAGCACCTGATGGCCCAGAGGAGCTTTCTCAGTCCACAGGGCCAGGTATCCCCTACCTTGCAGCCAGTGACAAGGGTTGCCTAGGGAAGTACCTTCTGTCTTCATAAGCTACAATAGTAGGGGTAGAGCAGGAGCCTGAGCAGTCCTCATAGAACAGAGGAGACCTGAATAGCTCTGCAAAATAAATTGTCATTGGAGCTACAGACACAAAAGTCAGCTAGAACCTATATATGAAACTAGCCTTGCCCACCAAAATAAAGTATTTAAATAGGATCAGGAGTCTCAACATAATATCCAGAATGTCAAGGATACAATTGAAAATCACTCACCATACCTAGAAGCAGGGAAAAACCTAACTTGAATAAGAAATCAATCAAATGAAGCCAACATTGCAATGAATCCAGTGTTGGAATTACCTGACACGGATTTTAAAGCAGCCCTCATACAAGTGCCTCAACGGCAATTTATTAATTCTTTTTAAAGAAATGACAGAATAGAAAATCTCAGTGAAGAAGAAATTAAAAAAAAAGAATCAAGTAAAAATTAGTGAATTGCAACTTCCAATAATCAAAACAAGAAGCTAGGTGGATGAGCTCAGTTGTAGAGATGACAAGGGTAGAATATAGTGACTATGAGGACAGATCAATAGAATTTACTCAGTCTGAACAACAAAGAAAAAATAGACTTAAAAAAACAAAACAAACAAACAAAAAACAAAGAACAGAGCCTCCAGAATCTGTGATCCAACATTCAAGTCGTTGGGATGCCAGAGGAAAGGGGCAGGAGAGTGGGGCTGGAAAGCCTTCAAGGAACTAATGCCTTAAAACTTCCCAGATTGGGAAAAAAAACCCACAAACCTGCCTATTCAGGAAGCTGAATGAATCCCAAAGAAGATAAAGATTAATGAAATCAATTCAAAGACGTATCATACTTAAACTTATAAAAAGTAAAGAAAAATTAAAACTCTTTAGACTGACAAAAGGAGCTGTCAGTTCACTAATTCTGTATCTGTGTCTGGCAAAAATGTCCTTCAAGAATGAAGGGGGCAACTCAGAGAACCTGTCATTACAACACCTGTGCTTGAAGCATGATTGACTGAGGCCCTCCCAACAGAAAGGAAATGAGCAGAGAAGGTTTGAGACTGTAGTAAGAAAAGAAGAACAAAGAGGTAGGGTGAAAGTAAACAGTACAGACTCCTTCTCCTATGAGTTTTTTATATTTGGAATTTGAAGAAAAAAATATAACAACATCTGACGTGGTGCTAAGAAGGGGGTTCTGAGAAGGGGGTACTTAAGACAGTTATATTTGAACAGTGGGGAAGGGAACAGGCTCTCCATACTTAATCTGGAGTAGTAGGGTATTCCTACAAGTTACTTATGTCTACTGTAATAATTAGAGCAACTGCTAAAAAAACTACATGAAACGAGATACTAAAAACCACTATAAATAGATTAAGATGGAATCCTAGAAATCATTCAACAAATCCACAGTAAGGTGATAGAAGAGAAAGGAAGAATGAGAAACAGAGTGAATAAACAGTCTAAATATACCAATTAAGTGACAGAGATTGGCAGAGAGGGTGTCAATACTAAATAACCACAAAAGCCACTTCTAACATAATGGTGGATATATAGGTTGAAAATAGGAAGTAGAAAGTTGTATCATGCAAGCACTAATTTAAGAAAAATCAGGACTGGCCACATTACTATCCACTGAGGTAGACTTCAGGGCAAAGACCATTACAAAAGGAAGAACTGGCCATTACTTAAGGACAAAAGGATGACTCCACCACAAAACACAGACATCCTCACTGTGTGTGCTCCAAACATCATAACTTCAAAGCATGAGAAACAGTAGCTAAACCGAGAGGAGGCACAGCCACAGTTCTGTTTGGAGTTTCTCACCAATTGACAGAAACATTTGATGGCAAGGATATGGGAGGACTGAATAACACCATCAACCAACAAGATCTAATTGACATTTTTAGAACAACTCTACACAATACACATTCTTTTAAAGTACCCGTGGGACATTTCCAAAATAGAACCTATCCTAGCTCATAAAACCAAACCTCAGTACAAATTTAAAAGAATTGGAATCATCAGAAAGGATGAATACCCAACTTTTGTGTCAACATGGACAGGTTTGGAGGAGATTATGCTGAGTGAAATAAGTCAAGCAGAGAAAGTCAATTATCATATGGTTTCACTTACTTGTGGAACATAAGGAATAAAATGGAGGACTCTAGGGGAAGGGAAGGAAAAGTGAATTGGGGTAAATCAGAAGGGGAGTCAAACCATAAGAGAAACAAACTGAGGGTTATGGAGTGGAGGGGGGAGGAAGGATGGGTGAGCCTGGTGGTGAGTGTTAAGGAAGGCATGTATTGCATGGAGCACTGAATGTGGTACATAAAAAAATAAAAGAATTGGAATCATACAAGGTATGTACTATGAACATAATGGAACCTACCTAGAAGTGAATAACAGAAAAATAACAGGAGAATCTCTAAGCGTGTGACTATTAAACAACATACTTTTAAGTAATTCATGGATTAGAGATAATTAAAGGAAATAAAAGAAGTACATAGAACTGAATGAAAATGAAGTAGAAAAGACCAAAATTGTGGGATGCTGCTAAAGACGTGCTGAGAAGAAAATCTGTAGCATGATGTTAATACTAGAAAAGAGGAAGGGCGCCTGGGTGGCTCTGTCAGTTGAGTGTCTGACTCTTGGCTTTGGAAGCTTGGGTCATGATCTTAGGGTCATGAGATGGAGTCAGGGTCGTGAGCATGGAGTTGGGCTCCATGCTCAGTGTGGAGTCTTCTTGAGATTCTCTCCCTTTTCTTTTACCCCTCCCCCTGCCCTAAGTTAATCAGTAAATCTTAAAAAAAAAAAAGAGGGAAGGTCTCAAATCATTAATTTAAGAGCCTGCCTTAAGGACCAGAAAAAGGAAAAAAGAAGAAATAAATCACTAATATTAGGAATGAATAGGAGATATCACTACAGTTCCTACAGCTATTAAAAAGACAATACTACAGACAATGTCAGGCTCATAAATTTAATTAGATTAATTGGACCAAATTCTCAAAAGCTACAAAGTATCCTAACTCAACCTATGTGAGATAGATAATCTGAGTAGTAATACAGCCATCAAAGAATTTAATTTGTAATTAACTTCCTCTTCCCCATTCTCCTAGCCTAGATCTTTTCATTGGAGACATTTACCAAACATTTAAAGGATGAAAACCAATTTTACACAATCTCATCCAGTAAATACAAAAGTAGGTAACACTTCCCAATTCGTTTTATGAGGCCAATCAAAAAGCACAAAAGCAGAAACTATCACCAGATGTGTCTAATGAATATAGATGCAAAAATCCTTCATACAACATTGGCAAATTGACCAGCAAAGTATAAAAAGAACTTTATACCACAACAAAGTAGATTTTATTCCAGGTATTCAGAGCTGGTTCGATATTTGAAAATTGGTCTATGTAATCTGTCATATCAAGAGGCTAAAGGAGAAATCTTATGAGCATATCCATTGACACAGAGAAAGCATTTGAAAAATCCAGCACTCTTTCAAGATAAAAATTCTCAACAACCTGGTTAGGAGGAGTAACTTCCAGTATAGTTCTTTGCAACTTTTTATGACTCTGTAATTATTTCAAATTCGTAGTTTTTAAAATTACAAATAATATTTGAATATGTAAACATCAAATAACAGTAAGGCTTTGAGACTGTTATCTTCCCAGTTTTGGAGTGGGTCCTGCAGTGACTTGTTCACACCTACATCCGTGTCCCTTTATGAAGCAAAAGACCCTGTGTTGTCAGTTCTGCTGGAACCAGACATCTGTTATCATGGAATCTGGAATTTCTAGAGGAAGTAGGGGCAGGGCTGGAGAGTGCATTCTGTTCTCCCCAAGGAAGGGTGAGAAGCGGGAAGAGGAGATACATCCCATAAGTAAAGAAACTCCGAGCTAGGAGCTCATGGAAATGTGCTCTGCACCATTTTACTAAGACATAGGAACAGGTAGCAGAACAATGTCCTGGGCTCTCTGCCCTCCTGTCAGCTCTCCCTCGTATTGCAGTTATCCCCTGATTTTCCCCTAATTTTGTGTCCTAAATATTGCTAAGAGGACTTACATGGAAAGAAGGCTCTGGCTTGGTGGGCTGGATGGAGGAAGGGAAGACCAGGAGGCCACGTTCAATGCTGAAGTCGCCATCAGAGACAGGAACCCCCAGAAGAGTGAATGACTGAGCTGAAGACACAGAGCAATGTCTGTCTTCTGGCACTGCAGCCCGGAAATGTGGCTGTCTCAGGGAGTCCGCCAGAGCCACAGCAGTAGGGCAAGGCTCAATCAGCAGAAGGCACGGGGTTCTCCTGCTTGCTGCAGGGACACCCACTGGGGGCGAGCACACAGGAGCCCCTTTCCTGGATGTTGCCTCTGACCTCTGTTTCTGTCTGTGGGCTCTTAGAGAGCTGGGAGCTCTTCACAGAGGCACCAAAAACAGTCCATAGTGCACCACCCAATCCTGGACAGGCAGGGGTGCTCCTATAGGGCCCTAATGTATTTAATAGTGCCCTGACACCCCACGATGCCCAGACATGTGCTCTGGGAAAGCAGGTGCCCCCCTTACACACACATATACCTGGTCCCAGGCCTTTGGAGACAGGGATTGTCACATACCTCCCAGCCCATTCTTTGGGTCTTGCCCAGCCCTGGAACAGATGGGCTTCTGGCTCCCAAGGCCACATACTCATTCCCCTTCTGGCCTTTTCTCCTCCACTGTCAGGAAATATGTATTTCCCCCAAGGCAGAGAGGAGAAGCAGCCTGAGTACTTAGTATTTATAAACTCTTTTCACCTTGAAATTGCTTTACAAATTCTAAACTTCACATTACTCTTCGGGAGAAGAAAGAGGTAACCTATAATATTCAATTTCACACTTGGGAAACAGAAACAGTAAGGTTAAGTAACTTTTGCAAGGCCAGAGAGCATATCCGTTAGGAAGGAATTTGCGACTATATAATTCTGTTCTCAGGCCTTTTTTCTAGTGTGTTCTAAAATAAAAAACTTCTGAGCTCAAAATTTAGCTTTGTCCCTATTCAGTAATAAATTAAGAGTTCAAAGTGAGAAAGTAAATAATGTGCTGAAGTATCGACATAAATTTATATGATTACCATAGAAATCAGAGGGTACTTTCCTGACGTACTAGAATAAAAATCTTTATATTTTAAATATAAGCCCTTGAAAAATAAGATAGTTGTTGCTAAAAATGAACTTGTAAGGGCTGCTCCAATGTCTTGCTGATTTAACAAGCACAGAAGTCGAAGGACAGTACTTCAGTTTTCTTTATTCACACATTAATAACAAAATGAGAGACATCAGTAAGAGAATTAGATCTGTTTTGTTGACCTAATGATAATATAACTTTTCATTATAAAACCTGAATTTCTAGCTGTACTCTATTATTGAAGGTTGAGTACTGTAAGAAGACAGTTCATGCTTTTAGAGAGTAAAACACAGCATATTAAGTAGTCATTCTATTGCACTGTCAGCTTATTATGTCTGAGCAGAATTTGTTTGTGTGCCGAGAGGTAAGATCAAGAGAAAACTTTTTATGTGGCTGTGTTCATGTCTTCTGAGGTGAGGGTCCTCATACTGTGCTCTGTCAGGCTGTGGTGACAAATGCACATAGACACAGAGTTCAAACACAGTCACGTAGTTTCCCAGCAGAGCTCAGGAGAGGTGCCACCGCTCCGTGGCTTGCTGTATTCCTTGAGGGGACCCAGAGACATGGGCTCAGGCCACTCTGTGGTGCCCTTTGCTGCAGCTCCCCAGTGAGAGCCTCGCCTGGAGGGCACACCAGCATCCCTGCCAGCATTCCTGGGAAGGTTTTTGGCCTGTGGCCACACCTACCTGTGGGAAGGCTTGGACGTCCCATTTCTGCTTGGGAAGCCACTTCCCCAGGTGGAAATGTGTATTTTAGAAACAAATTTAAAAAAAAATGGATTCTGGTGGACAGCCAGCCCAGCCACTATGGGAGCTTTCTTCAGCTGCTTTTGTTTATACTTTCTTCCACAGCCACATTCATTTCCCCCAAATATAGGCGTAAACAAGTACTTTAAAGAGAAAGATCTAGAAAGTTGAATTCACTTTCAATTGGTCAGGGAATTGGTTTTTCTGATTAGAGTTCAGTCAAGAAGGAAAACTTGCTGGGGCATTCTGAAAATCCCATGAAAACGTACTTCGTTTTACTGGAGAAGTAAAATAATGCAGGGTGAAGGAAACGAGTCTTGGGTGCCACTCCTGGGCGTTTTATAAGCCAAGAGCCTGGCCTCAATTCAGGCGTTAAGACCTCAGCATCTAATGGTGTTGTTATATGACCAAGGGTGGGGGCAAGTCTGCAGATGCACTGTTTTGAAAATAGCCCTTTGGTCTTTCTCCTTGAAGTTAGAAGATGACTTAGGTTTTGACCAATTTCATACTTTAAAAAGGTTTTCTAATTACAATGACAGAAGAATCTGTAAATAAGGATATCCTCAAGCAACCATCAATACTATCAATAATATTACCATGGTTTCAAAATTTCAGTTTATTTCTTGCCTTCCACTCTCTGATATAAATACCAGTAGAGATATGGGAGCCCCAGGAACAGAGAGGACAGCCACACTGGGGAGGTCATCAACGCCCTCCTCTCACAGTGACTCACCCCGAAGCCATCCAACTTCACAGTTGCCCAAACCAAGACCACTGGAGGGAAGAAAATTGCGAGTACCAGCCTGAGAGTGTATGGTCTTCTTCTCCCTGTAAGCCTGGCCATGAATGACATCTGATTTGAAACCACAATTTACTACTGTAATAAAGTTTCTAAATTACTGCAGAAGGAATTCAATTGTATTGAACAGCCAATTGATTCTGGGATAAAACATGCTTACATCACAAAATAATGACTGGTTTGAGAAAAATAAGGTTGTATTCAGGCGCCGATATCTCAGAGCAAGAGGGACACTTTTAAAATTCTTTAGGGGAAAGTAAATTGCTGATCTTCTAAGTATGCTTGAAGCCACATCACCTTCCACCATCCCAGCATGCCAGCGAGATAGTGCAGGAATCCCACTTCAGAGAGAAAGAGTCTCTGAAAGAATGATCTGAAAAGTTATTTGCCAAGAACATTTTAACCTAGTTACCAGCCCCCAACTTGTAAGGATCTTCACACTACTTCAAGCAAAAAGTGACAGCCACCTAATTGACAAAAACTTTCTTTTTTAAGGATTGGGTTTAGAGGGATGCTTACTAAAATCCATTAACCGTGATCAGTTAATGAAGAACGAAGCTAAGGCTTTTTAATATTAAGATAGATGGTAGATGCAAACAACGAAATTGGCAGTAGTAACTCAGCAATAGGCATTTCTTACTTACAGAGTGTGTTGTTTTTGTTTTTGTTTTATAGCCTTATGGCAAGTTTTGAGGCCCATCTGTCACTTCTTTGCATGTTTTCATTTAAGGGAGTACATGAATTCTTTGTTTTGTGTTTTGTTTGTAAGTTTTCTAGAATATTTGTTTTTATTGGTTTTAATCCATTGCATTGTGGTTGTTTCTGATTTTAGTCTTTGTTATTGAATCATTTCTAAGATTGCAAATGAAATTTTAAAAGATTTGCACATTTAATGCTTCAAAAACTTAAACACTCTGAGTTCTTCCTTGGTCTTAGAAGCTAGGGGAAGTCACAGCTCACCTCAGAGCCAGCAGACCTCCTGCTCCCACAGTTCTAGTAAACAGTCTACCACTGGGCCCAGCTCTTCCCTTCCCCCAACACCTTGTCACTACCACCCCTTCCCTGTGTAGTCCAGAGGGGTGTAAATCACAACAAAAGGTTTTTGCTCACCCACTTTGCCAGATATATTGGAAAGAAACACCATTCATTACATGCTAATCAAACTGTAATTGCCTGTCTCCGTGATAAATAGATCATGAATAAGGTAGGTCTCTGAAGTGACTCTCTCGGGAACATGCCTTTCAGTCTCCACAGCCATGACATCCTTGTGACAAGAAAGCAGGCTTGCTGTTCGAGAGAGACAACAATGTTTCCCTCTACTGAAGGGAATTGATTCTTAAAATTTTCACCTGCATCATAAATAGGCATTGGAGAAAGTATCCCTCCCTGATTGTTTACATGGCAGATAGAGGACCAAGTTACTTTTAGTTTTAAAAAGCTACCTTGTTGCCGTATTGATTTAATCAGAGTTCTGTTTGTTTGTGTCTGCTGATGTAATGTGTAATCAGAATCCCTAAACAGGAAGCCGTTTATTGCAGTGCTCTGTATTCTAGAAGGAAAGTGTGATGTTCGGTTTACCATGATCGTCTACCACCCGCTTGTCACCGCCAGGCACCGAAGCTCTCTGTGTTATTTCTCTGCTCTCATGAGGTTGCTTCTGCCCTGCCCATCCTTGTGTTTTTCCTAGGGATAGTGGTTAAATAGGAATCATGAAGAATAAAGTGTATTAACCAAAGTCCATACTTTATTCAGAATTTCTTAGTTTTACTTAATGTCCCTCTTCTGTTCCAGGATCCCCTGCAAGGACCCCATAGTTACACTTGGTCACCTTATCTCCTTAAGGTCCTCCAATCTGTGATAGTTTCTCTGACTTGCTTGTTTTTTATGACCTTGACAATTTTGGGGTAATGCTGGTCATATATTTATGTAAAATATCCTTTAAGTTGGATTTTTCTGATATTTTTTTCTCATGGTTAGATGGGAGTTAGAAGTGTGTGGGAAGAGGACCACAGAAGTAATATACCATTTTCATCATTGTTATATCAAGGTCATGCCCTGTCAACACAGTGTGACTCTTCACTGCTGATGTTGACCTTGATCACCTGGCTCAAGTGCGTATTTGGTTTCTCCACTGCAATGTTCTCCTTAACTACTTCTACCTAGTTTAGTTCTGCCTATATACCACAAAGATTACTTTAGGATTTACTTCCTTCTATGTATATTCCTTTGAATCTGATCAGTTTTGTGGGTTATTAGACCACAGACTTATTATTGGAAACAAGACTTATTATTGAGAACTAAGTTAGGAAGGAAGGTGGGAAGTGCTTGCCCAACTCTTAGCTGAGTGACCCACACTGTGATTGCACAACATATCAAAATTATGGTCTTTCTTTTACACCTGGGAAAAACCTCAGAGCTCCTCTAAGAATTGCTTTGTGGTCAACAGCAGGTGAGTGCCTTGTAGCACTGAGGTGAGGTGAGGAGAGAGACTACATAGTCATGAGTTAGCAAACTCCAAAGGCTAATCTAGGAGTGAAAATATATATTTGAGAGGGAGCCACTGTTTCCAGAAAAAGTACTCTGGGTCTGTCACTTTTCTGGCCTGCCTTTGCCAACTACCAGGACACATGATGTGTAGCCCTGTCTGCCACAGAGGTTGACCTCCCTGGAATCCTCCTCCTTAGAACTCTGAACGTTTGCTTGCTCTTAGCCTATGGTGTTCCCTCTTATTTTATCTGATAATTTCCCCTATATTAAGTTTTAGTCAGAGACCATATCTTCAGAGCTGAGCACTTGTGAATGTGTTCGGGAAGTTCTCTTCAGCTTCTACTATGCGTCCCATTGTGTTATCACTAGTAGGTACATCTGCCTGTGCCATAAGGACTGAGCATTATGCATCCTGAGCACCAATCTAGTGCCTAGGACAGAGCAGCCCTTCTAAACCAAAACAGCAAAAAAAGGCCGTATAACTGGTAGAAGAAATGCAATATGAAACAACCAAGAATGAATTTGTTCATGTCAGCAAGACATGTAGAAAAACTTGTATTGAAAAATTATGAAGGATGACAACTTGAGGGAGAATATAGGGTCTCCCTGGACCTCATGACCTTAGCCATCCAGATTAGCTGCTGTCAGTGTAGAATTCCACTTGATAACTTAGTTTAATCTCTGTGGGCAGCACTGTCCTGCCTGGATAGCAGGCATCAAACACACCATCAAACTATTTTGGGGTATTGATGGAAGATTGGATGTAAGGTCCAGTGAAATTAAGTGTGTTTATCTTCGTAAATCACATAATATTTTGTTTTCAATTTAGAAGCAAAGTTAACATTCAAATATATTCAGGTGTGAAATTGCTTATTAGCCCAAAGGAAAACAGACTTTCACAAAGGAACATACAGTTTAATGGTGTGACATTGAAAGTGTTCACTCTAGTAGTGCTGTCTTCAGATCTTCATGGTAGTCTAGATCAGTGGTTCAGGGGCAGGGGAGGAATTTATCCCTTAGGAGACACTTGATAATATCTGGGGACATTTTTGGTTGTTACAACTGGGTGGAGGGGTGCTATTGACATCTCGTGGGTGAAGGCCAGATGAAGGGTGAAGGATGCTACTGAGCATTCTATAATGCACAAACAGTGAGCCACAGCAAAGAACTACCTGACCCAAAATGACAACAGTGCCAAGGTTGAGAAACACATGATTGGTTATGTTGTCTCTAGCTTTTCTCTGGCTCACCTTTCCCTAGACCCTGAGACTTATTTATATTTGGTTTGGTCTGAAATATGTTAGGTAACCCCACAGAATGTCTGTGACCCTAGGTCAACCTAAGAATGAAACTACTAGAATGTTCTAGAATGATTTGTAGAACAGTGGTTTCCACTTAGCCTGTTTGAATATGAAGACCTGTATGATAAAGGGCTGATATCCAGGATCTATAAAGAACTTCTCAAACTCAACAACCAAAAAACAAATAATCAAGTCAAAAAATGGGCAGAAGACATGAACAGACACTTATCCAAAGAAGACACAGAAATGGCTAACAGACATAGGGAAAAATGTTCATCATCATTAACCATCAGGGAAATACAAATCACAACCACAATGAGATACCACGTTACACCAGTTAGAATGGCAAAAATTGACAAGGCAGAAAACAATAAATGTTGGAGAGGATATGGAGAAAGGGGAACCCTCTTAACACTGTTGATGGGAATGCAAGTTGATATAACCACTTTGGAAAACAGTGTGGAGGTTCCTCAAAAAGTTAAAAATAGAGCTACCCTATGACCCAGCAATTGCACTACTGGGTATTTACCCCAAAGATATAGATGTAGTGAAAAGAAGGGCCACAGGCACCCCAGTGTTCATAGCAGTAATGTCCACAATAGTCAAACTGTGTAAAGAGCTGAGATACCCTTCAATGGATGAATGGTTAAGGAAGATGTGGTCCATATATACAATGGAATATTACCTAGCTTCTGCATCAACATGGATGGAACTAGAGGAGATTATGCTAAGTGAAATAAGTCAAACAGAAAAAGTCATTTCATGTGGTTTCACTTATTTGTGGAACATAAGGAATAGCACGGAGGACATTAGGAGAAGGAAGGAAAGAATGAAGGTGGGGAAATCAGAGGGGGAGACGAATCATGAGAGACTATGGACTCTGGGAAACTGAGGGTTTTAGAGGGGATGGGGATGGGGGATGGGTTAGCCCAGTGATGGGTATTAAGGAGGGCATGGATTGCATGGAGCACTGGGAGCTATACACAAACAATGAATCAGGAGCACTACATCAAGCACTAATGATGTATGATGACTAACATAACACAATAAAAAAAAAGAATATGAAGACCTTTTTTTAATGACCAAAACTTCCAAGGAGTCTCACATAATTATTGACCTCTTATTATTCGATAACTAAGAAAATGCATAATGGTGCTAATGCATATGTGTACATACACATAAAGTGACTGTGGATTTAGTGCAGCATTTATAGTAATATCTATTTTGTTAATCAGAACATTTGGGAAAAAATAATACTCTTATGTCTGTGCGAAACCCACTGTTTATTCAGTCTATAGTTAGTGGTTGGATGCAGATGCATATGGATTTGATGGCCCCTGGAAGGAAATCTCTGTCCTCACAAGGGAAAATGGCTTACAGCTTGGGAATGGGGATAATTAATGAGGATTCCTTTGAGACATAGGTGACCTAGAGAATACTCATATCTGTAGCTAAATAAGTGGTCAGTCTGGGAGATAGAAGGGATATCTTAACTCCACACACAGTGACTGCCTATTAAATGTCTGTGAATGAAGGTGGGGGTTCTCCCCTACTTTTCATGCCTTACTGCCTGTCATTTAAAGACTCTGGCAGCTGAGGCATCAGGCTGCTTTCTTTAGCCCTAGTCAGAGTAGAAGCTTGGGAGAGAAGCCAGTGGATAGAGGAGACTATTGCCAAGATTCTGAATCTTCTGGGACCATCTGTGTCCACTTTTTCAAAGAGCAGATTGTAAAATGACAGGAGTGTAGGACATGGAGGGTAATAGAGATGTGAATAAGAAGACTCTAGGAAGGAAGAGAGGGCACCGGTGCCAGTGGGAAGAGCCCGTCAGAAGATTAAGTGTCCTGGCAGCAGGACTAAGAGGCTGAGGTGACAAATGGCCTTTTTCTCTAGGAAGGAAGCCAGTGACATGTGAGAGTTGTGACTTGGGTTCCAGATCTTAGATCATTTTTCCTTACTCACAAAATTAAGGCCCATATTCCTTCCAGGAAACTAGCTAGAGAAAACAGATCAAGAGGCACCCAAGTGGAAGAGCCTCAGATGTCGTAAGAGGATGGAGGGAGCAAGAGGATGTATAATCAGCTATTTGGCAACTGTACTCACCATATTCTGGCCTTGAAGGTTCTGCTTTGACTCCCAAACTAGAGGCATTTTCGTGGCTCTGCCATCACTCTTTGAAATACAGTATCAGGCTTAAGGTCCCAGATGGACCTCAGGATAGCTTTTATTTTTTTTTAAAGATTTTATTTATTTATTTCACAGAGGGAGAGAGATCACAAGGAGGCAGAGAGGCAGGCAGGGGGGGGAAGCAGGCTCCCTGCTGAGCAGGGAGCCCAATGCGGGCCTCGATCCCAGGACCCTGAGATCATGACCTGAGCCGAAAGCAGAGGCTTTAACCCACTGAGCCACCCAGGCACCCAGGATAGCTTTTATTTTGATAATTTTGGTTCTCAGTTTAATATTCTGTTTTTCCATTGAGTAATGTATCAGTTAGCTATCGCCATGTAACAAACCACTTCCAATTTAGTGGTTTCAAAGCGCAACCTTTTGTTAGTTCTCATGAGTCTGTGGGTTGGCTATGTTGTTCTACTTATCTGGGCTCCATTATACACCCATGGTCATGGATAGCAAGATGCCTGGGAATGGCTGATCAAGGATGGCCTCAGATGGACTCATTTCTCTTCCACATGTTTCCCGTAACCTTCTATAAGGCTCACATAGTCATGTTTTCATAGTGGTGGATCCAGAAGAGAAAGCAGAAATTCACAGGTGCTTTTTCTAGCTGCCACTTGTGTTACATTTGCTAATGAACCACTGTGAAGCAAGTCACATGACCAAGTTCAGCATCAACAGAGGACGTTACTCCAGAAAGTGGATACAGGGAGGCAGATATGTACCAGAACTGGTGAAATACTGAGTAAGGCAGCTGATACCTCCTAGTAGTCAGGATGACTTTTCTCCTGCATATTCTTTTACTTTTGATATTATTGCTTTGGAGCAAAACCCATTATGTATTTTAATCTACTTGGTGGTTGAAATTTACCTCAGCAGACATCTTGAGTAGGCATTTTAAGTAGATAATGTTTCTATCTCTTAACCCATTGTCTGATTGTTCTGTCACCTACGTGATGATGACAGAAACCCCAGAAATACAAACACCACTCTTATACAGCATGTTCAGAGAACTAAATAAAAGAAGCATTTAGATTTATGAAGAAACAGGATGGAATCTGCACAGAGAAAAGCCTCCTGCTAATTTTAATTTTAAGAGGAAATGATGAAGGAAGGAGTGTTCGTTCCAGTTGTCTTTCCAGTATTTAGGAGTAGTGGTACAGAATAGTGAACTAGGGAACCCCAGCTGTTGGTGTGTTTTGTCAGTAGGGTGTGGGAAAACTGCCTGTTTTCAAATTGTTGTGATCAAATGGATGAAGAAGAATTTACAAACATATATGAATATAAAAATACATTTTTGCACTTTGTCGGGAGAGAGGCACAGTATTGGGAGCTATTTGGATAGAATAAAGTGGAACTGGAACTTTCTCAAATTGCAAGGTAAAAACAAGTTTTTTCTAAAACTTTTTACAGTAAGTTTCTGCTTTATCACATTCATGTATACTCATTTCCGTAAGTCTCCTCTCAATCCTATGTCTAGTCACATATTTTTTGTTCAGTGCTAATAACTATACTTTTACATTCTTATTAGCAACACATATCTCTGCTTTCTCCAGGTGAGGTATTCTGAGACTGAGAGGGAAACGCTAATTAATCCTTACACTATGTCTTCTTTATTTGATTAATTGAGGTACTGAAATGCCTAGGAAATTTAGTGGCAGAGAGGATGTGAATTCTTCAATTCAGGATTCCATGGCTGCTATGATAAGCATTATAAGGCAGAACCTGTGAACCAGCTCAAGGTTTAACCCTCACTGGACCGTTGGGGTGCCAGTTAGATCTCCTTACGTGCTAGTCAGCGTTTCTTCAAGTGGCCATCCTAGATGTGGAGAATGATTATTTTGATTGGAAGTAATCCACAGGTCTGGGGGGCGGGCAACCTAGTCTCTAGGACGTACTCTTGTGAGCTACTGGTTTGCATTTTGGTCATTTGTCTACACCTTGGCAAGTGATCCCATCCAGAGGGCTCTGTATTTTTTTTCCCCAATTAAGTAGAACAGACGTTAGGCAGCTCAATGATAAGCATAAAAGATTTTGATAAGTTTGTTGAAAGGAAAGTGTTCTATCACTATGTCTGCCTACCTTTGTAATGTGTTTGGTCTTTAAACAATCTTTCAGTTTATCATCTTGCATCTTTAAATAGGCCTCTTGAGTCAAATTCAGTTTCCCAGTAGATACTTTGTCTGAAGAACTTGAACAGGATGGCATGAAAATAGTTACTACATTGGGAGGCCTTCTGAATGTGTTCAGTTAGATGGCGGCACACAATAAATTATTTGTAGTATTTCATTCAACAGAGACTGTCTCATGAGTTATTTTTGACCATTGATACGTAGAGACCACCAGTAATAGAAATGTCCTCTTTACTTTAAATGGACTCACTTGGTCCTCTTTTCAGAGCCGCATGTTCTAAGTTTCCCCACTCTGGGGTCAGAGCACTGATGGGCGAGTGGCTGCAGAGCTGTGGCATATGTCCTGGCTGCCTCCTAGAGCCCCACCCCATTTTGATCATGCAGTTAATATCTGCATCACCCCCCAGTCCCTGAGTGCCCAAGGCTCTGTCTGTCTTCTTTGGCTCTTGCTTCCTTAGCCCTTGGTACAGTGACTAGCAATAAAGTGATGAGTACATATTTATGAAACAGGGGAATGAATGGAATACCATGGGTGGCTGGAAGAGGCTCTTCGGGCGGTGTTTCAGAAGGCTGTTGTCTCTGCATGGAGTTTATCCCAGTACTCACACCCTACAGTGACTGTTCTCAGGACAGATGGCTCTCAAATTTGAATGCAAATCAGGATCAGCTAGGACACTTGGTCTGGAATCCCATCCCCCAGCTACTGACTCAGGATCTCTGAGGAGTGGCCCTCAAGAGTTTAATTTTCAAAAGGTTCCAGAATGTTTCAGATCATCTACCTTGAGAATGCATGTCAGGAACTGTTGATGCAGAACTGCCACAGACCCTGATTGTGCCCTTACTGAAAGCTCCTTTTTTTCTTGCCCAAGTTCCCAATAAGATGAAGGCTCATAGAACCTGTTTCATCTTCATGATCCATAATTGGAATTAAGGAACAATAGGAACCTATAGGATCATGTTGATATTTGATTATAGTTGTTTTAAAATTTATTTCTATCGTTAGACTCTTCCCCTCTGGAGCAGCAGCCTAACGCACAGTTGGTGCTCAGTAGGAAACTGGGGGAGGGATGCCTGAATTCTGTGATCTGCTTGAGAATAAATCAACATTGGCATAACTAAATGAAAAAGAATGTTAAGTTTGTCTTTACACACATCTATCCAAACTAATAAAAGGTCGTGAAATCTGCATTCAATCTTCGATTCACTACAGATGATGTTAAAAATGATACTTGAAGAGAGATTCATTTTAGAATTTGTAATGGAGCTGCTCTGTAAGTATTAAGTCAGTAATTCAGTAGGAGGTTAAACATTTTGGTTAAAGATACTATCTGAGATTAGTTACCATTTGCAGCTTAAATAATGTTTCCTTTCCAAAACTCTAACAAATGAAATAACTATTAATTAAATACTAGCTCTTTTCCAATTGGAGGAACTGAATGTAAATATCAAAGACTGGAGGCCAAATTATTTCTGAGATGTATGGGACAATTGTTGTGAGTGTAGCTGATGTATATAAGCCACTTAATATACTATATACTTTTTGAAAAAAACAGCCTCCCTCTTGGAAACAAATTGTAGTATATTTAAGATCAGCCATCTTTTTTGGGCAACATGTTTCATGCCCAGTAGTCTGTATTTTCCAAGTTCAGCACAAAGCAGGTTCTTGGCAGAATTATGAAGTAAGCAATATGTGTTTAGTGTTAAGTGTCCCTCACCTTCCTCTATGTGTACATGTTGGTTAAAACTCCTACAGCTGCATGAAAACCACTCAAAGTGGTTTAAGCCCAATGGAGAATTTGTAATTAGACTCTGAGAGGTATCTTCAGAACCCTAGGGTAGAAATCCAGCTGGAACTCAGGAAGGGCTTGGAATCAGAAGCTCGAAAACACTTACATGTTCTCTTTGTGCTTCTACTAATTTTGCTTCATTCATTTATTTCACTGTATATCCATTTCTTTTTTATTTCTTTTTTAATTTTTTAGTTGTAAAATACATATAACTTATAATTTAACCATCTTCATCATTTTTTAGTGTACAGCTCTCAATAGTGTTTTATTCACATTGTTGCACAACTGATCTCCAGAGGTTCCTTATTTTGCAAAAATGAAACTCAGTGCCCATTAAACAATCACCTGCTCCTTTCTTCCCTTAATTCCTGGCAACCGCCATTCTACTTCATGTTCCTTTGAGTTTAACCACTCTAGGATCCTCAAGTAAGTGGAATCATAAAGTATTCATTGTTTCTTGACTGGCTTATTTCACTTAGCATAATATTCTAAAGGTTCATCCATATGATAGCATATGTCAGAATTTCCCTATTTTTTTTCTTAGAGAAAGAGAGCAAGCAAGTAGGGGAGAGGAGGGGAAGAGGGAGAGGGAGAGAAAGAAAATTAAGCAGGCTTCATGCCTGGCACTGAGTCTGACATGGGGCTCAATCTCACAACCCTGAGATCATGACCTAAGTGGAAACCAAGAGTCAGACACATAACTGGCTGAGCCACCCAGGTGCCCCAAAATTTCCTCACTTTTTAAGAATGAATAATATCCCATTGTATGGATAGACCACATTTTGTTTATCCATTCTTCAGTTGGTGAACACTTGGGTTGCTTCCATCTTTTGGCTACTATGAATAATGCTGCTAGGAAATGAATGTACAAATATTTTCTTGAGACCTTGCTTTCAGTTCTTTGGCACTGATGGACCATGGAATAATTCTATTTTTAATTTTTGAGGAACTGTCGCACTGCGTTCCATGGTGGCCATGCTGTTTTACATTCCTGCCAGTTTAACACGGTTCCCATTTCACCACATCATCACCAACACTTGTTATTTTCCTTCTTTTTGGTAGTAGCCATTCTAGTGGGTGTCAGGTTTTGATTTGCATTTGCCTATAGGCCAACTGTTTTTACTTTTGCTGCCTATGCTTCTGGTGTCATATCCAAGATAGCATATTAAGTCCAATTTCATGAGGCTTTTCTTCTGCTTTCTTTCTGAGAGTTTTGTAGTTTATGTCCTACATTTACATCATTAATCCATTTCAAGTTCATTTTGTATATGGTGTAAGTTCATGGTCCACCTTCATTCTTCTGCCCGTGGATGTCCAATTTTCCTACCACCATTTTTTGAAAAGACTGTTCTTTGTTGAATGCCATGGCGCCCTGTTAAAGATCATTTGACTACATATGTGAAAGAGTTTAGTTCTGGGCTCTCTGTTATATTTCACTGGTCTGTATGTTTGTGTTTATGCCAATGCCACATTGTTGTAATTATTATAGTTATGTAATAAGTTTTAAAATAAGAAAGTGTGAGACCTCTAAATTTGTTCCTCTGCAAGATTGTTTTGGCTATTTGGGGTCCCTTAAGATTCCATATGAACTTTAGGATGAATTTTTCTATTTCTGCAAAAACACATGGGTACTTTGATGGTGATCGTATTAAATCTGTAGTTCACTTTGGGTAATATTGGCATCTTAATAATATTAAGTGTTCCAGTCTGTGGGCATGGAATGTCTTTCCATATATTTGTGTCTTCTTTAATCTCTTTTGGCAATATTTTGCAGTTTTCAGTGTGCAAGTCTTTCATCTCCTTGGTTAAGTTAATTCCTAAGTATTTCATTCTTTTTTGATGCTATTTTAAATGGAATTTCTTTCTTAATTTCATTTTCGGATTGTTCATTTTCAGTATACCGGAGTGGAACTGATTTTTTGTGTTGATTTTGTTTCCTACAACGTTACTGAATTTCTTTATTCTTACAAGGTTTTGTGTGTGTGTGTGTGTGTGTGTGTGTGTGTGTGTGTATGTTGGGGGGGATCTTGGGGTTTTCTCTACATAAGATCATTTCTATAAACAGATAATTTTGCATTTTGTCTTCCTATTTGGATGTCTTCTATTACTTTTTCTTGACTGATAGCTCTTCTAGGACTTACAATAGTGTGTTGAATAGAAGTGGCTAAACAGGATATCCTTATCTTATTGCTACTCTTAAAGTAAAAGCCCTCAGTCTGTCATCATTAATTATGATATTAACTGTGGGCTTTTCACATATGACCTTTATTATGTTGAGATACTTTTCTTTCTGTTCCCACTTTATTGGATGTTTTTGTTGTGAAAAGATGCTGAGTTTTTTCGAGGTCTTTTTCTATATCAGTTGAGATGGTCATGTAATTTTTTCCCTTCATTCTGTTAATGTATTATATTAATTTTCACATATTGCTGTATTCTTGCAGAGGTGAAATTTTAGGGCTTTTTCAGGTCTTTCCTGGATATGTGCAAAGTCCTGCACACCTGTGTGGCCTTCTAAATTTCCTGGAGTATGTCTGAGCTTTTTAAAAGCTCCTATGGAAATCTTATTCCCCAGTTTGTCTCTTGATAGTGCCCACTGGTATTGCTGCCTCAGGCTACTTCAGTATTAAACAATTGTCACTGATTGTTTTCAGCAAATGCCCTAGGGGGCGCCTGGGTGGCTCAGTGGGTTAAAGCCTCTGCTTTCGGCTCAGGTCATGATCTCAGGGTC